>CM038714.1:26408368-26595868 GCA_021613375.1 Megaleporinus macrocephalus
AGCAATGTTTTTTTACTCATGAGTTATATCATCATTCTCAACCCCATCGACCCTCTTCTCACTCTTTTAGGAGTTGGACACCCCATTTCGTTTGTTGGGGCTGACTGTAAACCCCCTTATCTACAACATTACGCGAGTGGTCATGCTGTCTGCTGTCTCTGCTGTGGTCAGCGACCTGCTGGGGTTCAATATCAGAGTGAGTGAAGAGCAATAACATCACAGCTATGTTCATGGCACAGTACACAGCAGACTTTTCATGGTGTATCATTTGCTTCTTTGCACAGCTTTGGAAGATCAAACCGTGACGTGAAACCACTACACTTCCACCTCTTGGACACTGGACAGAAAGAACAAGGTCATGATGTCCTGTTGGAGGACTGGGGGAGTCTTAACTTCATATACCTGTGCAAAACTACTGAGGAACTCTATGCATTCCTGTGCCTCTGCTGCCTGTGCTACACAGACCTCTAGAATCAGTCTTAAGTGCTTACACATATAGTGTTTGGTTCACTGGTGCATGTGGGCAGTTGTGAACATGTGAAAAGAATTTCTTGTAGTATTTCTTTTCCACAGTAAATATAATTGTAGGGGCGTGGCTGATGAGATGCACCTGAAACTGAAGTATCACAGTGCTGGATATCAAGTTCCAGGATGTCTTCGCCAGGCCCAGAGCTTCATTTGGGTTTCATCTACAAATTCATGCTTTGAGACGCTCCAAGAAATGAATGAAACATGTATATGTGAAAGCACCTGTAACCTGTGCCGGAGTCACCCGCCAGAGTCGTGTTCTGGAAATAAGCTTTGTCGAGAACTCTGGCTGATTCTAGATGGAACGGAAAGTCCTTTATGCACTTAGCAATGTTGCTGCAAACATAAGTAAACTTGATATTGCATTCCAGCCTGTGCCCTGAATTCTCAGAAACTCTTGCTCTTCAGGTGTACCGCCTGATGAGAAGGCCACGCCTTTCAGACGTAACCACTAAGTGCCTTGTGAATGTGTGAGAATATAACAGAGTATGCCAGAATATGACAATCTAAAACAATGTGATCTATTTATATACACAGTCATATTAAGAGAGAAACATTTACGTATTTAGAAGAAACGAAGGGTACTGGAGAAATTGCACATTCGTCTCCTCGGAGAAGCACTTCTGCAAGTTCATAATAAACTTGTCCTAGTTGACATTGGGAGTTTGTTGAGTTTCGTGAGCTGTACCTAGAACTGGTTTCTATGAATGCTCAAAGCAGAGTGTTCTGTAGCTGCGGTTATGGATTTAATTACAAAACAGTTACAGTTTTAGTATTTATGCAGCTTCTTCATCACTACAGGTGCTAGTACTACTACTCCATTACTTCTTACACTACACAAAGTGGCTTTACTGTTGGTCTACATGCAACAAACCCTCTTATTGATCATATGAGTACCTTTAACAATGTTGTTATACAATGGTAATTGTATAACACTTGTATTATCAGTTACAGCTACATACAGTTTTTATTATTAGTGTTGGTTTTACCGTTATACAACAGCTTTAGTTCCAGTCTTATCACTACACGTAACAGCTTTAGTGTTGGTCCTATCACTACACACAACAGCTTCAACATTAGTTTTATCACTACACACAACAGCTTCAACATTAGTTTTATCACTACACACAACCGCTTTAGTTTCAGTCTTATCACTACACATAACAGCTTTAGTGTTGGTCTTATCACTACACACAACAGCTTCAACATTAGTTTTATCACTACACACAACAGCTTTAGTTTCAGTCGTATCACTACACACAACAGCTTTAGTTTCAGTCGTATCACTACACAACCGCTTTTGTTGGGGGTCATGTTACTACATGTAACAGCTTTAGTATTAGTCTTATCATTACACACAACAGCTTTAGTATTAGTCTTATCAATACACAACAAAGTTAGTATTAGTCTTATCACTACACAAAACAGATTTAGTATTAGTCTTATCACTACACAACAGATTTAGTGTTAGTCTTATCACTACACGCAACAGATTTAGTGTTAGTCTTATCACTACAAACAACAGATTTAGTGTTGGTCTTATCACTACACACAACAGATTTAGTGTTAGTCTTATCACTACAAACAACAGATTTAGTGTTGGTCTTATCACTACACACAACAGATTTAGTATTAGTCTTATCACTACAAACAACAGATTTAGTGTTGGTCTTATCACTACACACAACAGATTTAGTGTTAGTCTTATCACTACAAACAACAGATTTAGTGTTGGTCTTATCACTACACACAACAGATTTAGTGTTAGTCTTATCACTACAAACAACAGATTTAGTGTTGGTCTTATCACTACACACAACAGCTTCAGTATTAGTCTTATCACTACATGCAACAGATTTAGTTTCAGTCCTATCACTACACACAACAGATTTAGTGTTAGTCTTATCACTACACACAACAGATTTAGTGTTAGTCTTATCACTACACGTAACAGATTTAGTGTTAGTCTTATCACTACACACAACAGATTTAGTGTTAGTCTTATCACTACACGTAACAGATTTAGTGTTAGTCTTATCACTACACACAACAGATTTAGTGTTAGTCTTATCACTACACGTAACAGATTTAGTGTTAGTCTTATCACTACACGCAACAGCTTTAGTGTTGGTCTTATCACTACACACAACAGCTTTAGTGTTAGTCTTATCACTACACACAACAGATTTAGTGTTAGTCTTATCACTACACGTAACAGATTTAGTGTTAGTCTTATCACTACACGTAACAGATTTAGTGTTAGTCTTATCACTACACACAACAGATTTAGTGTTAGTCTTATCACTACACACAACAGCTTTAGTGTTAGTCTTATCACTACACACAACAGATTTAGTGTTAGTCTTATCACTACACACAACAGATTTAGTGTTAGTCTTATCACTACACACAACAGATTTAGTGTTAGTCTTATCACTACACACAACAGATTTAGTGTTAGTCTTATCACTACACACAACAGATTTAGTGTTAGTTTTATCACTATACACAACAGCTTCAGTATTAGTCTGATCACTACATGCAACAGATTTAGTTTCAGTCCTATCACTACACACAACAGATTTAGTTTCAGTCCTATCACTACACAACCGCTTTTGTTGGGGGTTTTGTCGCTACACATAACAGCTTTAGTTTAATTCTTATCAATACACACAACAGCTTTAGTGTTAGTCTTATCACTACACACAACAGATTCAGCATTAGTCTTATCACTACACGTAACAGCTTCAATATTAGTCTTATTACTACACAACAGCTTTAGTGTTGGTATTATCACTATACACAACAGCTTTAATGTTGTTCTTATCACTACACACAACAGCTTGTGTCGGTCTTATCACTATACACAACAGCTTTAGTATTGGTCTTATCACTATACACAACAGCTTTAATGTTGTTTTTATCACTACACACAACAGCTTTAGTGTTAGTCATCACTATACACAACAGCTTTAGTATTGGTCTTATCACTACACACAACAGCTTCAACATTAGTTTTATCACTACACACAACAGCCTCAACATTAGTTTTATCACACCACGCCACAGCTTTAATATTAGTCTTATCACTACACACAACAGCTTTAGTGTTGGTCTTATCACTACACACAACAGCTTCAATATTAGTTTTATCACTACACACAACAGCTTCAATATTAGTTTTATCACTACACACAACAGCTTCAACATTAATGTTATCACTACACACAACAGCTTCAATATTAGTCTTATCACTACACACAACAGCTTCAATATTAGTCTTATCACTACACGCAACAGCTTCAATATTAATTTTATCACTACACGCAACAGCTTCAATATTAGTCTTATCACTACACACAACAGCTTCAATATTAGTCTTATCACTACACACAACAGCTTTAATATTAGTTTTATCACTACACACAACAGCTTCAATATTAGTCTTATCACTACACACAACAGCTTTAATATTAATTTTATCACTACACACAACAGCTTCAATATTAATTTTATCACTACACACAACAGCTTCAATATTAGTCTTATCACTACACACAACAGCTTCAATATTAGTCTTATCACTACACACAACAGCTTTAATATTAGTTTTATCACTACACACAACAGCTTCAATATTAGTCTTATCACTACACACAACAGCTTTAATATTAGTTTTATCACTACACACAACAGCTTCAATATTAGTCTTATCACTACACACAACAGCTTCAATATTAGTCTTATCACTACACACAACAGCTTTAATATTAATTTTATCACTACACACAACAGCTTCAATATTAGTCTTATCACTACACACAACAGCTTCAATATTAGTCTTATCACTACACACAACAGCTTTAATATTAGTTTTATCACTACACACAACAGCTTCAATATTAGTCTTATCACTACACACAACAGCTTTAATATTAGTTTTATCACTACACACAACAGCTTCAATATTAATTTTATCACTACACACAACAGCTTCAATATTAGTCTTATCACTACACACAACAGCTTCAATATTAGTCTTATCACTACACACAACAGCTTTAATATTAGTTTTATCACTACACACAACAGCTTCAATATTAGTCTTATCACTACACACAACAGCTTTAATATTAGTTTTATCACTACACACAACAGCTTCAATATTAGTCTTATCACTACACACAACAGCTTCAATATTAGTCTTATCACTACACACAACAGCTTTAATATTAATTTTATCACTACACACAACAGCTTCAATATTAGTCTTATCACTACACACAACAGCTTCAATATTAGTCTTATCACTACACACAACAGCTTTAATATTAGTTTTATCACTACACACAACAGCTTCAATATTAGTCTTATCACTACACACAACAGCTTCAATATTAGTTTTATCACTACACACAACAGCTTCAATATTAATTTTATCACTACACACAACAGCTTCAATATTAGTCTTATCACTACACACAACAGCTTTAATATTAGTTTTATTACTACACACGACAGCTTCAATATTAGTCTTATCACTACACACAACAGCTTCAACATTAATGTTATCACTACACACAACAGCTTCAATATTAGTCTTATCACTACACACAACAGCTTCAATATTAGTCTTATCACTACACACAACAGCTTCAACATTAATGTTATCACTACACACAACAGCTTCAATATTAGTTTTATTACTACACACAACAGCTTCAATATTAGTCTTATCACTACACACAACAGCTTTAATATTAGTCTTATCACTACACACAACAGCTTTAATATTAGTCTTATCACTACACACAACAGTTTCAATATTAGTCTTATCACTACACACAACAGCTTTAATATTAATTTTATCACTACACACAACAGCTTCAATATTAGTCTTATCACTACACACAACAGCTTCAATATTAGTCTTATCACTACACATAAAAATCTCCATGCAGCTCATAACGTGAGCTGTGCCGTTTATTTCATGGTCACTATATTCTGGGTATTACGGTAACTGCGTTGTGACGAAGCTACACACCTTCGCTCAGCGCGAGCAGGCATTCGCTGCCGTGGAAGGTCATCGAGTTCGCTGCCGGTTCTGCTGCATTACTGAGAGAGGACGGCGCTCCAGCCTCTGCAGTCATGTGTTTGGCACCAGAATAAAAAAAAAACACTGCCTTGAAGGTGGGACACCCAGTAGAGGACCAGTAGACCAGCGGTGAGTCCCGTCCAGCCGTGTTCTCGGGTCGGTGTGAATGACCCTCTCGCGCTCTCCGGGGCGCGTTTACTGTATTTCCACGTGATTTTGAAAGCGGGGCTCGCTCAGGGCTCGGATTTAGACGGATTTAGATCAGACACGGCAGGGAAATGTACCATCCCGGTCTGTTTAGGTTTGAACGAGCATCTTGCTCTCGGGAGTGACGTAGCGGGCTATAGCTTATCCCGCCGCCGCTGCTGGAGTGACACCTGCTCGGAGTAAGTGACACAGGTTAACGCCGTCGACTCTTCTACACGGCTTTGTTAAGTAAGGTGTGGTATTTCATCATCCTTCTGTGTAGAAGCGATAACGGAAGAGTCTGTGTATGAATTCCAGGCATGACTGGTTGTCCCACATGTTATGGGTTATGGGTGGTTAATAAGGGAAATTATAACCTCGCGATATTTCAAGGTAGCTTATATGTATATATATAAATATCGCGATATTTAGTTGTTGTGCATCTTTTAAGTACTTTTAAAAACTTTGTTATTTAATAGAGTGTTTATAAGGAAATATTAACTATTAAGAAGATACTATATAATAAGAGAATGACTGGCGTTTACTTAATTAAATTAAACAGCACTTGCTTATCTGTTCATTCAGTTATTACACTATGTGTTGTTGTTTATAGGTTTTCTATACGCTGGTATAAATTGGTATTTCTGTGATGTATAGTGTTCCCTGCAAACACAGTTATGTTGTGAGAACCTGTTGTTTTAGTGCCCACAGAGTTCTCACAACATTATCAATTTTATTCTTCATACATTCCATTATATCTGATATATATTATACATGTATTATCCATATACACTACTGTGCAAAAGTCATCCAAGTTGATAGTTTAAAAGCCAATAAGTGTTCACCAGTAAGAACACCAGATATCATTAAAACAGATGTAAATAATCATACATACAATACAAAGTAACATAAATATCTTATTTTGAAAGAAGTTGATCATATCGTATAAGCCAGTTTGAAGAAGTGTAGTTCCAGATTTCTCCTGGACGCCCCAGACATTGTATGATTATATTCAGCTCCTTCAGCAGCAAATCTTGATTTAGCTTAATGAAGTACTGAGCAGTCAAAGCAGGTATTAGATGAGAACTGATAATAATACTGGGTTGTTTCCACAAGGAGAAGCTTGGAAAGGGTTAAATAAACACACTGATGTATGTAAAAGCACTACTTACTTTATTAATACTGTTTGAATATGTAAAAAAATAAATAAATAAATAATAAAATATTATGCTGAGTAAACAAAAGGTTCCTGACTGGAAGAAAAATACCTTTTTTTTTTTTTTTGGTATGACATGGGGCCTGTGTTGATAGCAGCTCTCTCTGTCTGTCCAGAACTGGAGTTAGCCCAGGGGTGTGTTTAGGGTCTGGCTATTGTTATTTATATATATATATATATATATGTGTGTGTGTGTAATACAGAGAGAGAGAGAGAGAGTCAGTATATTAGGGTTCTTGATTGGACATTATAGTAAAATCTAAATCAATATTGAACTCTGGTATTGGTGGCTCTTTGTTTTATGTTGTGATCACTGGATTGCACAGTTGGTATTCAGCCATGAGACTTTATTGTAAACATGTAGTATAAGGGCGCGTGGCAAACATTGGCTAGTGGTTTTGGTTTGACTAAAATTAGATTTACATTTTTTTAAATACATTACAATATATTAAATGGTGACCCCTAATACATGCAGCCCAGATAACATTACAGTTAAATTAAAGAAGTCTTCTGCTTCCTTTTTAGAGTTTCTTGGTGTAATCTTGGATGGTATTGCTGAAACGTTCCTATTTAGACAAATGGTGCCACCTCACAGCAAGAAGGGCCTGGGTTTGATTCCTGGCTGAGGTGTCCAGGGTCCTCCTGGTGCTCACACAGTTCCATGACATGTATGTGTCTGTGTATCTGCCCTGTGATGGACTGGCAGCCTGTCCAGAGTGTTTCCAGCCTTCTGACCAGTGAGCACTGGGATAAACTCCAGGACCCCCCCCCCCCCACCCTTATAACCCCTCCAGTGGTATGGGAAATTAAATTAATGAATAAAAATGATCAAATAACTCTGACTAAAGCCCAAAAATCATATAACCTGACAATAAGTGAAGGTAAACATTGTTTGCAATGGAGAAAGTATATGTATATGTGTATTTGGGAACATAGACATTGCTTTTTGTTTCTTCCTGCATACAAAAAATATATATTCTATTTATATGATGTGATTTGTTAATAAACCTCCTTTATTTAACGGACCAACGTAACTGCATTTTGAAAATATGAACAAATTTTGAATTGGAAACCTGCAGTACACTCAAAAACATTGAGACGTAGGCGTGTGTATCTCTGTGTTACAGCACTGTGTTAATAAAATACTCTTTATAATCATTTGGAAAATTAGGAAAACTGATTGTTACAGTTTTGAAAGTAGAATTGCGGCCTGTTCTTACTTTACTGTTGCTAAACAGTCTGTGCTGGTCGCCTGATTCTCCTCTTTTCAATAGGAGACAGCTCTGGGCTGCAGGCTGACCAAAGCCCACTGTCTCTCCGAGATGAGCCCGGGCCAGAGAACTGGGCCTTAGCCAGATGTGTGGCTTTTTTCTTACGTCATAGAGTTTCGAGTTGCATTTCTTGATGGGCCAGCAGGCTGTGTTAGGTGACATCGGTTTTCCGCAGCCCATGTGGCTATATTAAACACAGTCGACCGAGAGGTCACGGTCAGCAGTGATTTCTTGCTTTACACATACAGAGATTTCTCCAGATTCCCTGAATCTTTTCTGTATAATGTATAATAGGTATAAAAGACTTCAACTCTTTGCAGTCCTCTCATTAAATTTGGGACACAGTGGTGAGCCATGACCTGATTGAGCCTATAGTGGATGTTCCTTGTATATGGAATGTTTTAAAAGGTGTAAATTCAATATTCTATAAACTTTTCACTCTTGTTTTGCCCCATTCTAATGTTTCTGAGTGTGTTGCAGGCATCAAATACATCATTTGTTTATATTCTAGGGGTGTAAGAAGATATCAAAAATATCAGATATTGTGATCTTATGGTTGTATGTGTTTATTGGTGTTTTAAAAAATAGTAAAGTTTATTTGTGTAGCACTTTTTTACAACAAAATTGTCACAAAGCAGCTTTACAGGAGTTTAAAAGCATGAAAACATGAAATCACAACACTATATCCACTGTGAGTAAGCCAGAGGCGACAATGGCAAGTAAAAACTCCCTCAACTGGAGAAAGAAACCTTGGAAGGAGCCAGACTCAGAGACCCATCCTCCTCTGGTGGAACAGTATTTACAGTTTTCTAAGTCTGAATGGGAAAAGCTTTAGAAACTGCACAATAGCTACATCTGGAGGATACAGTAATACAGTCGAGGTGTAGGACCTCTGATGGTCGGACCTCCAACAGTATTCGGCAGGGCAGGAGGGTGGTTATTACCTCAGAAAAAATAAAAAAATAAAAAACACACACACACACACACACACACACACACACACACACACACATATATATATATATATATATATAATTGACTTTTTATCAGTAGTTTGTAACCAAAAGCCAGTATCGCAATATATTTTGCTATATATCGTATTGTAACGCCTGTGTCGTGATATGTATTATATTGAGCCTTATTATGTTCATGAAATAGAAAATTAGCTGTCAGCCAAAACAATCTTACAATTACAGTCAATCTCGGTACTTTTCTAATATGAATATAAAAAGAAGAATCCTACTCTGTTCAGATTGGCAGTGTTATTGCTGTTAAAGAGTGCTTAGAATGCTGCAGCACTCCTCTCTTCATTAGAACAGATGTAAATAATCATACATACAATACAAAGTAACCTGAATGTCTTATTGTGAGAGAAGTAGATCATATCTTGAGCTTCAGTTTGAAGAACAAAGTGTAGTTCCAAATACACCATTTGTTTATATTCTAGGGGTGTAAGAAGACATAAATTTCAGATTTGGTGATTTTATGGTTGTATGTGTTTATTGGTATTTAAACATATATATTATTGACTTTTAATCAGTAGTTTGCAATCAAAAATCAGTATCGCAATATATTTCACTATATATATCGTATCGTAACGCCTGTGTCGTGATATGTATTATATTGAGCCTTATTATGTTCACGAAACAGAAAATCAGCTTAGTCAGGCAAAACAATCTTACAATTACAGTCAATCTCGGTACTTTTCTAATATGAAT
Source organism: Megaleporinus macrocephalus (assembly GCA_021613375.1). Lineage (NCBI taxonomy): Eukaryota > Metazoa > Chordata > Actinopteri > Characiformes > Anostomidae > Megaleporinus > Megaleporinus macrocephalus. The sequence goes on from CM038714.1 coordinate 26,418,383, forward strand.
ATAAAAAGAAGAATCCTACTCTGTTCAGATTGGCAGTGTTATTGCTGTTAAAGAGTGCTTAGAATGCTGCAGCACTCCTCTCTTCATTAGAACAGATGTAAATAATCATACATATAATACAAAGTAACATGAATATCTTATTGTGAACGAAGTAGATCATTATTATTATTATTATTATTATTATTATTATTCTTAGTAGCAGTAGTAGTATTGATATGCTGAAAATATATAGAAACATTATATATAGACAAAATATGTAGATACATATAAAGAAATATTGTAGAAAATAGTTACATGTGAAGAAAAAAACGATTAGGTGTTTTTCCCAGAACTTACCTTATCAATACTTGTATTTTCTCCAGTAAGAACACCAGATCTGATTAGAACAGATGTAAATAATCATACATACAATACAAAGTAACATGAATATCTTATTGTGAGAGAAGTAGATCATTATTATTATTATTATTATTATTATTATTCTTAGTAGCAGTAGTAGTATTGATATGCTGAAAATATATAGAAACATTATATATAGACAAAATATGTAGATACATATAAAGAAATATTGTAGAAAATAGTTACATGTGAAGAAAAAAACGATTAGATGTTTTCCCAAGATCGTTCAGTTCTACCATGTGATCAACTTACCTTATCAATACTTGTATTTTCTCCAGTAAGAACACCAGATCTGATTAGAACAGATGTAAATAATCATACATACAATACAAAGTAACATGAATATCTTATTGTGAAAGACGTAGATCATATCTTGAGCTCCAGTTTGAAGAGTTGTAGTTTCAAATACACCATTTGTTTATATTCTAGGGGTGTAAGAAGACATACATTTCAGATTTGGTGATTTTATGGTTGTATGTGTTTATTGGTATTTAAACATATATATTATTGCCTTTTAATCAGTAGTTTGCAATCAAAAATCAGTATCGCAATATATTTCACTATATATATCGTATCGTAACGCCTGTGTTGTGTTAGATATCATATCGAGCCTTACTATGTTCACAAAATAGAAAATCAGCTTGGTCAGACTAGCTGTGTTATTGGCATTAAAGAGTGTTTAGAATGCTGCAGCACTCTTCTCTTCACTCTGGTCGTACTCCTACTGAAGTGTGCTCCCTCATTAATCCTCCTGCAGGTGCGCTGGAGCCATGTTTTCTTAGAGCACAGATTCCCCGAGTGCAAGAGATGGCCAACCGCAGCATGCCAGCCTGCCTGCAGCGAGACGCTGGACTCTCCAGCTCTGCCGAAGCCAAGAGAGCAGAGCCCAGGGCCAACGAGAAGAAATGCTGTAAGTAAACAACGTCCCTGTCCTTCATCTTGAGTCACGCAAAAACAGACACATGGCGTACTTGAACAATGCAGACGCACACAATAGGTCCATAGTCGGGTCTTGTCTGACTTGTAGGCAGGCTGGTTACGAGGTTACACTGGTAAGATGATCCGCAGAGCTTTAGATCAGGTTTATGTTTTCTGTGCCTGAATTATTAAACCCTATGAACTGAATTAGTGTCTTCTGTCCAAAGGTTTGGAGACACTGGCTCATGTTTTTTCCAAAAATCAAGGGTATTAATAGAGAGTTGGTCCCCACTTTCACTGCAGCATCAGCCTCTGCTCTTCTGTTAAGGCTTTGCACTTTACTTTGGAGATTGCTGTGAGGATTCGATTGCATTCAGCTGCAAGAGCATTAGTGAGGTCAGGTATTGGTGTTGGGCGACTTGATGTGGACCACAAACGCAGCTTCAACTCAATCTGGAGGTACTGAATGGAGCTCCAGAACACCGTAGTTCCTCAGCTCCTCAGCCCAATGCTGGGCTATCTTATCAGAAGTTTGGCACTGGGCAGAGTGTTCAGTAGGGTGACCATCTGTTCCTGTTTTCTGGGGCAGTCACCATTGTGGTGGCCGCACCCCAGCTGGAGCTGTCCTTAAAAATGTGTATTAAAAAAAGAAACACCAGAAAATCCTAAGAAAGACCTACCAGCAAATAATACTTCATTGAGCTTGCTTTGGCCAGCAGAGGGGGCTGCTGCTGTCTACCCACCACTTGCTTGGCTAGTTTAGGAAAATACTGTAGTGTAAAACGTGGTTGGAAGTTTGTAAGCACACAAAGTAACTCAGGGATTAAAAGCAGGGGGGAGGTAACCAACTTGAATCGTACTACCAGGTGAGAGAATATAGCCTCCATGCCTTCTACAAATTCTGCTAAATATTTTTAATGGCATCACTTTTCAGTCTTTCATATACACTAATGTGCAAAAGTCACCTATGCTGATTGTTTAAAAGCCTTTATCAGCAAGAACAGCAGATCTGATTAGAAGAGATGTAAATAATCATACATACAATACAAAGTAACATGTATATCTTATTGTGAAAGAAGTAGATCCTTATTATTATTATTATTATTATTATTATTATTATTATTATTATTATTAGTAGTAGTAGTCCAATTTAGTCGTTCCCGAAAGCCAATCGATGGCTTTAAACAAATGAGCTTAATTTCCAGATAGCATTTCGTTGAAACCCCCTCGGGTCAGGTTGCAATTCCTATCTGAACCACTAGGTGGAAACACATATCCTTTTATAGATGATCGGTGATCGGAATCGGCTTCAAAAATGCTGATCAGTCCATCTCTAGTATTGATTTTATGCTGAAAATATATAATAACATTATATATAGACAAAATATATAGATACATATAAAGAAACAGAAAAACCCCATTAGACGTTTTCCCCAGATCGTTCAGTCCTACTATGTGATTAAACTGGTCCAGAATTTGGGTGAGCAGGGACCCCCGTTCAAGATACACTACTGTGCAAAAGTCTTAGTCAACTTACCTTATCAAAACTTGTATTTTCTCCAGTAAGAACACCAGATCTGATTAGAACAGATAATAATAAACAGTAAATAATCATACATACAATACAAAGTAACATGAATATCTTATTGTGAGAGAAGTAGATCAGATCTTGATCCAGTTTGAAGAAGTGTAGTTCCAGATTTCTCCTGAACACCCCAGACATCGTATGAATGTATTCAGTTCCTTCAGCAGCAAATCTTGATTTAGCTTAATGAAGCACTGAGCAGTCAAAGCAGGTATTAGATGAGAACTGATAATAATACTGGGTTCCACAAGGAGAAGTTTAGAAAGGGTTAAATAAACACCCTGACGTATGTGAAACCACTACTTACTGTATTAATACTATCTAAATATTTATAAACTAATAAAATAAATAAATTTGTTTTGCTGAGTAAATAAAAGCTTCTTATCTGGAAAAATAGCTCTTTATGCCTAAAACGTTTGCAGAGCGCTGTATGACATATGGCATGTTTTGATAGCAGCTGTCTGTCGGTCCAGAACTGGAGCTAGCCCAGGGGAGTGTTTAGGGTCTGGCTATTAAATGATAACTTTGGGTCTTTTTTTCTATAGATACTCCCAAAATGTTTAATGCCAATATTAATTATGGGCGTGGTGGTGTAGTGGTTAGAACTGTCGCCTCACAGCAAGACGATCCGGTCTGGGTGGTTCTGTGTGGAGTGTGTATGTTCTCTCCGTGCTTGAGTGGTTTCCTCCGGGTACTCCGGTTTCCTCCCACAGTCCAAACACATGCATGTTAGGTTGATCGCTCACTCTAAACTGCCCGTAGGTTTGAATGAGTGTGTGTAGGCTAGGGGTGTAAAAAAAATATCGAATATCGGGATATTATGTTTGGTGATACTGTATCGATTCTCAAAAACATGATATTGATACACAGATTTCTGGCAGACAGAAAATCATTGTGTGTTGTGTTTAAACCTCTGACCACTAGATGGAAGTGTTGTAATCCATTTTCAGCTCCACTCCAACATTAACAAGCAGCACAAGGGCGCAGTACTATTGTAGGCATTGACAAACCTGTTCATATAGTGGTGTGTTTTAATAGTAGGATTTGAAAAATCACAGTATATCACTTTACTTGCAGTATCGCAATATATCATGATATATTGAATCGTGGCCGATGTATCACGATACGTATTGTATCGCCAGGTTTTTGCCAATACTCAGTCCTAGTGTAGGCCATGTGATGGACTGGTGACCTGTGACGCTGGGACTGGCTCCAGCCCTACCGCGACCCAGACTAGCAGGATAAAGGAATATAATGGATGGATAATTATCGAGGGGGTTATTTATCTACTGGCTCTTTAGTGGTAAATGTATGATCCCTGCCTAATCCCTGCCTAAGCTGCTAGGCTTGGTGAATTGGAGACTATTTATTAATATCTTTTAATTAATAATTATTTTCTTTTATTAAATGTTCCATAGTTCATCACAGCTTTGCTCAGCATGTGGGTTAATGTATGATATTTGACCCAGTTCATGAAGTTGCTTAGTTAGTGCCCAGTTTTGTCAGTCTGCCTTAACTATAGTTTATTACAGTCACCAGCACAGAAGACCTGAAACTGGAACTGTCCACCTTTTTTTATTTCATAGATAAAAACATTGGATACTTTAATGTTATCTTATCCCTCAAACTGAAAATACCCCAGGTTTTTGTTTTAGATGTCTGTTCACCTTTGATTTAGCTGCAGATTCTCCAGAAGGTTCCATTTGGTTGGCAACTGATTATATATCTGGCGGATAGTATTGACTGCTGTGAGTAGCCTGCAGTGTTATTGGTATCTGCCAATGTCTGGTGTGCTGGGCATGGCACTGGCAGCAATCAAACTAATTGTCCCCCAATGAACCATAGGTGGCTATACCACTGAGCAACTCAATCTGAAGCACTTTAACTGCATGAGAGCAATACAGAACTGGTGAATGTGGCCAGAAAACATTATTATGCATTAGGGGTGTGCCATATCGTATCATACACAATAATATTGCCAACATTTTTGAATATGGTGAACGATATTATACCCTGAAATATCGTACCATATCACTCATCACTAATTATCACATCAGGTACTACTTTTACTGTTTTTAACAAAAGAAAAATTCACACTTTTCTAATTTCCTATTATATTTCTACTAAAGACAGATTTTATCTGTTCAGTATCATTCACTTTACTTCAGTCCTGGATATATGGAGATATTTGGAGTGCATTATTTAGTATCAGGACATTCTGGATCATTGACTTCTGTTACAATCTGTTGAAAAATTGTTGTATTTTTTTAATATCTCAGTTAGGGGTGTGCCATATCATATCGTATACAATAATAAAATTAATTTTCATTTTGTTGCAGTAGTGTATTCTTGATATATTTTTTTTATTCAATGTTTTGTCATATCACCAAGAGTATTATTATCACAAAAAATACCAGGAAATATCGTGATATTATTGAAGGGCCATATCGCCCACCCCTAATACGCATATCAGTCAGCAAATCAAGGTAAAGTGCTCTAAGCTCCAAGATCTAATCAAAGAGCTCCGTGTTCTGCAGCATGTTCTGTGCTGACTCATTTCCTTCCCTGAAGTGTCCAGCCCAGGCTGACCATTTGCTGAGACATAGTGTCCTTATATTACAGAGTCATTTTATTACAGAAACCGATCAGACCGATCTGACTGGAGATTATTATTATTACTGGCTATATGAAGTCATGCCAGCATCAGATTACAGAACAGATGATGGTGACCAGGCTGTAGGCTCTGTATTGGTGAATGTGCTTCTGATGGATTGTCCTGAAATGTACTGGTTCAGTGTGTGCTGCTTAATGTCACCACATCAGTCGTTCTGACTGCGCTGCTCAGCGAAGACATGTGTTCCAGTTCTGCATGGTTCGTCTGAAGCGCTGGCTCGGGGTCCCTCTGCACCCTTCTTCTTAATTCATTATGTAAATGATGTTTTTCTGTGGAGAGCAAACTGGTCTGCTGCCTCTGCGCTGCTTTCTTTTGATCTGGTGTTCACAGCAGATTGCCTCCCAGCAATGCTGTCTGATCTCCTCATGTTCTTCTAAAGAAGTGTCCTGGTGTTGATTCTGGGCTTAACAAGGATAATAATACTGAAAGAAAACATGTGTACTCACTGGCCCACCTAGATACACCTGGCTTGTGTCTTTACCTTGCTGGTGTGCTGGTGTTAAAGTAAGCGTGTCTGCTAAATGCTGTAACAGTAAATGTAAATTTTAATTTTAGATTTGATGAATTAATAAGATTAACCACTAACCACTAATTACTTTTTCATAAAAAACCTGCAAACAAACCAACACACGGTCCCAAAAATGTAATGTACAATCCAAATGTGTGCAAAGTAAAGGTATTATATTATATTATATTATATTATATTATATTATATTATATTATATTATATTATATTATATTATATTATATTATATTATATTACAGGGGTATTTAATTAAAATTCAGTAAGGTCCAGTTTGTGGAAATTTCTTCAGGTCAAGGTCCGGACCATCATAACTTCTAACTTGTGTTATGATTCAGTGTCGTTTACTGAAGTAGCCTAGTATCAGCATCTTATGTCAACAACTGAAAGACCAACACATCACACATACCGTTCAGTATATTTCAGTACATTTACTGTTTAAATGCTGAACAGAATTAATTATTTATAAAACTTCAAATAAATGTTTTTTCCCTCACTTAAACAGTAAACAAGGGCTTTATTAAAAAAACAGAATGCTATTCGGTAAACTCATCAGTTTATCTCTCTCTTGTATTCTTCTCTCAGACTTTCTCTTGTCTAGTGAGAGAAGTGAGCTCTTGGTTGTCCAGCCACGACTTTAAACCTGGGCTGATGGTGTCACGGCCATTCTCACACACATAAGAGAGATACATGGCTATTTTTAATTATCACCACGCTCTCAGAACAGATGAGATGTTGGTGTGGAGCTGTCTGTGGGAAGAATAAACATGTCTCGGTCCATTCCTGGTTGAAAAGTCGTTTTTCGCTGCCGAGTTACCTTTTCATAGCACGCCTTCTGAATGAGCCTTTCTCTGACTAAAGTCGGAGATTGACTATAGTCTTTTTTTCCAAAATAAATAAACAAATATATAATAATAATAATAAAAAATCCCCTCAGTCTGCTGGCATAAACTGAAGTGAATTAAAATATCTAAAGAAAGGATTCCATTTAAAATAAAATGTTGCAGTGTTCAAGGTGGATCTTATCTTTTCCATAGTAAGAAAATGCATGACATCACGAAGCCACATTGAAATGGAAGGGGGTTTTGAAGATTTCTTCAGTAATAATATGCGACGCCTTGCCAATAGAGGCGTAAATGCTTATATTTCCGATGCCCAGGTAAATCAGTAGAAAAACCAAATATTACGACTAAAGGGTTCTTATTGATATTTAGTGCCCAAAACTTTCATAATCTTAAAATATTCAGACCAAAAATGATTATTATGATTATTAAGATACTGTAGCCAGTCTATTGATACACACTTTATCTTGGCCAGCCTCTTGTCCTTCGTTGGTGGTCAGTTACTGACCACAGAGCCACTATTGGCTGGATATTTCTGGTGGGTGAAACACTTTTACCCAAGCAGTGACAGTAGCATGTGTAACCTCTGAGAATGATCCACCGTGTCTGGTGAGTGGTGGTCCTTCACTCTACTGACGATTGTTGTGGAGAGTTTGCTGGTAAACTGTGAAGCAAAAGATGGGCTGCATTGTGAAATAGTGAATCTGTTTAGTGAGTCTATAAAGTAGGTTGATGGTGAAGTAGGGGTGATAAATAATGTGGATATTGTCAGTACTTAACAGGATCTAGAGCAGTGTGGGAAGTGTTGAATCAAATGATTGTATTAATAGTTGTTATTATTTTTGGAGCATTATTTTAAAAAATTAAGAATCTTGAAAATGTCTATATGTTTGCCATATCTCCCCCCATCACTCCTGTAAATATAACCTGTTAGGACCAGTCTTTGTCCTCACACACTCTTGTGTTGTGTCTCTTTCTAGCCTGGGCATCCTACATGACCAACTCCCCGACTCTGATTGTCATGATTGGCTTGCCAGCAAGAGGCAAGACGTACATGTCGAAGAAGCTGACGCGCTATCTCAACTGGATAGGAGTTCCAACGAAAGGTGCAGTAAATACCTTTTCCAGTGTACTAATACTGATACTGATACTGAAACTCTGAGTTTTGGCACTGATATGGTGTCGGTAAGATTTAAATGAGCTGTTTGGCTGATGAACTTATATAATGGCCTGTGAGTGCCATGTTCTACTGCTTTAGGCCCCTGGAGGACATATACAGTCATACAAAACCACTGAATTATCAAATTTAAAAAATACAAATAAACCAACAAACTGTCCTAGAAATATTATGTAGAATGCAAATGTGTGCTGTTTATTATAGTATATTATATTATACTGTATTGTATTGTGTTATATATAGAGATACATACTCTGACCGAACACAAAGCACCATTGTGTCTGCTAAATGCTGTAAATGTGAATGTTCATGTAAATTTTAATTTTAAATTTAGTGTAATAATAAAATAAAACTACTAATTACTCTTTTTATATAAAACCTGCAAACAAACCAACAAACTGTCCCAGAAATGTAATGTACAATCCAAATGTGTGCAGTAGTTATTTTATTTTATTTTATTTTATTTTATTTTATTTTAGAGATACATACTTTGACCGAACACAAAGTACTTTTGTAAGTTGCTCTGGATAATGTATTAATAAGAAAACTTTTACCCTTTCATTAAAAAACTGCAAACAAACCAACAAATTGTCCCATTATATTATATTATATTATATTATATTATATTATATTATATTATATTATATTATAGAGATACATACTCTTATATAAGTTGCTCTGGATAAGAGCGTGTGTTAGATGCTGTGAACGTAAAATTTATTTTTTTAAATTTTGCTTTTTAGTGTATTAATTTTAGTGTATTAATAACTACTAATTAATTTTTAATTAAAAAAACTGCAAGTAAATCCACAAACTGTCCCAATGTGTGCATATAATATAATATAATATAATATTACATTACAGAGGTACATATTCTGACTGAACACAAAGACCTTTTGGATATGAGCGTCTGCTAAATGCTGTAAATGTAAATTTTACATTTATTGTAATAAAAAAGATAACTACTAATCGTTCTAGCTGCTGATTGCTAGCTACAAGTGGAAGGTTTTTAATACCTCTGTTGGTATTTGTGGACAAACCCTGCCGTGGTGCCCTGCGTCTCTAAGCATTGGTCATTATTTAATCTATCTAAATTAAATTTCTAAATAAAAACATGTCAGTGCTGGATATGTGTACTGTGGTTCCCAGTCTGTTCCGTGTGAGACGTTGAAATGTGGTAGTGAGGTAGAGAGACTGACTGATGTGAATGTGTAAGTAAGCTGAACATTTTAAACTTCAAGTCTCTCGTGGATTGCGTGACCTACAAAACAAGCCGTTTAATGTTTTTAATCACTTTATTGGAAGTCGGAGGCTCAGCATCCCGTTCTTTTCCTGCTCCTCCATTGCTGTTCATGTAAGAACCTAATTCTAGATGATTTGTTCTCCTTACAGTGTTTAACTTGGGGGTCTACAGGAGAGAGGCGGTCAAATCATACAAGTCTTACGACTTTTTTAGACATGACAACGAAGAAGCCATGAGAATAAGGAAGTGAGTACAGTCTTTGCTTCATATTTATTGGTTGAGGTCTATTAAAAATTGCAATTACACATATAGTTTGGTGTCTGGACGATGTGTACAGCCTGCTGTTAATAGGTACTAAAATACAATTAACAAAATATTATTAAATAATTTAAATTATTATTATTAAATAGAATAATACAAAGGTACATGATCAGTGGCAGACGGTGGTTCATTGTGTGTTGTGTCTGAAACTTAGTTACATGCTATAAATTCTCTTTAAATGATCTTACAGTGTAAATGTATTGTAATGGAGATTTTTAGAAGATGGACAGCTTCAATATACAACTAGAAAAGCGAAGGATGGTTGTGCATAAACGACAAATGTGGGTCAGCATGTCTGTGGATTAGAGCTTGGGGATCCGCCCTGAGTGAGTACAGGCGGTTTTGTGGCTGTAGGTGAAATGAAACCATGAGGTTTGGGTGTGTCTGAAAAAATGAATGGGACTCTATGGGAGGAAAAACGAGCGGTGGAAAAAAAAAACGACAAACAGACGAGTGCGGTCAAACCAACACTACAGTCGTGGTCGGGGGTCTGCCCTAAATCAGTGTATGCGAAATGGTGTCTGTTGGTAGAGCAGACGTTCAGTAGATTGGCGTACACTTTTCTGTCCTATTCATTCTCTATGGTGAAATAAATTCAGTTGTTTCCACATCCAATCAAAAAGCTGTATGCAAGGCTGAATCACACAATCAGACCAGACAATCTGGAGTTGGAACGGTGTTGATATTTTGAATACAGTGGGACGAGGTACACGGCAAAGCTCTGGCAGACAGCAAAAAAACAAATAACAATATATTTACAATGCACAACCATAATAAAGCAAAAGCACTAATGAATAACAGTCACTCTTTTCATCTTATTATAAATACTAAAGAGCTGTTTTGCTTATCTAAACACTTTTCAAAGCCAAAATATGCACAGAGTCAATCTGTCCATAAAACCTTTAAACCAGAGGTCACTAATAGGTGGACTGTGGCCTGGGTCCAGACGTTGTCCAGGTCAAGATATATAACTGAAATAACTATAAAACTGATTTTCTATAAATAAACACTTTAAGATGCACTTTTTTTCAAAAGCATTCTGTTTTTTTTAATGTAGTTCTGGTTTTTACTTAAGAGGTTAAAAAACATTTATTAGAAGTTTATAAATAATTCAGTTCAGCATTTAAACAGTAAATATACTGAACGGTATGTGTGGTGTGTTGGTGTTTCAGTAGCTGATGGTAGAAGATGCTGATACTAGACTACTTCAGTAAACAGGATACACCACTGAATCAGAACACACGTTAGAAATGATGATGGTCCGGACCGGCCTGATGAAATCTCTTCTGAGTAGAGGACACCCCTGCTTTAAACTTTAAGAAGAACTTCTTAGAGAATGGTCGCTTGATAGCTGTTGATTGGCTACTGTGTGCGGCAGCATATGGCCTACATGCATATTAGGATAATGTAGCTTCTTTAATTAAATCTCTACATCTTCATACTTAGAAATCTGATCTGTGTTGTTGGCTTTCTTGGCTTATTAAAAGTTTGGACTATTACTGATGGAAACTGTAAAGCACTGGCGTGAACGTGCTCTATAAATACAGATTACTATTATTATTATTATTATTATTATTATTATTATTATTATTATTATTATTATTATTACTATTACTGTAGCCACCCTCTCGTTCTTCATCGATGGTCAGTTACTGACCACAAAGCCACTATTGGCTGGATATTGCAAGTTGGTGGAACACTCTTACCCTAGTGTGTAAAACCATGTTTGGTCTGCTGAGAATGATCCAGATAATATCTGGTGAGTGGTGCTGCTTCACTCTACTGACGGAGAGTTTGCTGGTAAACAACAAGTTGATTGTACTTAAAGAGTTTGAGTGATTGCCTTAAAATATTTAAGTAATGCAAACTAGAGAAAATCTAATGGTTTGAGTAAAACCAACTTTAATGTCAAATAGACTGGAAGTAATCATTTGAGTTGAATACAATGAAATGTAAATTGTTTGTAGAATCAACCCTACTGACCATTTAATTCAACTCAACATTGAGTTTCCTGAAATCAAAATTAAGTTGTAAAAAAAATTAAAACTAGTCTCCATAAAAAGCTGGTGTTTTCCTACATCAAAAGAACACAGACAGCAGTTAAATTTAGTTTGATTTTATTTTAAATTACATCACTGGGATCATCTAGGATGATTCTGACCCTTGAAGGGTTCAGTAGTGACGATGACTGGTTTTGATTGGTCTAGTTAGAAAACTGTTTGGCTTACAATAATTCTTAAATGCAGTTTACACATTAAAATGATAAAAACACAGTAAATTACATTTTCTAACTTTAGATCAGCATCAACTGCAACATTTTTACTAACTTGAACACGGAAAACAACTTACCAAGTTCCAGAATGAGAAAAAGAGAGGGAACATGGCGGCTTGGTTAATTGTAGTCCTCTGTAGTTCTTCAAGAAAAGAAAACAATGGAGAAAATGTCCACTGTAGAGAAATCCCAGCACTACAGAGTTTCTGTCCGAGGAAAAGAAGTTAAACACAGAAAACACCAAACCTCACAGTGAAAATAGAAAAAGACTTCAAAACCTTTACAAGCTCCACTAAACAACTCAAACTAGTCTTAATTGAACTGACCAATGAGAATCTGGCAAGGTGCTACAGGGGCGTGGTCCAAGCTAAAACCTGATGTTTTAGGTTTGTTCAACTTAAAAATATAAGTGTACTCAGTTCTTCTTTTAAGATAGTAGAACATACTAAAACATTTTAAGTAATTCAATAAAACTTTGGTTTTTAAGCATCAGTACACAAACTCTTTCCACAGAAACGAATTACGGGTTAACAGTGTATAGCGAGTCTACACTGTAAACCTGGATAAGTTGATTGTACTTAAAGAGTTTGAGTGATTGCCCTAAAATATTTAAGTAATGCAAACTAGAAAACATCAAATGGTTTAAGTAAAACCAACTTAAATGTCAAATAGACTGGAAGTGATCATTTGAGTTGAATACAATGAAATCTAAATTGTTTGTATTTAAAATATTTTGTAGAATCAACCCTACTGACCATTTAATTCAACTCAACATTGAGTTTCCTGAAATCAAAATTAAGTTGTGAAAAAACTTAAAACTAGTCTCCATAAAAAGCTGATGTTTTCCTACATCAAAAGAACACAGACAGTAAAATTAAGTTTGATTTAATTTAAAATTACATCACTGGGATCATCTAGGATGATTCTGACCCTTGAAGAGTTCAGTAGTGACGATGACTGGTTTTGATTGGTCTAGTTAAAATACTGTTTATCTTACAATAATTCTTAAATACAGTTTACACACTGAAATGATAAAAACACAGTAAATTACATTTTCTAACTTTAGATCAGCATCAACTGCAACATTTTTACTAACTTGAACACGGAAAACAACTTAACAAGTTCCAGAATGTGAAAAAGAGATGGCACCTTAGTTAATTGTAGTCCTCTGTAGTTCTTCAAGAAAAGAAAACAATGGAGAAAATGTCCACTGTAGAGAATCCCAGCACTACAGAGTTTCTGTCTGAGGAAAAGAAGTTAAACGCAGAAAACACCAAATCTCACAGTGAAAATAGAAAAAGACTTCAAAACCTTTACAAGCTCCACTAAACAACTCAAACTAGTCTTAATTGAACTGACCAATGAGAATCTGGCAAAGTGCTACAGGGGCGTGGTCCAAGCTAAAACCTGATGTTTTAGGTTTGTTCAACTTAAAAATATAAGTGTACTCAGTTATGCTTTCAAGATAGTAGAACATACTAAAACATTTTAAGTAATTCAATAAAACTTTTATTTTTAAGCAATCAGTACACAAACTCTTTACACAGAAACTAATTACGGGTTAACAGTGTATAGCGAGTCTACAATGTAAACCCGGATAAGTTGATTGTACTTAAAGAGTTTGAGTGATTGCCCTAAAATATTTAAGTAATGCAAACTAGAGAAAATCAAATGGTTTAAGTAAAACCAACTTTAATGTCAAATAGACTGGAAGTAATAATTTGAGTAGAATACAATAAAATCATTGTATTTACATTGTATTTAAAATATTTTGTAGAATCAACCCTACTGACCATTTAATTCAACTCAACATTGAGTTTCCTGAAATCAAAATTAAGTTCAACTTAAAATTTGTCTCCATAAAACGCTGATGTTTTCCTACTTCAAAAGAACACAAACAGCAGTTAAATTAAGTTTGATTTTATTTTAAATTACATCACTGGGATCATCTAGGATGATACTGACTCTTGAAGGGTTCAGTAGTGACGATGACAGATTTTGATTGGTCTAGTTAAAATACTGTTTATCTTACAATAATTCTTAAATACAGTTTACACACTGAAATGATAAAAACACAGTAAATTACATTTTCTAACTTTAGATCAGCATCAACTGCAACAGTTTTACTAACTTGAACACGGAAAACAACTTACCAAGTTCCAGAATGAGAAAAAGAGAGGGAAGATGGCGGCTTGGTTAATTGTAGTCCTCTGTAGTTCTTCAAGAAAAGAAAACAATGGAGAAAATGTCCACTGTAGAGAATCCCAGCACTACAGAGTTTCTGTCCGAGGAAAAGAAGTTAAACACAGAAAACACCAAACCTCACAGTGAAAATAGAAAAAGACTTCAAAACCTTTACAAGCTCCACTAAACAACTCAAACTAGTCTTAATTGAACTGACCAATGAGAATTGGGCAAGGTGCTACAGGGGCGTGGTCCAAGCTAAAACCTGATGTTTTAGGTTTGTTCAACTTAAAAATATAAGTGTACTCAGTTCTTCTTTCAAAATAGTAGAACATACTAAAACATTTTAAGTAATTCAATAAAACTTTAGTTTTTAAGCATCAGTACACAAACTCTTTCCACAGAAACTAATTACGGGTTAACAGTGTATAAAGTAGACTTCATAACGTGGCGTTTCTAGATGTTTCTAATAGGTTGATGGTGTAGTAGGGGGTGGTAAGTGTGGATGTGGATGTTGTCAGTGCCTCTAGTCTTATGCAGTGGTCCTGATCGTTACAGATGCCCTGTGTAAACACGTTCCGTCTGGATAGCACTTCAGATGGCTGTGTTTTGTTCGGTGTAGTGGAGAGAGAGTCATCTGGCTCAGCGCTGGCGTGCTTGAACCTTTTTTCTCGATTTTTATGTCACATGCCGTCTCGGGTGTCTGACTGACGCATGCTTGTGGACGGTGATGCTAGTTTCACTGCAGGAGGATGTTGACATAAACACCATCTGCGGAAACGGCTCGAGCGTCTGCTTATTTTCCGGCCTCCATGCAGGGATGTAGTTATCATACATTAATATTGAATTAATAACACATTCATATTTCAGAAAGCTCTCTCTCTCACCAGGTTACAGACTAGAGCACACTCCAGCAAACGAGCGGCTTATCCCTCCGTGACTCCAAACCAGCCAGATGACATACTGCATTGTATGTTTGAATGTTGTTCTGCTCATTACTGTAAGGTTCATAAACTAAATACTGCACTCCAAATATCTCCATATATCCAGGACTGAAGTAAAATGAATGATACTGAACAGATAAAATCTGTCTCTAGTAGATATGATGGGAAATGAGAAATTTTTCTTTTGCTGTAAACAGTAAAAGTAGTACCTGATGTGATAATTAGGGATGGTACGATATTTCAGGGTATAATATCGTTCACAATATTTAAAAAATTGGTGATATTATTGTGTATGATACGATATGGCCCCCCCCAGTCACAACCTCGGACGCACTACGTCCCCCATCTTTTTTAATATCCTGTAACACAAGACCAGCACTGTAAACGTCCTGCTATTCATTACAAGCTCCATTCAGGCTTTGTTTTAGATGCTGTTTGTGACACTGACTTGTGTTTTTGTCTGAATCCGTACTCAGACTGTGTTGAGCTGTAACTCAGAGAAGACGAATCAGGAGGAACTTCTAATATTTATAATATAATAATATTACAAAATTATAATAATATTTCACCTCAGAAGTAGCGCCAACATCTGTAGCAGCACCAGCAGTAGCTACACACACATAGCCGACGTACCACTTTCCACCGTTTTTTTTCCTCAGCTTTGAACTCCTCCGCGGCTGAAGATGAATCATGGGATAGCACAGTGTGCTGCGGTCACCTACTTAAAAATAGTTTTCGATTCAGGAGGTCATCCACGTACCGTTCGCCTACTACTCAATAAATACTGAGTATTCAGATATACTAGCTGTGCTCGCCTACTGATTTCTTCTACTAAGTAGTAGGCAAGTAGGTGATTTCGGACACACCTACTGTCTGGAGGGGGTGGCTTTGGTCTGGTGGTATCAGCTTGGCTTTGCTCCAGATAGAGATGCTCATTAAACACAGATCTAGAGTGGTTGTTTTTGTTGTGTGCTTAAAAAAGACCCACTTAGAATTCTGACTCTGGCTTTATGCTCAGAACTGTGGCTGATATGGTTGATATATGTTGTTTTTTAATTAAATAACTCATCCCTTGGACATAAAGGAGTAGTTTTGATAGTTGGAGATAGGGGAGTAAGGGGAGTATGATCTCATGGTAGGTGCTTTAAACGTTTTGGCAATTAAATTAAAAATGAATGTGTTTAAGGACTAATGGATTCTGTTAAATAAGATAAATTGGCGGGAACGGGTATGAAGTCAGATGAAGAACTGATGTATTTTCTTTGATCTTTAGTTGTGGCTTCTGGCTACAGCTCAGGATTAACCCTTGCAACTTATATTCATCTTTAATATAAGAAGCCTCACCTTTAACTACCAATCCTGCTTCTTGAGATTTATTTAATATTTTCTAAATAATGTGAGCTAGATGTGTAGAGTGTTGATAACTTGATGACACGACGCTGCCAGAAGTGCTGGGACAGCGACAGGTGACTTTCCCCACCTGGCCGAAATGGGTTTCCATTCAAAAAGTAAGAGAGCCCTTTTGTTGGCCATTGTAAGCAACAACAGTTACAGCTTTGGAATAAGAAAAGCTTTTCTCCCAGCATTGTGTGCCTGGAGAGGGAAACTGCTATAACTGCGTATTGTTGCTGCTCGAACAACAAAAAAAAGCCAAACTCTTAAGTTTTTTTGGTTTTATTTTGCTATATCTGAACAAAGATGTCTATACAAACTGGGGTTGATCTTACTGACAATATAAACAAGCCTTTAGAGAAGTTTTTCCAGTTTTAGAGATCCTGGAAAACTCGATCTGCTGTAACAGAGAAAGACAGAAACACGTTCCAGCCGTAAATATGCACCCGGCTCCTGTCAGCTCCAAGCAAAAGGGTGCATTACAGCTTACCGCAGCGCTTCCCACAGCACTCTCATTTAAATTACGCTGCAGGAATAGAACAAAAATATCCGGCTCTGCTATTGTTTACACATTGTCCAGACCTTCTGTCCCACACCCTTTCTTGTGCTCTAACCAATATACGTATACTAACACTGTCATTTCTTTACGCTGTCTGTTACAGGCAGTGCGCCTTGGTGGCCCTGCAAGATGTGAAGACCTACTTTAATGAAGAGGGAGGACAGATTGCAGTAAGCATTGTTACACCTTTTAGTTCATCACTATTCTTCTATATTAGAGATGGCACAATACCCTAACTTCTTCATACCATTGAGATACTGTAACAACTGATAGTGATCCAGATTTGATTTATTTGATTTATCTATTAAGCTACTGCCGGGAGTGTGTATAGCTTATTCCTATAGCTTATATATTTAAATATCCAGTAGGTTATGTAAATGATAGAAAAGACTCATCACTGTGCAGTGAAAAACCCACATATACACTCACTAGGGGGCACTCATCACTGTGCCGTGAAACACCCATATACACACTCACCAGGTGGCACTCATCACTGTGCAGTGAAACAACCACATACACACCCACTAGGGGGCACTCATCACTGTGCAGTGAAAAACCCACATATAGACTCACTAGGGGGCACTCATCACTGTGCAGTGAAACACCCACGTACACACCCACTAGGGGGCACTCATCACTGTGTAGTGAAACAACCACATACACACCCACTAGGGGACACTCATCACTGTGCAGTGAAACACCCATATACACACTCACTAGGGGGCACTCATCACTGTGCAGTGAAAAACCCACATATAGACTCACTGGGGGGCACTCATCACTGTGCAGTGAAAAACCCACATATACACTCACTAGGGGGCACTCATCACTGTGCCGTGAAACACCCATATACACACTCACTAGGTGGCACTCATCACTGTGCAGTGAAACAACCACATACACACCCACTAGGGGCACTCATCACTGTGCAGTGAAACAACCACATACACACCCACTAGGGGCACTCATCACTGTGCAGTGAAAAACCCACATATAGACTCACTAGGGGGCACTCATCACTGTGCAGTGAAAAACCCACATATACACTCACTAGGGGGCACTCATCACTGTGCAGTGAAAAACCCACATATACACTCACTAGGGGGCACTCATCACTGTGCCGTGAAACAACCACATACACACACTCACTAGGGGGCACTCATCACTGTGCCGTGAAACAACCACATACACACACTCACTAGGGGGCACTGATCACTGTGCCGTGAAACAACCACATACACACACTCACTAGGGGGCACTCATCACTGTGCCGTGAAACAACCACATACACACACTCACTAGGGGGCACTCATCACTGTGCCGTGAAACAACCACATACACACACTCACTGGGGGGCACTCATCACTGTGTAGTGAAACACCCACATATACACTCACTGGGGGGCACTCATCACTGTGCAGTGAAACACCCACATATACACTCACTGGGGGGCACTCATCACTGTGTAGTGAAACACCCACATATACACTCACTAGGGGGCACTCATCACTGTGCTGTGAAACAACCACATACACACACTCACTAGGGGGCACTCATCACTGTGCCGTGAAACAACCACATACACACACTCACTAGGGGGCACTCATCACTGTGCTGTGAAACAACCACATACACACACTCACTAAGGGGCACTCATCACTGTGCAGTGAAAAACCCACATATAGACTCACTAGGGGGCACTCATCACTGTGCCGTGAAACAACCACATACACACACTCACTGGGGGGCACTCATCACTGTGCAGTGAAAAACCCACATACACACCCACTAGGGGACACTCATCACTGTGCAGTGAAAAACCCACATATACACTCACTAGGGGGCACTCATCACTGTGCAGTGAAACACCCACATATACACTCACTGGGGGGCACTCATCACTGTGTAGTGAAACACCCACATATACACTCACTGGGGGGCACTCATCACTGTGCAGTGAAAAACCCACATATAGACTCACTAGGGGGCACTCATCACTGTGCCGTGAAACAACCACATACACACACTCACTGGGGGGCACTCATCACTGTGTAGTGAAACACCCACATATACACTCACTGGGGGGCACTCATCACTGTGCAGTGAAACACCCACATATACACTCACTGGGGGGCACTCATCACTGTGTAGTGAAAAACCCACATATACACTCACTGGGGGGCACTCATCACTGTGCAGTGAAACACCCACATATACACTCACTGGGGGGCACTCATCACTGTGTAGTGAAACACCCACATATACACTCACTAGGGGGCACTCATCACTGTGCTGTGAAACAACCACATACACACACTCACTAGGGGGCACTCATCACTGTGCCGTGAAACAACCACATACACACACTCACTAGGGGGCACTCATCACTGTGCTGTGAAACAACCACATACACACACTCACTAAGGGGCACTCATCACTGTGCAGTGAAAAACCCACATATAGACTCACTAGGGGGCACTCATCACTGTGCCGTGAAACAACCACATACACACACTCACTGGGGGGCACTCATCACTGTGTAGTGAAACACCCACATATACACTCACTGGGGGGCACTCATCACTGTGCAGTGAAAAACCCACATACACACCCACTAGGGGACACTCATCACTGTGCAGTGAAAAACCCACATATAGACTCACTAGGGGGCACTCATCACTGTGCAGTGAAACACCCACATATACACTCACTGGGGGGCACTCATCACTGTGTAGTGAAACACCCACATATACACTCACTGGGGGGCACTCATCACTGTGCAGTGAAAAACCCACATATAGACTCACTAGGGGGCACTCATCACTGTGCCGTGAAACAACCACATACACACACTCACTGGGGGGCACTCATCACTGTGTAGTGAAACACCCACATATACACTCACTGGGGGGCACTCATCACTGTGCAGTGAAACACCCACATATACACTCACTGGGGGGCACTCATCACTGTGTAGTGAAAAACCCACATATAGACTCACTAGGGGGCACTCATCACTGTGTAGTGAAACAACCACATACACACCCACTAGGGGACACTCATCACTGTGTAGTGAAAAACCCACATATAGACTCACTAGGGGGCACTCATCACTGTGCAGTGAAACACCCACATATACACACACTAGGGGGCACTCTTCACTGTGTAGTGAAACATCCACATACACACCCACTAGGGGGCACTCATCACTGTGCAGTGAAACACCCACATATACACACACTAGGGGGCACTCATCACCGTGCAGTGAAACACCCACATATACACACACTAGGGGGCACTCATCACTGTGCAGTGAAACACCCACATATACACACACTAGGGGGCACTCATCGCTGTGCCGTGAAACACCCACATATACACACACTAGGGGGCACTCTTCACTGTGTAGTGAAACAACCACATACACACCCACTAGGGGGCACTCTTCACTGTGTAGTGAAACAACCACATACACACTCACTAGGGGGCACTCATCACTGTGCCGTGAAACACCCACATATACACTCACTAGGGGGCACTCATCACTGTGCCGTGAAACACCCATATACACACCCACTAGGGGGCACTCATCACTGTGCAGTGAAACAACCACATACACACTCACTAGGGGGCACTCATCACTGTGCCGTGAAACACCCATATACACACCCACTAGGGGGCACTCATCACTGTGCAGTGAAACACCCATATACACACTCACTAGGGGACACTCATCACTGTGCAGTGAAAAACCCACATATACACTCACTAGGGGGCACTCATCACTGTGCAGTGAAACATCCACATACACACTCACTAGGGGGCACTCATCACTGTGCAGTGAAACATCCACATACACACTCACTAGGTGGCACTCATCACTATGCCGTGAAACACCCATATACACACTCACTAGGTGGCACTCATCACTGTGCAGTGAAACACCCACATACACACCCACTAGGGGGCACTCATCACTGTGCCGTGAAATGCACACTATATATATATATATATATATATATATATATATATATATATATATATATATATATATATATATATATATATATATATAATGCACAAAATCATGTGTTGGTTACAAATTCATAAAATAAGAACAATTTAATTCCTAACACACTCACATTAGAGCATTCTGAAAATTAGTCATAAGATTAATCGATGAATCGAAAAGAAACGTTAGATTAATTGATTAAAAAATGAATCGTGAGGTGCAGCCCTAGTTTTTTACACTATAATTAGTTTGAAGATTTTTCTGACAGAGTTGAGAGTCAAGTGGTAAGAAGTTTGACTTAGAATAGCCAGAATGTTTGCAAAAAATATATAGTATAATGTGGTGCCGTAATTAGAAACAGTACAAGATAGTTTAATTCCAGCTGTATCTCGGCTCTGGGGCTGCCTTGGATAATATGAAGTGGAGTGAAGGAGCTGATTCTATCAATTTCATCAACAAAGAGTCGGGAGTCAAGAGTCGGGAGTCGATTCCAAAAACATGGAGTCATGTATCACTATAACTATATCACTTACAATGCACACGTGTGATTAGAGTGTTTAAAATAAAGAAATTATAATTCTAGTATCATATTTAGCTCTTCTTTTTAGGCTGTGTGTGGTTTTACCTACGTATTGCACTGTACATCATGTAGCAGTATACAGGATATACAGGATATCAGATTGGTGCCATCTCTGTCATAAATGATGCTCATGAACAAAATTGATGATTTTAATTAATTGTTTTTTGTGTTGTTGTTGTTCAGGTATTTGATGCTACAAACACAACCAGGGAGAGGCGTGACCTCATCTTGAATTTTGTGAAAGACAACTCATACAAGGTGCTGCACCCCTCCGTAATCACTTAAAATGAGTTGAGGGTGGATCACTTTTTTTTTCATGCCTTACTGAGATCTGCTGTCCTCACCTGTGCAGGTGTTTTTCGTGGAGTCGGTCTGTGATGACCCAGATGTTATTGCTGCTAACATTCTGGTAACTCAAAAACACTCCTAACATTCCAGAGTCTTACACTTCACCCTATAATGTAGTAAAGACAGCCCAGGACTTCTTTTATACAGTGATACACTATACGGCCAAAAGTATATGGACGCCTGACATCCCAGTCTAAACCCATAGGCGTTCATAAGGAGTTGTCCCCGCTGTTGCAGCCATAACTGCTTCCACTCTTCTGGGAAGACCTTCGGCAAGATTTTTTTTGAAGTGTGCCCATTATCGATTCTCAAAAACTCAGAATAAAATTTTTATTAATAGTTCATAGTCAAAGATTTTTGGAAAAACAAGTGGTTCATGCTGTGTTGTGTTATGATATATCGAATGCCCTCTATCATATATCATATCACCAGTTTCTTGCCGATACACAGCCCTACTGGTTCATCCCAGGTGGGGTTGAGGTTAGGGTTCTGTGCAGACCTCTGTCCTTCACATCAAACTGTAGGTGCATCGGAAATCGCCTACTGAGTCAGTGGGTACTAGATTGGAGCCAGTACGTACTGCTTGAGTTTTCAGTATCCACACAATTTTGGATGCACTACGTCCACAAGACGTCAGACCACCACTGTAAAATCCCACTATTCATTTAAAAGCTCCATTCAGTGACAGATTTAGATTCTTTTTGTGACACGGACCTACGTTTTTGTCTGAATATGTACTCACACTGTATTCAGCAGTAACTCTGAGAAAATAAACTTAATTAGAAGGAACTTAATCATTTTTTTTACCTCAGGAGTAGCTCTAACTGCTGTAGCGGCAGTTCACCAGCAGTAGCTACGTACACACAGCCAACGTACCTTATTCTGATGTTTTTTGGCCCCAGCTGAATCATGGGATAGCACAGTATGCTGGGACCACATACATAAAAATTGGTCCCATTCAGGTTTGCATACTACTCAATGACTACTGAGTATTTGGACATGCAAGCCATGCTCGCCTACTGATTTCCCTACTGAGTAGTGAGCAAGTAGGCGATTTGGGACGCACCCCATGTCTTTTTGGATCTCACAGGGACATAGTTATGTACTTGATCTTGATACACCTGTTAGCAGTGTGTAAGATCAAGTACACAATAATAATAGTAATAATAATAATTATAATAAAGAGGTGTCCACATATTTTTGGCCATGTAGTTTATAAAGCCAGTAGCAAGCGTTTTCACCATTGCAACATTTTGAGCTTTAACTTTGATTAGATTTAAGTTGATTAGATTATATCTCCTATAGATTATATCACCTATAGTATTTAATATTCCTCCTATTGTAGCTTCTCCACATCTCTGCCCACAGGAAGTGAAGGTGTCGAGTCCAGATTACCCAGAAAGTCACAGAGAACGGGTCATGGATGACTTCTTGAAACGTATTGAGTGCTACAAAGTCACATACCAGCCACTGGACCCTGAGGACTACGACAAGTATGATTATCTACTGAAGATTGTTTCCTCCTGGGATAAAAATCTACAGTCTTGATAGCATTACATTGCAGTGAAGTTCAGCTGCACTCACGTTCTGTTTGGCATCATAGTTTATTAGTCAGTAGGAATACGTCAGGGTTGGTCTTGGGGTCAAGTTACATGACAGATTAGCTTCACACCTTCTGCTTTTAGGGGACAAACAAAAAAACATAAGATAAGATAAATCTTTATTAGTCCCACAGTGCGAAAATTCATTGTGTTACAGTAGCAAAGAGATAGCAAGGCACTCAGTACAAAAAATAGATAAATAAACAGTACAGTTATACAATATAAATAATAAACAGTACACTATATATTAGAGATGGAAGGATCGATCGGCTATGTATCGGTATCGGGCGATTTTTAGTCAAAATATACGATCGCCTGATATTTCTCCAATGTAGCCGATCCCGAGAGCCGATTGATGGCGTTAAACCTAGTTTAGTTAGAAGCTAGTGTTTCATCCAGGAAGAGGAGCCCTGCAGCCAGGTCCCTGCAATTCCTCTCTGAACCACTAGGTGGAAATACATACCCTTTCATTTTCCACACACTGACTAAAGCAGCGGCCTCACGAGAAAAGCATGTGCTGATAGAAAGCATGTCGTTCGTCTGGCAGTGTTTACCGTATGTGATTCAGACTCATTCAGGACGTTTTTAAAATTAGTAAAATCTTGTGGGCGAAACAGAGACATTTAACTACTAATCTGATACAACACTACACACAGCTGAATACAGTGAGTATCAGCAAACAGCAGAGCTAGCACACACAGCTAACACAAAACAAACAACCCAGAACACCATACAGACCAGATCTGACCGGTACTAACAGAACAGCAGCTACAATTCAATATTCTACATTTAATGATTACAGATTTAGTTTAAAATAACAGAGTCTGCGTTTAATGACTGCAGTTTGACTGCATGTATTTAATTAGCTTTTTTAGTTTTAAATTAAGGGTCTAAATGTAATGATTACAGTATTGGGGATATTTGTTTGATTTACTTTGTTTATTTACTGTTAATTTAGTTAAAAATATGATGCTGTTTCACATGATCTCATTAAAAATGGTAATAAACCAGTTTAGACCATGTTTCATGACTTGCTTGCACTAATAACTACATGTAGCCCTGCTGTGGCATATAGCCCCGCCCCTGAAAGGTGATCGGCGATCGGAATCGGCCTCAAAAGCGCTGATCGGTCCATCTCTAGTATATAGAGTATAAATAATAAATAAGCAAAAAATTAATAAATTGTATTTATAAATAATTGCATGGTGCTTCTTAACTGTACAGGGTAATGGAAAAATATTGCACGTTATATTAGACTGAGAACATATATACTTTCTGTAAGTGTGTAGTGTTTGTGTGTGTGTGTGTGTGTGTATGTAGTCCACTGTGTATGTGTGGTCTGCTGGGAGCAGTGCTGGTTGTAGAGCACTGCTCCCAGTACCTTTGCTGGTTTATTAATATATATTTTGTGCGGTTGATTGAAGTTGCATAATTAATCAAATCTAATTACAAAAATAGTTAGTAATATACTTGGGTTTTGAGTTATGCTTGTTTTTGTATCAACACGTCTGGTCTTTTGGCATTTAAAGGCTTACTTTGACAGGAAACCAGAGAGTACACCCTGCAATAGGTGCACCTTATTGAATCTACACTCTTTGTCCATTTTATCAGCTCTACTGACCGTATAGACTCCCCCTACTGGCTGTAGTCCATCTGTTTCGCTGCATGCTTTGTTAGCTCCCTTTTGTCTTGTTCTTCAATGATGTCCCCCCACAGGACCACCACAGAGCAGATATTATTTGGGTGGTGGGTCACTCTCAGCACTGCAGTGTCACGAACGTGGTGGTAGTGTCTGTTGTGCTGATGTGAGTCACTGCAGGACTGAGAATCATCCACCAATCCAAACTGTCCAGCCACCAGCGTCCTGTGGGCGGCGTCCTGTGTCCACTGATGAAGCAATAGAGAGTACAAACTGCAGAGCAGTAGATGAGCTACCGTCTCTGACTTTACATCTACAAGGTGGAGCAGCATAGTAAGAGTGTCTAATCGAGTGGACAGTGAGTGGACCAGTGTTTAAAAGCTCCTGTGTCTGATCCACTCACACCAGCACAACCACATAAATTAGAAATCATCGTCTTGTCTCTTTCAGGGACCTGTCCTTCATTCAGGTGATGAACGTGGGCCGCCGTTTCCTGGTGAACCGCGTGCAGGACTACATCCAGAGCAAGATCGTCTACTACCTCATGAACATCCACGTGCACTCGCACTCCATCTACCTGTGCCGACACGGAGAGAGCGACCACAACATGCAGGGCCGCATCGGCGGCGACTCTGAGCTTTCTCCCCGCGGAAAACAGGTCTGAGCCACAGATACCTGGCTGCTGTGTCTGAGAAAGTGGTGCATCAGATTAAAGGCAACTAGGCCTTCACACACGGGAGCAGCGAGATGTTCACTTTCAGTTTAGGCGGGGTTAACGAAGGCCGCGGTGCAGCGCTCTGCATAATTGCACAAACCCTGTTGTGAAATGGAGACGGTGCTGGCCTGCGCACTTCTTGTTTATGTCCTATCAGAACAGAGGGCTGAGCAATACTACAGCATTTATCATTGGTGTGATGAGTTAGGTTACACTACATCACAGTATAGTGTTTGAGCATATTGTGAATATGGTATGTGAAACTGGCTAATGGGATTTAGTGCAGCTCAGTATGTGGAATCTTAAATACAAAGTATTGTATTCATAGTTTTTGGTAGTATATGGCACTATGTTGTCTGTTCTAGCACTTATCATAAAAATAATTGTGACATATGGGTCTCAAATCCTACTGATCTCCTACATAGGCAGCATTTTACATCATAGTATGCGCTTCCGACATACAGACTGTCCTAATTCTTACATACCTTAAACATACTGTCTACTGAGAAACCTTATTTAGACCTGATTTTAAGAAAGCATTGAACTCTTCCTCAGCCGCTAAGACAATCCCATGATGCAACTCAGGCAAATCTACGAGCAGTGAAGTGGTTTTAAATGTGAGTTATTTTGATTCTCTCTGGAGTTTTAATGTGTTTCTGGTCATATAATCACACAAAACAGTATTTTATTATCAACTCTGTAACGAGTCCATCACCATTTACACTTTTATACTCCAGACATTAGCATTTATGCTAGCAGATTTTCAAACCTCGGGCTATTGTTTTGGATGCCAGCTGGTAGCTTAGCAACCAGCTACACCACCGGTGGCGTGCTGCAGTGGCGGGAACAAGCCGTGACGCAGTCTCTCTCTAACTAGAGAGTCTCAGTAATCTGTTTTATGAGGAGAGATGAGGAGAGAACACTGATACTTACACAGCTCCCTACCTAGACAGCCTACTTAGACACTCTCTAGGGTTTGAGACACACCCATTGTGTATTATGGCATGTGACTGAGCTCTAGCATAGAGTGCTGTTTGTCCTTGATTAGATACTATGGATGTCTTTCTCATGGATCTTTGAGACTATGGGTGTGTCTGTAATGGTCTACTTGTTAACTCGTTCCCTGTTCACTACATAGACTGCTCTGTGTAGAACACTAGAGGGAGACAGTAGAGGGAATTCGGACGACAAACTTTACAAAGAAACCGCTATGCATTGTGGGGTGCCAAGCTGTAAGTAATGTACAACTATGGAGTCAAAAAAGGGTCATAAAGATTTTGAGTTTGTAAAACACTAGTTACAAATGTACTGAAACTTGCAGCAGCATTTAAACAATTACATGCAGGTAAAAATTCAAATCCACAAATGAACTGGAATGTGCACATTGGGAACAAAATGTATTATTAATACTAATTCAAATGTACAAATGTGGAAAAATATTTTAAATATATAAAAATAGATTTTTTTTAATTTGTAGAAAAGATTTGCATTTGTAAATTCAGTGTTGTGAACGTGTGAATCAGTACTGCTGAAATTGTGGAGGTAAAAATCCTCACATTCACCCCGTTTTGACCAATCAGATTGCGAGGTTTGTTTAACCAATCAGAACACTGATTTGGTGCTGTCATTCAACTTCTGCGCTGTTGGAACACGCCTCCCAAACTTCGTCATGGTGCTTCCAGGCACAGATACAATGCTAGTTCATGTTTCTTTAGCAGAAAGTTGGTTTTAAAGTAGATAACAGGCCGGCTCTGTGCAGTGGTTTTATTTATACTACTGACTGTTGTGCTAGCTTTGGAGAACTGTAGCCAAATAATTAACCATCGTTAGCTAGATAGATAAACAGCCTGCAGCAGCAGAGTATTTGAACATAGCAAGAGAAGTGCATCTCGTTTGTTTTGCTCCAGAGTTTCACCCCGTTTTTATATCAATGCAGCTCAATTATATTGCTTAATGGCAGACAGTTGGTCCAACTTAAGCTTTCCTATTGGTCCATCAATTAGCCGTCAAAATACAGGGTCAAACTTCGCAACTGCAGCAGAGAAGATGAATGTGAGGATTTTTACCTCCACACTTTCAGCAGTACTGATTCACACATTCACAACACTGGATTTACAAATGCAAATCTTTTCTACAAATTAAAAAAAATCTATTTTTATATATTTAAAATATTTTTTCACATTTGTACATTAGAATTGTTATTAATATTACTTTTTGTTTCCAATGTGCACATTCCAGTTCATTTGTGGATTTGGATTTTATGTGCATGTAGTTGTTTAAACGCAGCTGCAAGTTTCAGTACATTTGTAACTAGTGTTGCGCCGATACCGATGTCAAATCGATACCATGAAGCTTATTGACGAGCGTGCGCACCACTAAATGCCGCTTGACTGAAGCCAACAGCATGTCCGCGGTGTGGGAGTATTTCTCGGTTGAGACAGGCGGCAGCAAAAATTCCCGCCGCAAAATTTTTAATGCCAGTATTTCAAGGGGTGGCACGACCAGCAAAGACTTGAATACGTCAAATTTAATTAAGCATTTAAAGCAAAACCACGTCAACGAACACAGCGACTTCATCCCAGCAAGCACAAAATACAACATTAAAAAGTGGAAACCTATAAATATCAGAATTTATAGCCATATATCGAGCATTTAAGTTGGTATCGGTACTCGGTATCGGCAGATACCTGAAAAGCTGGTATAGGTATTAGTATCAGTAAGGAAAAAGTGGTATCGGTGCATCCCTGTTTGTAACTATTGTTTCACAAACTCAAAATCTTTATGACCGTTTTTGACATAAACAGTGGTTGTCCACTAGTTTTACGGTGCATTGTGGGTAACAACATCGTGACTATATAGGGAATCTAACTGTCCACTGAGAATACAGACAACACCACCATATGGCGACACCCTGAATAGAAAACTAAAGGGTGTTTCAGACACACCCTAAGAGTTAATCTCAGATGGGCTGCACTCACCAGCGTTCAAGGTAATTGTCTGTTACTGAGACGTTTACAAATCATTGCTGTCCAGAAACAAACAACAGCTCTGCCACGCTGATTTGAAGCATTTCCGTTGATCCATTCATCATGAAATTCAGAAACTGTGTAAACAACTGGCTAATGGGATCAAATAATATAGAAAAACAAATGAAAACGCTTGGTTTTCTTTGGTCTGCAACAAAATGCGACACCTAATGCACCCCACTCATGTCATTTATTTACCCTTTCTGAACTTACTTACTGTATTTTGGTGATTTGTTAATGATATGAAGGCTGCAGTAGTAAGCAGTGGTGTCTCATTTCCCCCCTTTCCTCTTAATGGTCATCTCATTTATTGTTATTGAGGCTACTATTTGTATTGCAATTATTTTTTTCTTATACATTCAGTATGAAATGCCTCATGCTTACAATAACGAGGGGCAAAACTCTCTCCCCCTTGTTTTGTTCCAGTTTGCAGCAGCTCTGCGTGAGTTTATTGAGGAGCATAACCTGTCGGATCTGAAGGTGTGGACCAGCCAGCTGAGGAGGACCATCCAGACGGCAGAAGCTCTGGGAGTACCCTACGAACAGTGGAAGATCCTGAATGAGATTGATGCTGTAAGTACTTCCACACCAGCCTTCATCAGCTGGGTTATGTTCAGTATTCATATATGGGCTTCATATCACACCCCCCATTCCCCCCATGACACAATATCTCATATAATCTTTAATAGATGCTGAAAAGTCACTGCCTGGTTATAAATTACACTGTTAAGATGATGTTTGGATTATGATTAGAAAATTTAATTGATATGTTTTATTATTAAATGAAGGGACATCCACGATATACGCCACCAACAAAAATAAAATAGGGTTTCAAAAATATCTGTACATTATATCTACACCCATTGTCCACTTCACTAGATCAACTCTCAGTGTCCATATTATCATCTCCACTGACCCTAAGAGCACCAAAGGTGTCAAAAGTATTCACATTCATTACTCAGGTAGAAGTATAGATACTAGGGTTTAAAAATACTTCTGTAGAAGTTAAAGTATCAACGGAAGCTTTTTACTCCAGTAAAAGTGTAAAAGTGCTGCTTTCAAAACTACTTAAAGTATAAAGTAAAAGTAATGTAAGGGAAAAAAATGCCATTAAGGACAAAAGCTTAGGCTGCACCACAGGGGTCTATAGTGCACTAGCCCACCTCCCCAAAAACCCCATTCTTCTAAAAGCCATAATGACTATAATGTTATATTAAAATGTTGATGTTGATGAATTTGGGATGCGCTAGGCTTCCTGTTTCAGCTCATATACGCCCATTGAACATGAATGTAGTTTAGTACAATGTAAATATATTAAAGAAGCATATCTGTTACTACTAAGCATTAACATGTGTTTCATGGAGCAGAAGATATGATGACTAGTTGTCTATAAGCAGTACTTAATTTGTAAAACATCAGGTAATGGAACACTAAAGGTGGGGTGATCCAGCAAGTGGCAGTGATGGAAAAGGTCCTGGAACGCATAGACACAACAGTGCTTCAAGTGTCCATCTAACATAGTAGAATTCTATACAATAAAATAATCCTAACTTTAATGAACGCAGTAAGGAGCTGCTACCATAAAATCTCAGAGATGCCGCTGGATGAATAGTTTTTGGTGTCCTACAAAAAAAAAGACGTCAAAGAGGTGGTGGATCCACATAAATAAGTTCTGGAACACAGGTACCTGAAATATGAGAGGTGCCGGATCTTGTTCCAGCAAGATCCAGCACAAATTAAGCGCTGACTATAAGTATTGTAATTAAGTCAAACTTCAAAGTCATGTTATCAATAATCTTTACTGGAATGTAAATGTACATGAATGATAACAAGCTGAAATGAAACAGGAGTAACGAGACTATGTTTAAAATGTAAGGAGTAGAAAGTAGGGATAATGGAGTGTAAATATAAGGAGTAGAAAGTACTGATAATGGAGTGTAAATATAAGGAGTAGAAAGTACAGATAATGGAGTGTAAATGTAAGGAGTAGAAAGTACTGATAATGGAGTGTAAATATAAGGAGTAGAAAGTACTGATAATGGAGTGTAAATATAAGGAGTAGAAAGTACTGATAATGGAGTGTAAATGTAAGGAGTAGAAAGTACTGATAATGGAGTGTAAATATAAGGAGTAGAAAGTACTGATAATAGAGTGTAAATGTAAGGAGTAGAAAGTACTGATAATGGAGTGTAAATATAAGGAGTAGAAAGTACTGATAATGGAGTGTAAATGTAAGGAGTAGAAAGTACTGATAATAGAGTGTAAATGTAAGGAGTAGAAAGTACAGATAATGGAGTGTAAATGTAAGTAGTAGAAAGTACAGATACTGGAGTGTAAATGTAAGGAGTAGAAAGTACTGATAATGGAGTGTAAATGTAAGGAGTAGAAAGTACTGATAATGGAGTGTAAATGTAAGGAGTAGAAAGTACAGATAATGGAGTGTAAATGTAAGGAGTAGAAAGTACAGATAATGGAGTGTAAATGTAAGGAGTAGAAAGTACAGATAATGGAGTGTAAATGTAAGGAGTAGAAAGTACAGATAATGGAGTGTAAATGTAAGGAGTAGAAAGTACAGATAATGGAGTGTAAATGTAAGGAGTAGAAAGTACTGATAATGGAGTGTAAATGTAAGGAGTAGAAAGTACAGATAATGGAGTGTAAATGTAAGGAGTAGAAAGTACTGATAATGGAGTGTAAATGTAAGGAGTAGAAAGTACTGATAATGGAGTGTAAATGTAAGGAGTAGAAAGTACTGATAATGGAGTGTAAAAGTAAGGAGTAGAAAGTACTGATAATGGAGTGTAAATGTAAGGAGTAGAAAGTACAGATAATGGAGTGTAAATGTAAGGAGTAGAAAGTACTGATAATGGAGTGTAAATGTAATGAGTAGAAAGTACTGATAATGGAGTGTAAAAGTAAGGAGTAGAAAGTACTGATAATAGAGTGTAAATGTAAGGAGTATAAAGTACTGATAATGGAGTGTAAATGTAAGGAGTATAAAGTACTGATAATGGAGTGTAAATGTAAGGAGTATAAAGTACAGATAATGGAGTGTAAATGTAAGGAGTAGAAAGTACAGATAATGGAGTGTAAATGTAAGGAGTAGAAAGTACTGATAATAGAGTGTAAATGTAAGGAGTAGAAAGTACTGATAATGGAGTGTAAATGTAAGGAGTAGAAAGTACAGATAATAGAGTGTAAATGTAAGGAGTAGAAAGTACTGATAATGGAGTGTAAATGTAAGGAGTAGAAAGTACAGATAATGGAGTGTAAATGTTAGGAGTAGAAAGTACAGATAATGGAGTGTAAATGTTAGGAGTAGAAAGTACTGATAATGGAGTGTAAAAGTAAGGAGTAGAAAGTACTGATAATAGAGTGTAAATGTAAGGAGTATAAAGTACTGATAATGGAGTGTAAATGTAAGGAGTATAAAGTACTGATAATGGAGTGTAAATGTAAGGAGTATAAAGTACAGATAATGGAGTGTAAATGTAAGGAGTAGAAAGTACAGATAATGGAGTGTAAATGTAAGGAGTAGAAAGTACTGATAATAGAGTGTAAATGTAAGGAGTAGAAAGTACTGATAATGGAGTGTAAATGTAAGGAGTAGAAAGTACAGATAATAGAGTGTAAATGTAAGGAGTAGAAAGTACTGATAATGGAGTGTAAATGTAAGGAGTAGAAAGTACAGATAATGGAGTGTAAATGTTAGGAGTAGAAAGTACAGATAATGGAGTGTAAATGTAAGGAGTAGAATAAATAACCAAAATCTCTACTTAAGTAAGGTAATGAAATATTTGTACTTGTATTTGTACACCTCTGAAGAGCACGTCGTAGTTCTGCACTTACAGATTGTTGTTCATCTGATTCTCTGTATATTTTGTTATCCTGTTCTTTAATGATCAGGACCCCTAGAGGACCACCACAGAGCAGATACTATTAGGGAGGTGGGTCATTCTCAGCACTGTAGTCACACTGACGTCTATGATCTATGATAATCTATGATAGCTCGTCTATTACTACACAGTATGTGTTCCTCTAGTCCCTCATCAGTGGTCACAGGACACTGTTAGCTGGACACTAACTCACCTGCAGTGCTGAGAATAATCCATCACCCTAATAATACCTACTCTGTAGTGGTCCTGTGGGGGTCCTTACCATTGAAGACCTATAAGGTTGACAGTTGTCTTGAATGCATCTGAAACACCAAACTCATATCAATGCATCACAGTTCTCAGATTAATTTGATTACCTTTTGATTATTATCATATATTGTATTATTATTTGTTTATTTTTTTCAGGGTGTTTGTGAGGAGATGACCTATGAGATGATTCAAAGCACCTTTCCAGAAGAGTTTGCTCTGAGGGACCAGGACAAGTATCATTACAGATACCCTGGAGGAGAGGTGCAGTCTCTCTCAGTCTTCTCTCATCACTTCACTACTTCCAGTCTGTGGACACTTTAAAGAGATGCGCAACATTAATCTTTAAAGTTTACGGCTCATTGTTCAAACCCGTTATGTCTGCTCTCTGGTCTTGTAGTCCTATCAGGACCTGGTCCAGCGTCTGGAGCCTGTAATCATGGAGCTGGAGAGACAGGGCAATGTGCTCGTCGTCTGCCACCAGGCCGTGATGAGATGTCTCCTAGCTTATTTTCTGGACAAGAGTGCAGGTGTTAATTACTTAAGCACACATAGATTTTTACTACTTTTAGTCATTTTATGTTACATTATTCTTATATTTCTCTATTTCCCCCCTCATAGACGATCTCCCGTACTTAAAGTGTCCACTCCACACTGTTCTGAAGCTGACACCTGTTGCCTACGGTATGACCAGCTATGATTCGATTACATTTAACACCTCAATTATATTCAGATTAATTGTAAATGATTGTGCTGATAATTGCTGACTATAGAAAATAATATACAGAATAAAATATTATACATATATAGAAACATTGTAGCAAATCACAAATAGATATTTTCCCCATATCGTTCTGTCCTACCATGTGATTACACTGGTCTAGAAGGTGGGTGAGCAGGGACCCCCGGTCAAGATACACTATGTTGAAGATGTCAACTACGTGCACCAGATCTGATTAGAACAGATAAATACTCATACATACAATACAAAGATTTCTCCTGGACGCCCCAGACATTGTATGAATGTATTCAGTTCCTTCAGCAGCAAATCTTAATTTAGCTTAATGAAGTACTGAGCAGTCAAAGCAGGTATTAGATGAGAACTGTAAATAATACTGGGTTCCACAAGGAGAAGCTTGGAAAGGGTTAAATAAATACACTGATGTATGTAAAAGCACGACTATATATATATATACACTACCGCTCAAAAGTTTAGGATAACTTTAGAATTTCATTTCATGCAATTTTCATGCAATTCACAAACAATATTGTCCATTTCACAATTAATGTAAGTGTATCAGATGATTTTAAAAGAATAAAAATGTTTGTATTAAAGTCTATTTTTGTATAGAGGCTTATTTTACTATTGTCCTATTATCAGCAATTCTCAGTCCTCTGTCTAAATCTCCTGGTACGGCCACCAATCCAAGTTAAGGATGTTATTGGACTAATTGGTTGTTAGGACACTCTTGCTCAATTGTGATGCACAGCTGAAAAACATTCTACTAATAAGTGAGTATAAAAGGGAACAACATTCTAGGTTAGTTTAGTATCTGAAGATCAGCAGTTGATGTCTTGCTGACCGACTCACAAGTAGCAGAAAGAAACAACTTTCTTTAGAGACCCGTCAGTCCATTGTTGTGTTAAGGAAGAAGATACTCCATTAAAACAAGAACATTTCACTGTGATCCCAAACTTTTGAGCGATAATATATATATATATATATATCTAAGTGCTTAAACTGTTTGCACAGCACTGTACTTGTTTGCTTCTCCCCCAGGTTGTAAAGTGGAGCTGTTTTACCTGAATGTGGAGGCAGTGAACACACACCGGGACAGACCACTCGTAAGTGGGCCTCTACTTGCCTGCTGCAGCTCTGCTCTGTTCAGTACTGTACCTTACACTTATTTAATGATCCTCGTTTAATTCAGGCTCGTTGATAGTATTGAACACTCAGAGTCTGATCGCTTGTGATCTATTTTGACTCCACACAGAAGGCTGTGTCAGAACTGTGCTTCACGACCAGCATGCGTGCTGCCTCTCCCTGGGCTGGACTGTTTCAGCATTTTACTTTGAATGGCACTTTCATCGCAGCACTGTCTCTCTGTTCGCGGCACCTCTCAGAGCCCTGTCCTTTAATCAAGCGAGCGCTCGTCACGTTTGATTAAAAATCAGATCATCTTAGTTTCGGTTTGCTCCTCTCTCCTCGTTGACGTGTGGGGTCAGCCTTTGTTGGAGCTGATTGATCATTTTTTAGTGGTAGCCCACATGGAATGTTTCTCTCCAGTGTTTTTCTCTCATATTTTGACTGCTCCTCCCATAAATAGAGTACTGGATATCTTAACTTGGCTGTAACGTTGTTGTGAGCTGTTTCAGGTGTGGTTCAGTTGGTATTTTCTTCTGGGTGCCAAGTTAGCCTGAAGCCATTTGTTGTAATGTTTTGTGTATAGGTTCTCCTTGTGTAGTTTAGGCTTTTGTGACTTTGTGTGACCTTTTAAAGAGGATAAGGTCTGTTTGCTGGTGGGATTCTCTCTCTTTCCCCTTTTTTCTCTCCCTGTCTTCATCTTTCTTCTTTCTTTGTCCCAGTCTGGGGCAGATGTATGACCAGATGTATGACCAGGTGCCCAAAGAGACATATGTGCTGTACACAAATAAATAAAACGTATGTATGTATGTGCGATGAACATTCTCTCCTTCATAAATATCCACTCAGGGTGCACCCCTGACCACGACTGCGGTGTTGGTTTAACCCACTGTTACGTCCTCTAAGGGTAGGACGCAACAAATATTTCAAGTGAGTGCCCACTCAGCACCAGACCAAGCACATCACATACAACTCAAAATAATTAAATATGATTTTTATTGCTCATAATTAAAAATTTTGTCCATTTTCCAGCTTCAAAACATAATAAGAAACAAAAGAAAACAGGATTCAGTAACTTCAGGGTGACCCCAGACCAAAACAACAAACAAAATCATCTAACTAACCCTGAAAACAAAGAAAATCAAATACAAAACACTACCCTACCTTCTCTCTCTCCAAAAACAGAGGCAAAAGGTGTCAACAAAAAAGGCAGGTCACCCCCACAAATCCTGGGCACTAAACATTAGAATAAACAAACCTAAAAAAAGAAACAACAAACAAGTTTGGTCTGTGCTGGTGGGCCTTCACTGGAGCAGCACGTGTCGGCTCAGACGGGAAAAAGGTGCAGCTCCTTGAACTCCAGACAAAGAGGCTTTTTAAATATCCCGCCAATAAATCCAGCCAATAGAACGTGAGCATGGGCGGAGCAACAAGCAGCAAACCTAGGGACAGACCAAAAAAAACATATCTCCAAACTCAAGGGACGTAACCCCCCCCAATAGAGTCCCATTCGTTTTCGAGTGCAGCCAAGCATCATGGTTTCATTGAACCTATGGCCACCGAACTGACTGTACTTACCCAGGGCAGGTCCCCACACTGACCCACACTCCTCCACTTGTCGTTCATTCATCCCTTGTTCCTTGCACTGCTTAAGCTGCACAACTGCCCTGCGTTTTAGCTTTTTAGTTATTATTATTATTATTATTATTATTATTATAGAGCATGGGTCATACATATATTAGCAGTAGCACAAGAAGCCTGTCCATTTGTCCACTTAAATTCATGCTGAGTATTCGCAGGAGGCCAGTATCTGTTCACTTAAACAGACAGAAATACTATAAGGTGTGTAGATGGTCTTTGATTTAGAGCTTTGAATCTAAAAGATGTCTTAATTGCCTCAGTTTGCTGTAAAGAATAAACTGTTTTTATGGGAACTACACCAAAATAAGTAGTGCTGTAATCAATTATACATGTAATAAATCTAAGTTTTTCTGCAGCACTCTGGGGTGCAAAATGCCTTATTTCATCAATATATTTTAAATGATGGACTGCGGCCGCTTTAGATTTGTCATATTAAGCAAAAGGGCCTAATTCTCACAAATCACAAATGTATTATAAAATGTTTTGGCCTTGTTTCATCCTGATTATGTTGCAGACAGTTTTGTGACATCTACACAATTTGCCTATCAACAAAAGCAGTTGTCCTAGAAGTGAACCTTGTGGAACACCTAAGGAGACACTAGTTTTAAAATAAATGATTTCCCACCACAAGCAGAAACTGCCTGTCTGGCAAATATGATTTAAAGCTTTCTAAAGCTGTGCCTGAGAGACCAACCCAGTTGTCACTGGTTCAAGATCTTGCCATTAAATGCTGCACTGAGCTTAAGCCAGATAAGAATGAGGTCTGTGATTAGAATGACAACCTAATTGAAATCTGTGTCATAAATTATTAGATACCAACTAGATTTACATTGTTTAAAATCAACTTTCAATAAGAGAACCTAAGAGAATATTTTAATGCCACTGCTACTTGTTTACCACTCACTTGAGTTTTATTCTGAAATAGTTGATGGTGTATATCGTGCTGCACCTTTCCAAATGCATACATCTGGCCATCTCCTCTCAGTCTCTCTCTCTCTCTCTGTCTTGCTCTCTCTATGTAACGCTCACATTTTCTCACGTTTCGAACCAGGGTAAAGCTCGGATGGGCCCGGCCCCTCTGCTGCTGCGGCGGAATAGTTACACCCCTCTGTCCAGTCACGACCAGGTCAAACGGCCGCGTCTGTACAGCGCAGGGAACCGGCCCTGGCTTCCTCTAGCGCCGTCCCCTTCCGCCTTGCACTTTCCCAACACACCTGAGGGGGCGCTGCTGCAAAGCCAAGTTAGTGTCTGAGGTTGCCTCACTGTTACTGGCGAACTAACCCAACCAGTCGGTTCTGTTCCAATTCCCTCTATCCTCCTCTTCATGTCTCACACCACCCTAGATCTGCTGACCAGTGCTCGCACCTGCCGCCCTGTGGTGTTGGTTGGTTGTGCTAACGGCATGATCTATCCCATGATTCTCTTGGTGTGGTTGATTGGACTCATGTGTTCCCGCCCTGTTGTTCAGGCTCGTCCTCATGCATTGCATGTTCTTTTGTTTCTCACTGTGAGCTTTGTGTCACTTGTGTGTGTGTGTGTTTGTGTTGGCCTGTGCTACAAACCCTACAACCCTCACACACACAAACACACACACACTTGCAAATCAGTCCTAGTGGCTTACAAGCTGATTCACCAGCACTGTAGATTCCCTGCAGCATTGATGCCTATATCACTTATTCCCCGCCCCCTAGATTACCTAGCTATTAGTCCATTACTGCCATTGTAACAGATAGCTATTCAGTTGGACTGGAAAAATTGAGCTTTCAGAGCTGTAGAAGTAGAATCCTAGCTGATATAGACTAAGGGGTACATCATGTAAATTAAATTTTCAGCACAGGCATCACGTTTTTATTGCTATTTTATATTATTCTGCATTATTACTGCTTTCTTATCGCTTTATTACTGCTTATTCCAACGCTAGTCCTGTACACTGTTGTTATTTCCCTTCTCTAGTGCACATGTAGGGCTCGATCATCGCCTGGTGTGTTGAATCAGGCCTGTTAGATGGAAGTACATTGTGGATGTCCAAAGAACAGCAAAGGTGCATCCGAAATCGCCTACTAGTCAGTAGGTACTGGATTAGAGTCAGTACGTACTGCTCGAGCGGCAGACTAGTAGATAATTTCAGTAGTAATTTCAGTCATTTAAAAGCTTGTTTACTGACAGATTTAGATCTTTTAGTGACTCTGATCTGTGTTTTTGTCTGATTATGTATCAGACGGTGTGGAGCTGTAGATCAGAGAAGATGAAACGGGAGGAATGTAGTCATTGTTTATCTCAGCAGTAGCGCTAACTTCTGTAGCGGCAGTTCACTAGTCGTAGCTACGTACACACAGCCGACGTTCAGCTTTACACCGTTTATTTACTCCACTCTGAATTCATCCACGACTCCAGGTGAATCATGGGATACACAGTGTGCTGTGTTCACCTACATACAAATGGCTGCTCATTCAGGAGGTCATCCGGGAACCGTTCACCTACTACTGATTTCACTACTGAGTATTTAGACATACTAGCCGCGCTCGCCTACTGATTTCACTACTGAGTATTCAGACATACTAGCCGCGCTCGCCTACTGATTTCACTACTGAGTATTCAGACATACTAGCCGCGCTCGCCTACTGATTTACTACTGAGTATTCAGACATACTAGCCGCGCTCGCCTACTGATTTCACTACTGAGTATTCAGACATACTAGCCGCGCTCGCCTACTGATTTACTACTGAGTATTCAGACATACTAGCCGCGCTCACCTACTGATTTACTACTGAATATTCAGACATACTAGCCGCGCTCGCCTACTGATTTCACTACCGAGTATTCAGACATACTAGCCGCGCTCGCCTACTGATTTCACTACTGAGTATTCAGACATACTAGCCACACTCGCCTACTGATTTACTACTGAGTATTCAGACATACTAGCCACGCTCACCTACTGATTTACTACGGAGTATTCAGACATACTAGCCGCGCTCATCTACTGATTTACTACTGAGTATTCAGACATACTAGCCGCACTCGCCTACTGATTTCACTACTGAGTATTCAGACATACTAGCCGCGCTCATCTACTGATTTACTACTGAGTATTCAGACATACTAGCCGCGCTCGCCTACTGATTTACTACTGAGTATTCAGACATACTAGCCGCGCTCACCTACTGATTTACTACTGAGTATTCAGACATACTAGCCACGCTCACCTACTGATTTACTACTGAGTATTCAGACATACTAGCCGCGCTCACCTACTGATTTACTACTGAGTATTCAGACATACTAGCCACGCTCACCTACTGATTTACTACTGAGTATTCAGACATACTAGCCGCGCTCACCTACTGATTTACTACTGAGTATTCAGACATACTAGCCACGCTCACCTACTGATTTCACTACTGAGTATTCAGACATTCTAGCCGCGTTCACCTACTGATTTACTACTGAGTATTCAGACATACTAGCCGCGCTCGCCTACTGATTTACTACTGAGTATTCAGACATACTAGCCGCGCTCGCCTACTGATTTACTACTGAGTATTCAGACATACTAGCCGCGCTCGTCTACTGATTTACTACTGAGTATTCAGACATACTAGCCACGCTCACCTACTGATTTACTACTGAGTATTCAGACATACTAGCCGCGCTCGTCTACTGATTTACTACTGAGTATTCAGACATACTAGCCACGCTCACCTACTGATTTACTACTGAGTATTCAGACATACTAGCCACGCTCACCTACTGATTTCACTACTGAGTATTCAGACATTCTAGCCGCGTTCACCTACTGATTTACTACTGAGTATTCAGACATACTAGCCGCGCTCGCCTACTGATTTACTACTGAGTATTCAGACATACTAGCCACGCTCACCTACTGATTTACTACTGAGTATTCAGACATACTAGCCACGCTCGCCTACTGATTTACTACTGAGTATTCAGACATACTAGCCGCGCTCGCCTACTGATTTACTACTGAGTATTCAGACATACTAGCCACGCTCACCTACTGATTTCACTACTGAGTATTCAGACATACTAGCCACGCTCACCTACTGATTTACTACTGAGTATTCAGACATACTAGCCACGCTCACCTACTGATTTACTACTGAGTATTCAGACATACTAGCCACGCTCACCTACTGATTTACTACTGAGTATTCAGACATACTAGCCACGCTCACCTACTGATTTACTACTGAGTATTCAGACATACTAGCCACGCTCACCTACTGATTTACTACTGAGTATTCAGACATACTAGCCGCGCTCACCTACTGATTTACTACTGAGTATTCAGACATACTAGCCACTAGCTCACGATTTCACTACTGAGTAGTAGACAAGTAGACGATTTCGAACGCACCGCAAGTATCTCCAAAATTGCAACTTTACAGGAGAGGCCAAACACTGTCTTTACTTTTAATGTAAGTCAATGGAACCAGATTTAGTTCCAAGTGATTTTGGAGCTTTTCTTTTGGTCCCTTCGTCATGAAACTTTCACAAGATATGAAGGGCAGCTGTCATGTTTAAATAATATAGAAAAATCCAAATTGACTGTCCAATAGGCTCACCAAAGGCACTTCTTCTGTTATATCAGACCAACAGCTCACACTTCCATAGCTCTAAATCTCCATTTCTTTCTTTATTTACTCTCTATTCAGTTTTTAACTACTAATATTGGGGTTATTTGGGGCAAAATGTGAGCCAACGCTACTTGGTTCATCAGTGGTCATTGTTTTTGCAGATATGTGGGTCTAATGTTTTAATTAAGAAAAGACCCTCGAAGCTTATTTGGTGGATGCTGTGCCCTTGTCACATTTAATGTGAACTTAAAGTGCCAGTTTTAATAAATATGAAAGAAAAGCTAAAACCAGTGCTGTTGTGCAGAAATGCTAGTAGTACAGAATCTTCGTTACTTAGAAGCCTCGTTAACACAGTTAAACCCAAGATTCAGCTTCCACTGATAAACCACAAACATGCTGGACTAACCATTGTTCCCAAATCTCATCATTTAAAAACTAGGGATGCACCGATACCAATTTTCCTTACTGATACCAATACCAGCTTTTCAGGTATCTGCCGATACCGAGTACCAATACCAACTCTGACTTAAATGCTCGATATATGGCTATAAATCCTGATATTTATAGTGTTCCACTTTTTATATGTTGTATTTTTATATGTTTTATCCTGAATAAGATATAATAACCCTGAGAGAAACACAATTTACTGGTTGAGTAACTGCACATTAAAAAGTATCAGAGCTTTGAAAAAATAAAAATTGCCACAATGCAGAAACACGTGCAGCCATTTAGTCAATAAGCTTCATGGTATCAGCGCTCTCTATTGATAACGATACTGTGTGTAAGTGCCAGTATCGGCGCCAATACCAATACGGTATCAGTATCGGTGCAACACTATTAAAAACTAAGAACTAGAGAAGCTCATTAAAGGATTATGGTGGTTACACAGTGTTGGCTGATCTTTGGTGGATTGATTTGCATAGCCCTGGTTTAAAGGACCCTCATCAAGTGTGATGTAATCATAGAATCATGGACGTGTACATGTATGTGTTTAATGTCTTGTTTTTTCATTGTTATTAGTGCAAAACCGTTGTAGTGCATATACATTGGCTTTGTGTTTTCTGAGCTCAGTGTTTTGCTTGGCCATGTGACTACAGCGCCTCCATTTTCCCTGCACTCTCTCTCTCTCTCTCTCTCTCTCTCTCTCTCTCTTTCTACCTGTCTCCCTTTCTCCTCCTTCACAGCCTCGGGTAGCAGGCAGTTGTCTGTGAGTATACT
Source organism: Megaleporinus macrocephalus (assembly GCA_021613375.1). NCBI lineage: Eukaryota > Metazoa > Chordata > Actinopteri > Characiformes > Anostomidae > Megaleporinus > Megaleporinus macrocephalus. The sequence continues at coordinate 26,460,804 of CM038714.1, forward strand.
CCACTGATGGATGGCCTACAATGTGCCATTTGGCTCTGTCACTGTCATAACCCTTGTATGGTTTCCCTCCTACCCGTAAACCCATGTACTGTATCTCTTTGATAGTGGAATACACAAAATATGTTGTTTGAAAGTTCATTTTAAAATGATATGTTGATCTAAAGTAATAGTCTTTTCTATCTCCCCTGCGTGTCCCTCCTGCCAGCTGTTCATTTGGTGAATTCAGTCACACTTAACCTGAAATAGTTTTTTTTAATTAACGACTGACAGTAACTGAGGTCATAAAAATCCAGAGTGACTGAGTTACAGCACAGTCCATAAGCAGCAGCCTTGTTCTCAGTAAATGATGTGCATACATGAGCTAGACATGACATGAGATGATGTTTAATGGTCTAGTTAATTGGTTGGAGCTTGGAGGATCATCCAAGGTTGAGCCAATGATAATAGATTAAAAAAAGGGGAGATCTAAGGGCCTTATGATGTCTGTAAAATGAAGATATAATAACATATCTGTAATTGTACTCTGGAAGTACTGTAGTGCTACTGTTGGAACTTGGTAATCCTAGATATGTCACTTACTGTAAATACAGGCCCATTCCAGAAAATTAGATGATCATGGAAAAGTTGATTAATTTCCATAATTCCATTCAAAAAGTTCAACTTTCATAGATTATAGATTCAGAGTCCACAATTTAAATGATTTTAAGTATTTATTTGTTTGTTTTTACATAATTTAGGCCTCCATCTTATGAAACCCATAAAAACAGGAATAAAAAAATTAGAATACTGTGGAGAAATCAGGCCAAATTTTGAAGGGCATGAGTGTTTTAAACTCAGTGTGACACACTAATCATCTACTAAACTCAGAGCATCTTTGAAGATTTGAAGCTGCACATGTAACTGTTTCACTTGTGAGCGTAAATGTGAAACTGGCGAGCACAGAAACTGTCTTTTTCCTCCTTTAATGCTTTTTTTCTCACGCATTTTATTTATTTCTCTAGAAATTGAAGTTCTTTTAGAAATTCTTGGGCTAAAGTTTTCAGAGGGGGTGTGTTTGACAGTCTGGAGGCGGGACATGGGCCGAACGCTATTGGCTGATGGCACCTAGTTTCGTGACTGACTGCTCACTTCGATACACCTCTTAAACTACAGCAAACATTGTAGACGCAGAGGAGCCGACAGAAGAGATAGATAGATAAAAAAAACTCTGGTTTATCTCACATACAGTAATGATTTAATAGTCTTATCACTTCTTGTCAGCACGTATTCACTCGTTACCACTGACGCTCGCTCAGTTAGGCTCATATATTTAGTGTATATTCACGTTTCTCTGCTGCTGTATCTCACAATCAAACTAGGTCTTCAGCGTTGCTTCGACCTGTTTAGACAGAAACTACTGGGAGAAATGGAGAGATGGGGAACTGTGGGGAAATATAGTGATCGTACTTTGTTCTCTGCTTCACCACCAGTTACACAATGTCGTTTCAGAGATTTAGGAGATTTAGAAATGTGAATATGAGCCTAACTGAGCGAGCGTCAGCGGTAACGAGTGAATACGTGCTGATAAGAAGTGATAAGACTATTAAATCATTACTGTACGTGAGATAAACCAGAGTCTTATCTATCTATCTCTTCTGTCGGCTCCTCTGCGTCCACCATGTGTGCTGTAGTTTGAGAGGTGTGTCAAAGTGAGCAGTCAGTCACGAAACCAGGTGCCACCAGTCAATAGTGTCGGTGACGCCATATCATACATTTTTCATTAATCATTCACATTTTTTAAATTCCTGTTTTCATGAGGTTTTATGAGCTGGAAGCCCAAATTATGTGAAAATAAACAAATACATACTTGAAATTGTTGAAATTGTGGACTCTGAATCTATAATCTATTAACGTTTAACTTTTTGAATGGAATTATGGAAATTAATCAACTCTTCCATGATATTCTAATTTTCTGGAATGATAACTATAAGCCTTAGCAGGTTGTTAGAAATGAAAAATAAGAAATTTCAAGATTCTCTACTCCTTACTTTCAAACTGCAACATGCAAGGGAAAGTATATATGTTAATATGAGTGTTCCAAGCTTAAAAACTTATGGATTGACTTTCACAAGCTTTAAATGTCTATGTTTAATCTTGAAAGGCCAGAAAATGTTCATGTAAATTACCGTCAGCTTAACTTTAGCATGGTACTAGATCAGGCACTGTTTGGCTTCGATGTTTATGGCCCAAACTGAAGGCCCAGTATTAAAGTATTAATTAGGGGTGTAAGAAAATATTGAAAATATCGAATATCGGGATATTATGTTTAGTGATACTGTATCGATTCTCAAAAACACAGTATCAATACACAGATTCCTGGCAGACAGTGAATCATTGTGTGTTGTGTTTAAGCCTCTGACCACTAGATGGCAGTGTTGTAATCAGTTTTTAGCTCCACTCCAACATTAACAAGCAGCACAAGGGCGCAGTGCTATTGTAAGCATTGATAAACCTGTTTATATAGTGGTGTGTTTTAATAATAGGATTTGAAAAATCACAATACATCACTTTGTTTGCAGTATCGCGATATATCACGAATTGAATTAAATCGTGACCGCTGTATCACGATACATATTGTATCGCCGGGTATTATTTTATATCCACTGTAGCTTATGGACTGCTCTGTATTTACCTGTGAACCAGTTGAGTTAAGTTTTCTTTAAGAGCATGAAATGGCCAGTAATACTGCTTTAAGGTCACATGAACTGTATAACTCTGTATAACATTGTTTACATCGTTAATTTATCACATGTTGAGTAAATAGTTGTGGCCCAGCAAATTCCCTAATGGGCGTATTATTTTAAGGGGACATATATTTTAAGGGGATATATATATATATATAATATATATATATATATATATTTATCCATAATCAGAATTGCTGCTTTTTGTGTCTCGCACTTCTTTTTCAGGAATCCTTGTGTGAAGGAATCGACTTTGACAGCTCCGAAGAAGCTGCTGACTGCTTCCGCTTCTGAATAGCACAGGAGGCTCTCGGTAGCCTAGATGACGCACAACCCCAAGTACCAGTCCCCATAGCCCTGCCCCCCCCACAAACCTCCGCTGATGACTGGACTACATTACCCATCAGCCCACGGCAGACAGTCCAGCAGTGCAACGTATTTGCATGAGTCTCATTCATATTTAGTCACACGTACATAAAGAAGCCAGGCTTTACTGCTAAACGTGGACTGCCTTAATGTAAACGACTGCACATGAGAGAAGCCCTGTTTACGAATGTATTGTCTTTCTTATGAGTAAACGGGTCAAAGGCCACGTCTGAGTCCTAATATCCTGTATTTCCTGTTTTGAGTATTTTAGGTACGTTTCCTCATTGCAAGGTTACAAGTATGGTAAATGTTAGGGCCTGATTGACGTGTCACGGTGATAGTAAGCTTCCATAGATTTTCTTTGGACTGGTATGAACTGGACTTAAAAAATATAATTACTAACAATATAACAAACATCTCAAACCCTTTATTATTAGGAAAACCTTTAATAGTAGCTGTTTCTGTTATCAGGAGCTCGCAAGTTTGATCACTGGCAAAGCCGCAGACATCTGTGGCTATGATTATAGCAGAGCCTAGTTGTTCTTTGGGTATGCAGGGTTGTTCCCCCTGGGGGGGGCATCGTTAGCCAGCAAGACCTTCTCTTCGCTGACGTAAGAAGATTGGCATTTGGAATTGGTAGTTCTCCTCCAAGTGTATTGAGCTGTCCAATGACATTGCATGAGCAAGATGCTTTACACCCAACTTTAGGGTTTTAAGCTTCTCTGGTCATATGACATTGTTTATTGATTTTCTAAATCAACACATCGTCTACCGAGAACACACTTAACGGAGCAATTTGTAAGATGACATGATCTGTTGAATTCATACTACAAACTAAAGGAGATGAACGAGTAGTTTGGACCTAAACCTGTTTGTACTAGCCAGAGATACATACTCTGACTGAACACCAAGCACATATGTAAATGCTGTGAACATAAAATATCACCAGAGTGTTGTGATGCCCATCCTATTGTAATAAACAAGGAATGGCAGTTTCTCCTCCTCAGTGTTCACATTATCATCTGTTTTCTTCACCATCATCCTTTTACTTGCCAAGCGTGTCTCCAGTGGCGAAAAAGAATGGCCAACTGAATTTTTGGCTTTGTTCTGGGCTCTGGTGGTGGTCTTCATAATGGTTGCTTTCCAAGAGCTTCTGCCATCAGTGCATGTACTCTTCTTTTCATTGGTTACCTGGGAGCGGAACCTTGAACCTGATTCACAAGACGTTAGAATATGCCGTCGGGGCAGCAGCACTACTTGATGGCAGGCTGATCACTACAGTGACCCACTATCGCCTCTTGAGGTACACAGTGGTATTACAAGACTGGACAGGCCAGAGCTGACTAGTTAGTAAGCTAACTTCAGTAGATACGTCTTGGACACACCATGAGTTAAGCTAAAAGTTATACAAATAAGTTTAACATACTGGGGAAAACATACAACAATATGGGCATAGTTATGGTTTGAATGTTTTCCCCATATGTTAAATGCAGCAAATAAACATTAAAGCCATGCGGATGTGTGTTCTCTGTAGAACGTGTGCCTGTTTTGTACTTAATAATATGTTCATTTTACATATGACTGCATCTTGTTGATTGATGGATGGATTGTTCGATTTAGTCAGGACTAAATTGGGGAGTAAATGAAAAAAAAAAGAAAAAGTTTACAGACTGCATTTAAGCTCTACCCTAAATCTTTCTGTTGTTTAAATTTTATGGGTTTAAAAATGTGAGAATTAAGAATGTGCAATCATATTTGACTCTACAGTCCACAGCTCACTGTCATATCAGTCAGCGTAGCTTTGTTTAAACCAAACTATTGGCAGTGCTTTTATTTCTGACCATATAAAATATACATATTTGTTGTATCGGTAAAAGGTCTTAGTATCTGTTATAAAACCTCCCATCAAAGTACATGCTTTGTTGATTTTCTAAGTGGGAGCATGTTTAAACTTCCTCTACAGGGGACCATTTAAATATGACATTGCTCTGTGAATTTTAGGACACAGTGTTATTAAAGCCAGACTGTGTGTCAATGGAAATAGATACATAAATAATAATTCATAAATCAAAATCAAACTTCACATTTTTTGGACCACATCATACGTCTTTATGTATTAACATTATAAACAGGGTCAATAAAAGGTTTGATATATTTAGGTCTTGCAGAGGTATTTTAACTTTATACTAAAGATACATAATTCCTTTACATCCTCAAGTCCTTTTTTAATTGTGTGCAATTGCCCTTTCCACCAGAGAGGTCTCCAAATCCCCAGATGTTATGTAGTGTAGCATAATGCGAATATATATGTGTGTGTGTATATATATATATATATATATAAAAAACATGTACCATTTTTGGTGATTTAAATTTTCGATATCATGTCAACATGGTAGCTGCTTTTTATATTTTGTTTCACAATGCTTAGACCAATTTCAAGTTTCATGATGATTGGGCCAATAGAAATGCTCCAAAATCCCTTGGAAAAAATTCTGGTTCCATTGACTTACATTGAAAGTTGTCCTCTGCTGTATAGTTATTTTATACTTGTTTTTAATTGGGCAGCGATATATATATATATCTCAGACAAATATCTATATAAAATGTGCTACATTCACAAGAACATTGTATATTTAAATGAGCAGAAATGTGTCCTCTGTACAGGATGTGTAATTATTCTCAACAAAACAATGACCAGTCAATTACATATGACGGTATATGTGGAGTACTGTATTTATTGTAGTTATGTGATATCCATTGGCCAAGAACAGACCTTTAACCAAAGATACACTACAATTGCACATCACGAAATATTGAAACAGCTTAGAAACCACAGGGCTTGCACAGATACTTTAACATACAGAGCTATATTTTGTATAGTCCAAACGAGAAAACACGCACAGATTGTTGTTTAAAGGAGTGTTAATGTTATCCTGTGTACTGTAATGTTGTTTTCCCCAAAATGTGGATGTTTTGTGTTTCTTAACTTTGTGTTACTGTTCTCTTCATATCTAGGGTGGGATGATTTGAGATTGTGTGCACTGTAAGTTATTTGATTGGCGATATGTATTCGGTATGACATTGTGATGGTATATCACCCGTGTGCCCATTACATGCATCGTTGAGATTCAGTCTGTTTTACACATAGATCCTTTAAAATGCATACTTTAATTATATGCAATGTAGCCTATTATTAATCATTAGTTGAACACTGCAAATGCTATGATTAATCAAATCTCTCTTATGTAACGGGGCTGCATGTGCAACTTTCCAAATATTACCTCCTGAATCGATCGTTCATGAATGGCTCTGTGCCTTTGGGCAAATAGGACAGTGTCCAGTGCCGGCGTTTAGCACAACTATTGCATTGTTGTTGTTATCCTACAATATCCAGGCTTTTATTGTATATATAAAAAAAATGTTGTGCCATTAACAAACACAGTGGAGCATGCTTTGATTATGAATGTCATGGTATTTAAATATACTCCATGTTAATGATCCTGCATTGAATTACTTAATTCTCTTTTTATGCATATTGCTATGGTGTGTTAATACTGCTATAGAGTGACACTGATCACTCTCACTGCTCCTGTAAATTAAACCGTCTATGAAGCTGAGTTAAGAGCATGTCCTCATGTTTGTGCATTGTTGATATGTGGTTCGCCACAAGAGGGCGCAGCAAGACTGGAAAAAAGCATGACTGAAAACAAGCTGTGAATGACAGGCTTTTTGGTGAGGTATACAGACCACTAGAGTTACAGTTCACAGGTGCCTTAAACCTAATTTGGCAAGTACTATGATGGACCAATTTGAAAAACATTCCATAATACAACTTCTTACATGCGGTTTGCACTTATTATATTATTAGGTTACGTCCTAATATAGTGTTTAGTGTCTTCTTTGGATTTGCTCTGGTGTTATGAGGCAATCCAGGCATATTTAAAGAGTCCGTATTATTAGAGAATAATTTGTTCTTACATTTCTTGCATTAAAGGAGCAATATGTAAAAAGAAGCAATCAACTTTTTCAAGATTTTTAGTTTGAAACATTAAAGAAATGACCTAAAGTGATCAACAGAATGCAGAAATCACTGCAGAAGACATATACGTGTTGTGTTACAGAGATAGCTAGTGCATTCTAGGAGGAAGGAGGGGCATTCCCATGTTGTAGGGTGGACACCACAACGTTCTGGCGATGTTGTCCCCTGTTTGGAGTATAAATTCAACAGGTTGGGTCATCTTACAGATTGCTCCTTTAAGGCATCAAAGTGTCACTTGCTGAGATGCAATGACCTCGAAGTGGACAAAAGCAGCAGCTTATATTACAGCTTGTTGTAATAAGATTCTATAAAAGTTAATTTAGGTTTATATCAGTTAGTAAGAAAGGCTTATGTAGGCCTCTCAAATGTTTCTGTTGTCTAAATTTTATGGGTTTAAAATTGTGAGAATTAAGAATGTACAGCTCACAGTCACATCAGTCAGTGTATCAAAATCAAAATTCACATTTTTGTGTACACTTTATGTATTAACATTATAAACAAGGTCAAAAAAAAGGTTTGATATATTTAGGTCTTGCAGAGGTATTTTAACTGAAGATACATGACTTTACATCCTCAAGTCCTCTTTAATTGTGTGCAATTGCCCTTTCCACCAGAGAGGTCTCCAAATCCCCAGATGTTATATAGTGTAGCATAATGCGAATTTATATATATATATATATATATATATATATATATATATATATATATATATATATATATATATATATTCCTGTCCAAAGAAAAAAACATGTACCATTTTTGGTGATTTAAGTTTTTCAATATCTTGTCAACACAGCAGCTGCTTTTTATATCCAGTTTCACAATAATTAGACCAATTTCAAGTTTCATGATGATTGGTCCAATAGAAATGCTCCAAATTCCCTTGGAAAAAAATCTGGTTCCATTGACTTACATTGAAAGTTGAGAAGGATTTTGTCCTCTGCTGTATAGTTATTTTATAATTGGGTAGCAAGATATATATATATATATATATATATATATATATATATATATATATATAATCAGAAAAGTATCTATATAAAATGTGCTAAATTGTATATTTAAATGGGCAGAAATGTGTCTTCTGTAGAGAATTAGTAAGAAAGCTTCTGTAGGCCTCTCGAATGCAGAAATGCTACAGAGAAGCTGTTCACTGGACTAGCGCTTGTTTGTATTCTGCGGGTTTCTGAGCTCTTTCTTTCATTGCTCTAACGCCGCTGTTAGAGATATCAGTATCTGACAGGCTGAGGAGATTTGAGAATGTGCACCTGGAGGCTGCAGGTAACAGTAAATTCTCACACACACACACACTCCCTGTGTTGCGTAAGCCTGCTGAGGAGAAATGAGAACAAAACCGGAGGCAGTAACTCATGAGTCATGAGTGTTTGTAGGAAGAAGATATCAGGTTTGATCTCCTTAACATACAGCCATTCGTCTTAAAGCTAAATCAGTGTGTTTCTCTATATTTGCATTACAGTCTTCTCTTTTGGTAAAACAGAATTAAACAGATTTTCCCAAGTAGACTTGGGGCAGTCGTGGGCTGGAGGTTAGGGAGCCTTGTGACCAGAAGGTTGCCAGTTCGCTCCCATGAACTGACAGGCCACAACTGTGCCCTTGAGCAAGGCACCTAACCCCTGAGTACTCCCTGGGCGCTGTGGTAGAGCTGCCCACCGCTCTGGACAAGTGTGCTCACCGCCCACTAGTGTGTATGTGAGTGTTTCAATGCACTGATGGTTTAAATACAGAGATCTTGAATGTATTTCTAGGATTAATAAAGTATCTATCTACAGAGGTATCAAGTAACGAAGTACAAATACTTCATTACCTTAAATAAATTTTGGTTATTTATACTTTACTGGAGTAATTATTTATCAGCTGACTTTTTACTTCTACTCCTTACATTTACACTCCATTATCAGTGCTTTCTACTCCTTACATTTACACTCCATTATCTGTACTTTCTACTCCTTACATTTACACTCCATTATCAGTACTTTCTACTCCTTACATTTACACTCCATTATCAGTACTTTCTACTCCTTACATTTACACTCCATTATCTGTACTTTCTACTCCTTACATTTACACTCCATTATCAGTACTTTCTACTCCTTACATTTACACTCCATTATCAGTACCTTCTACTCCTTGCATTTACACTCCATTATCAGTACCTTCTACTCCTTACATTTACACTCCATTATCAGTACTTTCTACTCCTTACATTTACACTCCATTATCAGTACTTTCTACTCCTTACATTTACACTCCATTATCAGTACTTTCTACTCCTTACATTTACACTCCATTATCAGTACCTTTTACTCCTTACATTTACACTCCATTATCTGTACCTTCTACTCCTTACATTTACACTCCATTATCAGTACTTTCTACTCCTTACATTTACACTCCATTATCTGTACTTTCTACTCCTTTCATTTTAAACATAGTCTCGTTACTCCTATTTCATTTCAGCTTGTTTTCAATCATGTACATTTACATTCCAATAAAGATTATTGAGAACATAACTTTGAAGTTTGACTTCATTACAATACTTATAGAAAACTAGTCATCATATCTTCTGCTCCATGAAACACATGTTAATGTTCAGTAGTAACAGATATGCTTCTTTAATATATTTACATTGTACTAAACTACATTCATGTTTAATGGGCGTATATGCGGCTGAAACAGGAAGCCTAGTGCATCCCAAATTTATCAACATTAACATTTTAATATAACATTATAGTCATTATGGCTTTTAGAAGAATGTTTTTCTGGGGAGGTGGGGTAGTGCACTATAGACCCCTGTGGTGCGGCCTAAGCTTTTGTCCTCAATTTTCCCTTACATTACTTTTACTTTAATACTTTAAGTAGTTCTGAAAGCAGTACTTTTACACTTTTACTTGTTCACCATAGTATTTATACCTCTACCTGAGTAATGAATATGAATACTTCTGACACCTTTGTCTATCTATACAAGTTGATTCCGCTGGGCTGCTCATATTGATTATACTGTGAATATCTTCATGAATGTTACATAAACTTTTATCAAATTTCTATTTATCTTCATAGATTTACATCCAATTATTAAACAAAGGGCTTTAATATTAAATGTATAAAATATTAAAACAAGATATATAGGGGTATAGGAAACTATTCGGGTCAGGATTTTCAATCAACTGGAAAATAATCAGTAGTGTCTGACCTTATCCTGTTTAAAAAACATCAACCAGAGTCTTGGCCATCACTGTCTGTTCTTCACCACACACGTTTGTCAGTGCGTGCCATGTCAAATACGATTTCTGAGGCCTGCAGAAGATAATTAGCTAGTGCTCATTAGGCTGGAAGAGGTTCCAAAGCTGTTTCTGACGAGTCTAGACTTCACCGATCCACTGTCAGGCAGATAGTGTACTAAGGAAGGAAGTTCAAGACCAATGCTAGAATATTCTGGAATGCAGCATTCAGTTTTGCCAAACATAATATCTCATAGTTCTTTGTTTTCTCAGAGAATGTTCAAGTCTTGGTTTAATTTTTGTTGGTTGACCTTTTCAGAGGACAGTAACATAGTCAGCGTACTAATGAAGGAAATTCAACATCTCTGAAATGGTGAAATGGTCAACCAACAAGAATAACCCCAAGGCTGAATTTATTCTGGGAGAGATATTATATTTGGAAAAACTAAACCATGCATTCCAGCATAAGAGCCTCATTCCAACTTTGAAACATGGCGGTGGCAGTATCATAGTTAGGAGCTATTGTGTTGCTATAGGACCAGGACAACATGCCCTAATTGATGGAGCCATGAATACTAGATTGTATGAAGAAAATAAATAGGAGGACAACTGTCTGTGAGATGAACCTCAATCGAAAGTGGGTCATGCAGACCATCAGAACGTTGGTTAATCTATAAAAAAGCAGAATAAGTGAAATAAATTTAATCCAAACTGAATATTGAGGGACAACCTAAGGTATGGAGTTCTGTACAGAGAAACGGGTCAAGATTCATCCCAGTCAATGCACAGGGTTGACCAGCAGTTACAAGAACTGTTTGGTTGAAGTGATTATGCTCAAGGGGTCACAGCTGTTAATAAAAGCAGAAGTTTACATACGTTTGCCAACAAATGCATGTAATGTTAGATTGCCTTGTTTAATAAGTAAATATTGAATATGACATGTGAAAATGACATATACCACTTTTGGTTGAGATTCAACTCATGGACAGATGCTCTCCTGTAATATTTCTTGGTACGATCCAGAATTCATAGCTCTATTATATGATGGCAAGATGTCCTGGTCCAACACAACAGCTCCAAACTACGATACTGCCTCCACCATGTTTCAAAGTTGGGATGAGGTTCTTATGCTGGCATGCAGTGTTGAGTTTTGCCAAATCTAATCTTTGTTTTCTCTCAGAAAAGATTTAGCCTTAGGGTCATTTTTGTTAATTAAGGGGAGAATAACATTGGTGTTGAATACAATGTTATATATGAGGATCTGACACACTTTCAAGCTGCACTGTTTTAATCATGAGATGGAAACAGTCATTCACTTGTGAACCATCGTACTCAGGTTCGTAACTATTTCATGTAAAAGCTTTCTGTGAGGTAGCCATTCAATGCCTCAGATGTCTGCTTACTATCTAACTGGACACTTCCTTCATGGACCTACAAGGTTGGGGTTTCTAACAAAGTGGTCAGTCAGTGAGAGAACAGTAGCTGCTTCAGGCATCATTGAGAATTTAAAAGAGTGGGTAACAGTATCTCTAACCAGCTTAAAGGACCATGACGTGCTTTACACACCATTAAACACGCTTGAAACCAGTTTCTGTCAAGCTTGAACTTTAGAATCTGCGCACTGGTCTATCAGACATATGACTAAAATATCAGTTTAATGCTTATGTTGGTTTAATTTACGGTTTAAGGCTCGGTATGTAAACTCAATACTCAGTGGACTCAAAGGTTAATGCTTCCCTTTGCCTAAAACTACTATTTATTTCATTTTCATCAGTGATATTATTTTTTTATTTCCTCCATGATTTCTTGATAATTCATGTTTGGTACTCTTAATATTTCATATTTTACCATTTATATTCTATTCTTATTTAATTCTTGTTAATTTGTTTTGTTTTATATGTGCTTTATTAATAATATGATATCATAGCAAGTACAAAAAAATGCACACTATCAGTCAAAAGTTTGGACGCACCTACACAGATTGATCTCTTTTAGTAATAATATTAGTGAATAATTATGAAAACATCAAAACTATAAAATAACACTTATGGAATTATTCCTGGACCAAAATAAAGTATGCAAAGAATGTTTATAGTGTCTTTAAGAAATGAGCTCTTTTGCTCTGATGCAGGTTTACATATTTTGAACATTCTGACCAGCAGCTTCATGAGGAGCCACATAAGCTGCTTCTCTAAAAGGGCTGAAGAAGATCTGATGTTCTGATAAACATGTTTGAGGGTTTTATAACTCTTATAAAAATACACATTCTCATTTTTAGGTTTAAATACAGTAAAATCTCTTATTTAGTCATATTTTTTCCACGTGGGCAACAACTTCAAATATAGTCAGTCACTTTGCATCAGTTGCATACTAATTATACAGTAGTTTCCAAACAGTAGGTAGCTAGTAATGTATAGAAGCTAATGTAGTTGAAGTGGTAAAGGAGAACTCCACCTAAGCAACTTAACAACTGAAGCTATGGTTGGTAACCATGTACATTCATTCTCATGTACTTTGTAAAAAATATATCTGTTGACTCAAAACAAGCTAATAAAAGCCAATAGGCTGATGCTGAGACTCAAATTACATCCTTTTCAATGTAATTCACTACAAATGATTTGATGGAGTGAGTAAATGTAATAAATGGCAAAATTTGTAAAGTGTAAATAGAGTGACGGCATGATTTTGTCACTATCACTATTTACACATATGCTTTAATTTGTTATTTTAGAGTATTTGTGATGCTTATTCAGCAGTATTAGAATAGAAAAATAGATTCTACTAGCTGTACATAAGGTCAGTCTTCCCATTCCTTCCTATAATCCTCACATTATTTACTCAGGGCAGTTAGTGCTAATAATGAGATTATAGCTGTTTTTTTACTTTGACTTAGGAGTTCACATCATCAGACTTACTGCTTTCACTGCATTGACCTCTGATCTGCGTCATATGGCAGCTCTGAAGATCTAAAATAGAGAAGATGCTACTTTTAGCAGTGTCTAAACTCGACACAGTGTTTCTCAACTGGCTACACAAAATGATTGTCAGTCAGCTGAGAGACTGTGTTAGAGACTGTCTTCACTTTCCTTCAGTGGTTTTATTTGTTTGTGGTAGGCGAGTTTGTCAGCTTGTGAACTGCTGGGTTAACTGCCTGGTTAAGTGCTGCATGTTCCAGCTTAGCTTCTTGGCTAAGTGATGCACCCATGCAACCATGCCAGGTATCCATAACTACGTTTCTGCTTTATGTTTATGCTAGAATAATCTATGTTTACTTCTCTGTGAGTTAGCTGGCTTGCTGTTATTTTTATCACCCAGCTTCTGGTTCAGCTGCCGTCACACCTGTTGCACTAAATGATGTTAACTGCAAATGTATGTGTGATGGTGGGGAGTTACAAGTGGGCAAATCCAGTTGGAGTGAAAAGCCAGAGCTGCAAACAGACTGGGCCCTAATACTTAAACTTAAAAGCTTACTAAATAGGTATAACATCGAAACTATATGTATTTAATAACACAACCTCATCTGTTACTTTGTTTTGAATTCTCATTGAGCTGAAGCACTTCAATACAGTCAAGATCAAATATTTTTTGTATTTTTTTCTCATTATATCTAATTTTAATTGTCTAATTGTTTATGTAAACAGTTATTTCTACACATTATATACTATAAATGCAATAACCAGTGTAATGTCTTCTTAAAGACTTTTAAAACATTTTAACCCCCTTCCAATTTCTGTCATTAGGCACCCCCCGACACACACAGAGACTCTATGGGTCTGTCTCAAAACCTAGTGAGCTCCTACATAGGCAGCATTTTACGTCATAGTATGCGCTCCCGACATGTAGACTGTCCCAATTCTTACATACCTTAAAAATGCTGTCTACTGAGGAACCTTATTTAGACCTGATTTTAACCCTTTAATACATGGTGTCCACACTTGTGGACTCTTAATAATAATTCAATTCAAAGCATATGAAATGCATTTCACCCTCCAAACAACTAGATGGCAGAATCATAAGTCTCACTGCTCCAGTGTAACAAAAGTGCTGAGGCTTAGAATCTAGGATGACTGACAATACTAAGAATGTAGAAAATGTCTCTGGTATATCTGTCCAAATTTTCTACTCAAAAAGGTCAAATCAGGTAAAAAAAAATATTTGTGCGTCAAAAAGACTCTAATGAACATGATTTGATATATTAAACTTTTTTTCACTTATTTTAGATGTTTTTATGGCTCAGAAACCAACTGTCCACATATGTGGACATCATACAACGAAAATGCTATAAGTATAAAAATCCACCATTTCTATGTTATAGGTTTTTTTAATATTTTGATTAGATGTATAAAAGTAATTCATTTATATAAATTTATAGTTGTGTGACATCCCAGCCTGAACAGATTTATTAATGTTTCTATTAATTGTTTCTTAAATGTTTCTTTTAACAGAACTAAAATGATTTTATTTTATTTTATGAAAAGAGGAGAAAACCTCACAAATGTTCTAATATTTTGCATTTTTTATTTAAAAGTTACCATAGAGAAGCTTAAAATTCAGCTTTGTTTGTATAAAATGTTAGTTTTATTATTAGTTTTACAATATAATACATTTAAAAGTTCAATAAATATTTGAGGACAAATATAAGCCTTCTTGAAAACACTTTAGACGTTTTTAAAAAAACATGTTCTTCTCTTTGTTTACTTCACTAATGCATGGTGTCCACACAGTTCAATAACCTTTTCATAAAACTGATTTTTATGTAAAAATTAAATTCCATAGGATTAATTATGCAGATATGAGTAAGAAAAAGCATTTTAAAAAATCTGAATACAATTTTTAATAATTTATGCATGAAAGGTTTATGGAGGCATTGAACGCTTCCTTAGCCGCTAAGGCTATCCCATGAGCAGTGAAGTGGTTTCAAAATGTGAGTTATTTTGATTCTCTCTGGAGTTTTAATGTGTTTCTGGTCATATAATCACACAAAACAGTATTTTATTATCAACTCTGTAACGAGTTGTTGACCATTTTGCAGTTTTATACTCGAGCTATTAGCATTTAAGCTAGCGGATTTTTAAGCCTCGGCTATTGTTTTGGATGCCGGCCGGTAGCTTAGCAACCAGCTAACCCACCGGTGACGTGCTGCAGTGGGGGGAACAAGCCGTGACGCAGTCTCTCTCTAACTAGAGCGTCTCAGTAATCTGTTTTATGAGGAGAAATGAGGAGAGAACGCTGCTACTTACACAGCTGCCTACCTAGACAGCCTACTTAGACACTCACTAGGATTAGAGACAGACCCAATATAATATGTCTTATTTGTCTCTCTGGATTAGAAACACGATTCGCTCCACTGTTTCCTCTGTGTTCCTCACCGAGCGCTGACGGGCCGCTCTGCGTACAAACTCCAGTACGTCTCCCGTCCTGACGCTTTAGCTCAGATGCAAATCTCGTAAATGTAATTGTAAATCCTATAAATGTAACACTCCAACTAAAATAGTTGAACAAACATGCGAATGAATTCTTTAAATGGCAGTAATTCACTGCAGCCCTGCATGGAACACAGTGTACAATGCAATAGCATCCAAACCCAACTAGCGGGAAAGTTCTCACAGAAGCCCTGTGTGTAATGGTGGAGCTACAGCGTATGAGTGTAGTTCAGTCTTACTTAAAGTTTTAGAGAAAAAGCAGCTGCAGCGTGATCAGGCTGAGGTCAGAGCGGGGATCAGGTATCACAGTGGAGCGGAGAGAAAGAACAACATGAATAGAAGAGGATAGGAGCACTGCTCACCTGCACAGCACACTGAAACTCCCAAAACAAACAAACAAACAAACATAAAGAAAGAAAAACTAAACAAGAAAGTAAAAACAGGTTTATAGAATAAATAAGAACAGACTGCTCTCCTCTGCATCATCTTCTATCCAGAACGAAAGAAAAAGAGGTAAAAAAAAAAAGAAAAATAGGGGAAAGAAGGAGAAACAATGAGGAAACTGAAAAAAAGAAATTGGAGAAAGAGAGGAACAAAGAGGAAGAAGCAAACAAAACATTATTAATTTTTTCTTTCTCTTTTCTTGAAAGGAAGAGGAAATAAAGAAGAGAAGGAACGAAAGAGAGAAGGAACGAAAGAAAGAACAATAAAAACTAAAATGTGGCAAAGAAAGGGAACAAAAAACAAACAGAAAGAAAGAAAGAAAGAACAATAAAATCAGACTAAAAGAAAAAAACATCAAGTAGAAAGAAAGCAAGAATTTAAACAAACAAAAGGAAAAATAAACAAATAAGTTAAAAGTTTATTCACAATAGAATTTATAGAAAAGCAGAAGATGCTGAGAGACTCTTCTGGACTGACAGTCTGTCTGTCTGTCTGTGTATCTGTCTGTCTGTGTATCTTTCTGCCTGTCTGTCTGTGTGTGTCTGTCTTTGTGTATCTGTGGGTATGTCTGTCTGTCTGTGTGTGTGTATGTGTGTCTGTGTATGTGAGTCTGTCTTTGTGTATCTGTCTGTCTGTCTATCTGTCTGTGTGTCTGTCTCTGTGTGTGTGTGTGTGTCTGTCTGCGTGTCTGTCTGTCTGTGTATCTGTCTGTGTGTGTGTGTCTATCTGTCTGTCTGTGTGTTTGTCTGTGTGTCTGTCTGTGTATATGTCTGTCTGTGTGTGTGTCTGTGTGTCTGTCTGTCTGTGTGTGTGTCTGTGTGTGTGTCTGTGTGTCTGTCTGTGTGTGTGTGTATCTGTCTGTCTGTGTGTCTGTCTGTCTGTGTGTGTGTGTGTGTGTGTCTGTCTGCGTGTCTGTCTGTCTGCGTGTCTGTCTGTCTGTGTGTTTGTCTGTGTGTCTGTCTGTCTGTGTGTTTGTCTGTGTGTCTGTCTGTCTGTGTATCTGTCTGTCTGTGTGTGTGTCTGTGTGTCTGTCTGTATGTGTGTGTGTCTGTCTGTCTGTGTGTGTGTATCTGTCTGTCTGTGTGTGTCTGTCTGTGTGTCTGTCTGTGTCTGTCTGTGTGTGTCTGTCTGTGTGTCTGTCTGTGTGTCTGTCTGTGTGTCTGTCTGCGTGTGTGTGTCTGTCTGTGTATCTGTGTGTGTGTGTGTGTCTGTCTGTGTGTGTGTGTATCTGTCTGTCTGTGTGTCTGTCTGTGTATCTGTCTGTGTGTGTCTGTCTGTGTGTCTGTCTGTATCTGTCTGTGTATCTGTCTATGTGTGTCTGTCTATGTATCTGTCTGTCTGTGTGTCTGTCTGTGTATCTGTCTGTCTGTGTGTCTGTGTATCAGTCTGTGTATCTGTCTGTCTGTGTATCTGTCTATGTGTGTCTGTCTGTGTATCTGTCTGTGTATCTGTCTGTGTGTGTATCTGTCTGTCTGTGTGTGTGTGTATCAGTCTGTGTATCTGTCTGTCTGTGTGTCTGTCTGTGTATATGTCTGTGTGTGTCTGTCTGTGTGTCTCTGTGTGTGTGTCTGTCTGTGTATCTGTCTGTGTGTCTGTCTGTGTGTCTGTCTGTGTGTCTGTCTGTGTATCTGTCTGTGTGTCTGTCTGTGTATCTGTCTGTGTATCTGTCTGTATGTCTGTCTGTGTATCTGTCTGTGTGTCTGTCTGTGTATCTGTCTGTGTGTGCCTGTCTGTGTGTCTGTCTGTGTATCGGTCTGTGTGTCTGTCTGTGTATCGGTCTGTGTCTGTCTGTCTGTGTATCTGTCTGTGTCTGTCTGTCTGTGTGTCTGTCTGTGTGTCTGTCTGTGTGTGTCTGTCTGTGTGTCTGTCTGTGTGTGTCTGTCTGCATGTCTGTCTGTGTATCTGTCTGTGTGTGTGTCTGTGTGTGTGTGTCTGTGTGTGTCTGTCTGTCTGTGTATCTGTCTGTGTGTGTGTCTGTCTGTCTGTGTGTCTGTCTGTCTGTGTGTCTGTCTGTGTGTCTGTCTGTCTGTGTATCTGTCTGTGTCTCTGCGTGTGTGTGTCGGTCTGTGTGTCTGTCTGTGTGTGTGTCTGTCTGTCTGTGTCTGCACGTGTGTGTGTGTCTGTCTGCGTGTCTGTCTGTGTGTCTGTTTGTGTGTGTGTCTGTGTGTCTGTCTGTCTGTGTATCTGTCTGTCTGTCTGCGTGTCTGTCTGTGTGTGTGTCTGTGTGTGTGTCTGTCTGTCTGTGTCTCTGCGTGTGTGTGTCGGTCTGTCTGTGTGTCTGCACGTGTGTGTGTGTCTGTCTGCGTGTCTGTCTGTGTATCTGTCTGTGTGTGTGTCTGGCTGTCTGTCTGTGTCTGTCTGTCTGTGTGTCTGTTTGTGTGTGTGTCTGTTTGTGTGTGTGTCTGTCTGTCTGTGTATCTGTCTGTCTGTCTGCGTGTGTCTGTGTCTCTGTCTGTGTGTCTGTCTGTCTGTGTATCTGTCTGTCTGTCTATATTTCTGTGTGTCTGTCTGTCTGTGTGTCTGTCTGTGTGTCTATCTTTCTGTGTGTCTATCTGTCTGTGTGTCTGTTTGTCTGTGTATCTGTCTGTGTGTGCGTCTGGCTGGCTGTCTGTGTGCATCTGTCTGTCTATCTGTCTGTCTGTTTGTCTGTATGTGTGTCTGTCTATCTGTATGTCTCTGTATGTCTGTGTGTCTGTCTGTCTGTTGTGAGCTGTTTAACAGCTGAATGCTGAACAGAGGTGTTTAGAACAGACTGTCTAGCACTGTAGCCAGAGCAACGTCCAGCACTCTAATGAAACCCAGTGTTTGTTGTGGGGGAAGAGGGTGAGGACTTAAGACCTCTGTAACAGAAGACTAGAAAAATACTCAGCTTTCTTAAACTGCATTAATTGATGTCTTTAGTTCTCAGACAATGACTCAGTGTTCTTAAAAGGAAATGTGATGTAACACTGTGGTAAACACACTCCTGTCCCCAACAAACATCAAATCTGGAGTTAACATACAGTGCTGGGCAAACTTTTTAGGCCCCTAAGGACATTATTATATTTAAAAAGCTGTTTTTCCAGACAAGAAGTTTTTATTTGCTCAGCAAAACACTTTATTATTAAACATTCAAACAGTATTAATAGAGTAAGTAGTGCTTTTACATACGTCAGTGTGTTTATTTAACCCTTTCCAAGCTTCTCCTAAACAACCCAGTATTATTATCAGTTCTCATCTAATACCTGCTTTGACTGCTCAGTACTTCATTAAGCTAAATCAAGATTGCTGCTGAAGAAACTGAACACATTCATACTACGTTTGCAGAGTAGTGTATAAGAATAAAAGTCATTATTTATGAATAATGTTGTTCTTTGCAAAGTTCCATAGAAGAACCTTTGGCAAATGAAATGTGAGGATGTGTTGAAAGTTTAAAGAACCTCTGTGTAATGTAATGGTTCTAGGTTACCTTTTTCATAAAGAACCTTTACCGAAGGTTCTTCATATGCACAGGTTGCCTAATTAGCATTAATTATTCCATAGTGTCGCTCAGTATTTACCCATAATAATAATAATAATAATAATAATAATAATAATAACTACCTGCCAAACGTTTTAGATCACTACCAGCCAAACGTTTTAGTACACTACCAGCCAAACGTTTTAGTACACTACCAGTCAAATGTTTTAGATACACTACCAGCCAAACGTTTTAGATACACTACCAGTCAAACGCTTTAGATACACTACCAGACAAATGTTTTAGAACACTACCAGTCAAATGTTTTAGATACACTACCAGACAAACGTTTTAGATACACTACCAGTCAAACGTTTTAGATACACTACCAGACAAATGTTTTAGAACACTACCTGTCAAACGTTTTAGAACACTACCAGTCAAATGTTTTAGATACACTACCAGACAAACGTTTTAGATACACTACCAGTCAAACGTTTTAGATACACTACCAGACAAATGTTTTAGTACACTACCAGCCAAACGTTTTAGAACACTACCAGTCAAATGTTTTAGATACACTACCAGACAAACGTTTTAGATACACTACCAGTCAAACGTTTTAGATACACTACCAGACAAATGTTTTAGAACACTACCTGTCAAACGTTTTAGATACACTACCAGCCAAACGTTTTAGATACACTACCAGACAAACGTTTTAGATACACTACCAGTCAAACGTTTTAGATACACTACCAGTCAAATGTTTTAGAACACTACCTGTCAAACGTTTTAGATACACTACCAGCCAAACGTTTTAGATACACTACCAGTCAAACGTTTTAGTACACTACCAGCCAAACGTTTTAGATACACTACCAGCCAAACGTTTTAGATACACTACCAGTCAAACGTTTTAGTACACTACCAGCCAAACGTTTTAGATACACTACCAGCCAAACGTTTTAGATACACTACCAGCCAAACGTTTTAGATACACTACCTGTCAAACGTTTTAGATACACTACCAGCCAAACGTTTTAGATACACTACCAGTCAAACGTTTTAGTACACTACCAGTCAAATGTTTTAGAACACTACCTGTCAAACGTTTTAGATACACTACCAGCCAAACGTTTTAGATACACTACCAGTCAAACGTTTTAGTACACTACCAGCCAAACGTTTTAGATACACTACCAGCCAAACGTTTTAGATACACTACCAGCCAAACGTTTTAGATACACTACCAGTCAAATGTTTTAGAACACTACCTGTCAAACGTTTTAGATACACTACCAGCCAAACGTTTTAGATACACTACCAGTCAAACGTTTTAGTAACACTACCAGCCAAACGTTTTAGTACACTACCAGTCAAATGTTTTAGAACACTACCTGTCAAACGTTTTAGATACACTACCAGCCAAACGTTTTAGATACACTACCAGTCAAACGTTTTAGTACACT
Organism: Megaleporinus macrocephalus; assembly: GCA_021613375.1. Taxonomy (NCBI): domain Eukaryota; kingdom Metazoa; phylum Chordata; class Actinopteri; order Characiformes; family Anostomidae; genus Megaleporinus; species Megaleporinus macrocephalus. Next base: position 26,481,949 of record CM038714.1, read on the forward strand.
ACCAGCCAAACGTTTTAGATACACTACCAGCCAAACGTTTTAGATACACTACCAGTCAAACGTTTTAGTAACACTACCAGCCAAACGTTTTAGTACACTACCAGTCAAACGTTTTAGATACACTACCAGCCAAACGTTTTAGTACACTACCAGCCAAACGTTTTAGTACACTACCAGTCAAACGTTTTAGTACACTACCAGCCAAACGTTTTAGATACACTACCAGTCAAACGTTTTAGTAACACTACCAGCCAAACGTTTTAGTACACTACCAGTCAAACGTTTTAGATACACTACCAGCCAAACGTTTTAGTACACTACCAGCCAAACGTTTTAGTACACTACCAGTCAAACGTTTTAGTACACTACCAGCCAAACGTTTTAGTACACTACCAGTCAAACGTTTTAGTACACTACCAGCCAAACGTTTTAGATACACTACCAGTCAAACGTTTTAGTAACACTACCAGCCAAACGTTTTAGTACACTACCAGTCAAACGTTTTAGATACACTACCAGCCAAACGTTTTAGTACACTACCAGCCAAACGTTTTAGTACACTACCAGTCAAACGTTTAGTACACTACCAGCCAAACGTTTTAGTACACTACCAGTCAAACGTTTTAGTACACTACCAGCCAAACGTTTTAGATACACTACCAGTCAAACGTTTTAGTAACACTACCAGCCAAACGTTTTAGTACACTACCAGTCAAACGTTTTAGTACACTACCAGTCAAACGTTTTAGATACACTACCAGCCAAACGTTTTAGTACACTACCAGCCAAACGTTTTAGATACACTACCAATTAAACGTTTTAGATACACTACCAGCCAAACGTTTTAAATACACTACCAGCCAAACGTTTTAGATACACTACCAGCCAAACGTTTTAGTACGCTACCAGCCAAACGTTTTAGTACACTACCAGCCAAACGTTTTAGTACACTACCAGCCAAACGTTTTAGATACACTACCAATTAAACGTTTTAGATACACTACCAGCCAAACGTTTTAAATACACTACCAGCCAAACGTTTTAGATACACTACCAGCCAAACGTTTTAGTACACTACCAGCCAAACGTTTTAGATCACTACCAGCCAAACGTTTTAGTACACTACCAGTCAAACGTTTTAGATACACTACCAGCCAAACGTTTTAGTACACTACCAGTCAAACGTTTTAGATACACTACCAGACAAACGTTTTAGTACACCACCAGCCAAACGTTTTAGATACACTACCAATTAAACGTTTTAGATACACTACCAGCCAAACGTTTTAAATACACTACCAGCCAAACGTTTTAGTACACTACCAGCCAAACGTTTTAGTACACTACCAGTCAAACGTTTTAGATACACTACCAGATAAACGTTTTAGATACACTACCAGCCAAACGTTTTAGATCACTACCAGCCAAACGTTTTAGATACACTACCAGTCAAACGTTTTAGATACACTACCAGCCAAACGTTTTAGTACACTACCAGTCAAACGTTTCAGTACACTACCAGTCAAACGTTTTAGATACACTACCAGTCAAACGTTTTAGATACACTACCAGTCAAACGTTTTAGATACACTACCAGCCAAACATTTTAGATACACTACCAGCCAAACGTTTTAGATACACTACCAGTCAAACATTTTAGATACACTACCAGCCAAACGTTTTAGATACACTACCAGTCAAACGTTTTAGATACACTACCAGTCAAACGTTTTAGATACACTACCAGCCAAACATTTTAGATACACTACCAGTCAAACTTTTATGTACACTAGTGTTCTAAAATGTTTTGCTGGTAGTGTACTAAACATTTTGACCAGTAGTAGATGTTAAAACAAATATCATGTTTTCAGTGAAACACAGGAGATCAGAATGTAATAGTAAGATCTATGTAGAGGATGTGTTTTTTTCACTTAGACAATCAACAAAACATGTATTTTGAGTTGAAGTGGTGAAACTATGTACTACAAATATAATACATGTGGGACGCTTTCATTACTCCACGTTCTGATGAAATATAAAAACAAACCTGTGTGTGTAAGAGAGTAGGACAGAAAAGGTCTTCCATTTCCATTGTTTCTCTCTACGTCCCACTCACACAAAATATCCTGTCTTTCACTGAGAACACCCCCTTTCTTAACCACTCTCATCTCAAGTTACCTCGTCCTTCAGCACAAAAATCGATTAAACTCTTAGTGGGAGGGAGTTTAATTTGAATTAATCACAGGCAGCTATGCAAACAGTGGACAGAGAGAGAGAGAGAGAGAGAGAGAGAGAGAGAGAGAGAGAGAGAGAGAGAGAGAGAGAGAGAGAGAGAGAGAGAGAGCCAGAGAGTCTAGACTCCAGATGTGTGGCTATGGCCCCCATGGTCCTCAGTAAATATCAGTTTAGTTCATCGCTGCAGCCTCACTTACACTGCTGTTGCACAGTAGTGTGTGTGTATGTGTTCTTGTGGTGATATATTTGTGAGGACCACAGGTCCCCACAAGTGTAGGACAGTATGAAATGTTTGCTGGACAGATAGCCTTTTGTATAGAGAGGTTAAGGTTAGGTTTAGTTTTGGATACTGAGGTTAAGATTAGATTTAGTTTTGTATAGAGATGTTAAAATTAGGTTTAGTTTTGGATACTGAGGTTAAGGTCAGGTTTAGGTTTGGATACAGAGGTTAAGATTAGATTTAAGTTTGGATACTAAGGTTAAGAATAGATTTAGGTTTGGACACTGAGGTTTGGATACTGAGGTTAAGGTTGGGTTTAGGTTTGGATACTAAGGTTAAGATTAGATTTAGGTTTGGATACTGAGGTTAAGATGAGATTTAGGTTTGGATACTAAGGTTAAGATTAGATTTAGGTTTGGGCACTGAGGTTAAGATTAGATTTAGGTTTGGATACTGAGGTTTGGATACTGAGGTTAAGGTTGGGTTTAGGTTTGGATACTGAGGTTAAGATTAGGTTAAAGTTTGTATACTGAGGTTTGGATACTGAGGTTAAGATTAGATTTAGGTTTGGATACTGAGGTTAAGGTCAGATTTAGGTTTGGATACTAAGGTTAAGATTAGGTTTAGGTTTGGATTCTGAGGTTTGGATACTGAGGTTAAGGTTGGGTTTAGGTTTGGATACTGAGGTTAAGATTAGGTTTAAGTCTGGATACTGAGGTTAAGATTAGATTTAGGTTTGGATACTGAGGTTAAGATGAGATTTAGGTTTGGATACTAAGGTTAAGATTAGGTTTAAGTTTGGATGCTGCGGTTACGGGTTAGGTTTAGGTTTAGATACTAAGGTTAAGGTCAGATTTAGGTTTGGATACTAAGGTTAAGATTAGGTTTAGGTTTGGATTCTGAGGTTTGGATACTGAGGTTAAGGTTGGGTTTAAGTTTGGATACTGAGGTTAAGATTAGATTTAGGTTTGGATACTGAAGTTTAGGTTTGGATTCTGCGGTTTGGATACTGAGGTTAAGATTAGGTTTAGGTTTGGATTCTGCGGTTTGGATACTGAGGTTAAGGTTGGGTTTAGGTTTGGATACTGAGGTTAAGATTAGGTTTAAATTTGGATACTGAGGTTAAGATTAGATTTAGGTTTGGATACTGAGGTTAAGATCAGATTTAGGTTTGGATACTAAGGTTAAGATTAGGTTTAAGTTTGGATGCTGAGGTTACGGGTTAGGTTTAGGTTTGGATACTGATGTCAAGTTGGGGTTTAGGTTTGGACACTGAGGTTAAGATTAGGTTTAGATTTGGATACTAAGGTTAATTTTAGGTTTAGGTTTGGATACTGAGGTTAAGGTTAGATTTAAGTTTGGATACTGAGGTTAAGGTCAGATTTAGGTTTGGATACTAAGGTTAAGATTAGGTTTAAGTTTGGATGCTGAGGTTACGGGTTAGGTTTAGGTTTGGATACTGAGGTTAAGTTGGGGTTTAGGTTTGGACACTGAAGTTAAGATTAGGTTTAGATTTGGATACTAAGGTTATTGTTAGGTTTAAGTTTGGATACTGAGGTTAAGGTTGGGTTTAAGTTTTTAATACAATACAATATGGTTGCAGATGAACATAATACATGATGCCAGTTGTACTGTGCAACCGCATTAATTCCATATAAACTGCAGAAAACTAGAAATCTATAAAACATTAACAACCGTTAGATGAATGCGATGAGCAGAGCTGTAGGTGATTCCTAAATGACAGAGATAACTAGGATATAAAGAGAATATAAAGAATTCATTGTAAGGTAGAGCTCAAACCTGAAGTTGTTTAATTTGCCAAGAAATTCCTGTAAATAGAAAACTACAGATTATCATTTTTTATTATAGTTTATCACATATTAAACCGTATATATTATTAGCTATAATTTTGTACATTTTATTTTATGTTATTGTAAAAGTTATCACTATGTCACTATAAATAAAATAACAAAAAATCATGTTTATTCACTATATTTAAAATATTTGGAAAAATATGTCACATTTAAAATCAACAGAACGTGTCATTTGACCAGGAGCGCTTACTATGATCTTGATGGATTCTGTCTTATTAGTCTGAAGCTAAATTGTCAGTTGGTGCTGCACAATTACAGATCTGGAGCAGAGTGTCTTCTCCACCTTATAATCAAACGTCTGACTTCTGAATACACAGCTTCTTTAAATAGTGTAATATCTGCTGACGGCGCTGGATGAACCGCTGACTGTCACATTTGCCTGAACAGACGAGACGTAGAGAGGAGCGCTCTCTAGTTTTGGATGCCAAAACAAAATACTCTATTCTCAAATGTAAACATAAAAAATATCAGTCAGTTTAACACTTAACAAATCATGGTGAAAGCTTTATTATTTCTTGATGCACTAAATCATTTCGTTAAGAACTGAATCACGGCATAATTGAGCATATGATTTAATGGGATTGAATCATTTTCTTAAAATATCAAATCAAGTCAAATTGAATCAAATGTGAAATTTGAAACCTCATGATTCAGTGAATCGGGTCGTAAAGATTCATAACCGAATTAGTTTGAATACCAACCAAATATAAGATTTTATGATTCATTGAATCGAGCCATAAAGATTCATAACTGAACTAGTTTGAATTCCAACCAAATATGAGATTTTATGATTCATTGAATCAGGTTCATACAGATTCATAACTTAACTAGTTTGAATACCAACCAAATATGAGATTTTATGATTCATTGAATCAGGTTCATACAGATTCATAACTTAACTAGTTTGAATACCAACCAAATATGAGATTTTATGATTCATTGAATCGGGCCATAAAGTTTCATAATTGAACTAGTTTGAATACCAACCAAATATGAGATTTTATGATTCATTGAATCAGGTCATAAAAATTCATAACTGAACTAGTTTGAATACCAACCAAATATGAGATTTTATGATTCATTGAATTGGGCCGTAAAGATTCATAACTGAATTAGTTTGAATTCCAACCAAATATGAGATTTTATGATTAATTGAATCAGGTCATAAAGATTCATAATTGAATTAGTTTGAATACCAACCAAATATGAGATTTTATGATTCATTGAATCGGGCCATAAAGTTTCACAATTGAACTAGTTTGAATACCAACCAAATATGAGATTTTATGATTCATTGAATCAGGTCATAAAAATTCATAACTGAACTAGTTTGAACACCAACCAAATATGAGATTTTAAGCTTCATTGAATCGGGTCATAAAGATTCATAACTGAATTAGTTTGAATTCCAACCAAATATGAGATTTTATGATTCATTGAATCGGGCCATAAAGATTAATAATTGAACTAGTTTGAATACCAACCAAATATGAGATTTTATGATTAATTGAATCAGGTTGTAAAGATTCATAATTAAACTAGGTTGAATACCAACCAAATATGAGATTTTATGATTTATTGAATCGGGCCATAAAGATTAATAATTGAACTAGCTTGAATACCAACCAAATATGAGATTTTATGATTCATTGAATCGGGTCGTAAAGATTCATAACTGAACTAGTTTGAATACCAACCAAATATGAGATTTTATGATTCATTCAATCGGGTCATAAAGATTCATAACCGAATTAGTTTGAATACCAACCAAATATGAGATTGTATGATTCATTGAATCGGGTCATAAAGATTCATAACTGAACTAGTTTGAATATCAACCAAATATGAGATTTTATGATTCATTGAATTGGGTCATAAAGATTAATAATTAAACTAGTTTGAATACCAACCAAATATGAGATTTCATGATGCATTGAATTGTTTCCAAAGGACTTTAAATTAACTGAATTAAACAGCAGTAGAATTTCCATGGAGCCATTTCTTAAAGAATCAAAATCTAATAAAAAAAATAATAATTGCAAAGTAAGATTGCATGCCACCGTTTCTAAAAGAACAAATTGAATCATGGAGGATTCTGAAATTTTTCCCAAATGATCATAATTATATTTCATTGAATCATAGAAGAATATCAAAGTCTTTATAGCACAATCTGTTCACTTGGTGGCCATCTTTGCAATGCTCTAAACTTTACTACACTATACTAACTAACGTTACGTAAACACAGGGCTGTATTTTGATGTGGCACATGTTTCAACCTCCCGATTATAGTTCTACTGTCAGAAATGTTTTTGTATTATATGCTGCATATGTGCTGATTGGTGAGATGTATTGTGGTGGTTATAGGAATATAGTAGGAGGACCATTACAGTGATCAACTCTTGTAACAAACACATGAACAAGTTTCTCTGTGTTCCTCTGAGATTGGAATGGCTGAACTTCATTGAATATTTTTCAAACAATAAAAAGCCCCTTTAGTGACTAAGTTCACATCCAGGATAAAATCAAGCTTAGAATCTAAAATCGCACACAGGTTTCCTACTTTAAGAGCTTAAGAAGCTTTACTTCTCATATCCCACTTTTATAGTTTATATAGTTTGTTATAGGGCCATTTAATAATAAGTGAGTCCCATTTAATAAAAAGTGGGTCTATCCTGAGATGAAGAGAGTATAATGTATAATAATATATGCACAGTAGTCCATTTTATCAGCTCCATTTACAAATACACTTTATTTCCATTTACAGATACACTTTGTAGTTCTACACTTACAGAATGTGGTCCATCTGTTTCCCTGTTTCCCTGTTCTTCAATGATCAGGACACCCAAAGGACCACCAAAGAGCAGGTATTATTAGGGAGGTGAATCATTCTCAGCACTGCAGGGATACTGACCTGGTGGTGGTGTGGTAGTGCCCACTCACTGTCCACCCTATTAGACGCTCCTACCTTATTGATCCACCTTGTAGATGTAAAGTCAGAGACAGTAGCTCATCTGCTGCTGCAGAGGTTGTGTTCTCTAGTTCTTCATCAGTGGACACAGGACGCTGCCCACAGGACACTATTGGCTGGATGGTTTTGGTTGGTGGACGATTCTCAGTCCAGCAGTGACACTGAGGTGTTTAAGCACTCCAACAGCAGCACTGCTATGTCTGATCCACTCATACTAGCGCAACACTCACTAACATACCACCACCATGTCAGTGTCACTGCAGTGCTGAGAATGATCCACCTCCCTAATGGTATCTGCTCTGTGGTGGTCCTGTGGGGGTCCTGATCATTAAAGAACAAGGTAATAAAGTATACAGAGAATCAGATGAACTACAGTCTGTAAGTGTAGCTCCTATATGGACAGTGGAGCTGATAAAACAGATAATGTGTGTAGATATAAGGAGGTGATTTTAATGTTTTGACTGATGTAATATAGAACTTCTATTATTACCAGGAGTATCTATACTTTCATTCATATACAGCAGGTGTGTATACTGCCCACCACTGTTTTAGTGCTAGACAATGATAAAATGAAAAAATAAACAAATGAATTTAATTTAAATAATGCTATTTGGTGACCATGTATTGTTATCATCGTTGTGACAGCCATCACTAAAGTTCACGACATGAATTTAGTCATGAATGCACTTCCAGTTCTAGAAAACATTTTCTGCCATTTAAAGTATCTTTTAGCGAAGATGCTAAATGTTTGTTCTAATATATAATGAACTCGAGATGTATGGCAGAGAGTAAGTCTTGTTTCTACATCAGTTCCAAGTGTCTAAAACAGTCCTTGACGAATGTGAAGACAGTTGCCTTGTATTCTTAGAGTAAACAACAGTAAGGTGGGGAAAGATTCAGCTGTTCAAACACACCGTGCGAAGACGTGAGCAGTGTTTGAGTAGCGTGTGACGTGTGTTTGACTTGATCGGGGTGAGGATATGTACAGAGCAAACACAAGCGTGTAATAGAGCTTCTGCAACAGCACTGTAATCAGACAGCATCTCCTGTGATTGTGTGTGAACAGGTGACTGATGGTTCACCTTCTTTGGTAAACACAAGCAAACTGAAATATGTAATGAGGACTCACATTAGTATTTGACAAAGATACACCTGTGGACAGGTAGATTATACTCAAGGGAACCTATTATGCTTTTCTGTTTTTTTTTTTCTCTTTCCTTGAGCGTGCTACAAAGTTTTTTTTGTGCATGGAAACTTTCTGCAAAGTCATGAAGCCTAAAGTACATGCCAGAGGGAGAAACTCTCTCCCACAGCTGCCTGAAATGGCTTGTTAGAACTCTAGAACTCTATTTCTCTGTCGCATGGTGATGTCATCCTGTAACACAATCCTTATCAAATCAAATCAAATGTATTTATTTGTATAGCGCTTTAGACAACTGATGAACCAAGACTCACAAGGGGGGCCTCCTCCATCCTCCTTGGGCCAAACTACTCATACAGTACAAATAATGACTGTACCACCATATAATTCTGATTAGCAACTCAGGTGTACTTATATAATTAAAATATGATATAACTAAGATTAATTTTAGTACAGATGAAGAACAGTGAGAGTGATGATGACAGTTAATGAAGGTAAATGGTTAGTGGTTACTAGTTAGAGTCCAAGTTCATTTCAGAAATGTCTATAGTGAATGGTAGGCTGCTAGTCTGAGGCTAGGTACCTGGTATTGCACGGGTAACAGCAGGACCCGATGTTCAGTCTAGTGGGTGACTTGGGTGGCGGGGAACCTGGCGGTCAGCCTTCCATCAGTGTCAGTCAAGACAAGTGGGAAATCATAAACTCGGAAAAGATAAAGAGATAGAATTAGTATTCTAAATATGGAATTATGGAGATTGTAAGAATGAACAACATTGTCAGAGTGTGGCTAACGACTCCGGCGCCTGCTGGTGAGCATGGCATGCAATCACACAACCACAGAGTATTTACTTACCAGACTTTCAGGACTGGAAAGTATTGGCAATATCCACAGAAGTGTTGGGGGTGGAATTTGTAGCAGGGTGGTGGTTGGCCTATCAGAACACAGTTGATGAGCTGACCAATCAGAGCACGCTGGATTAATCAGAACTTAAAGTCTCAGGAGTAGTTAGGAATATATAGGGAGATACATATGAAACATATATTTCTAGGCATAGGGATATATAGCATAAGAAAGATATCATGGTTTGGGAAAAACTTTTGCACTTAAATCAATTCTAGCAGGCTGCAAAAGTGCAACCATGAAATTGAGCATCACGGGTCCCCTTCAGACTGCTGACAAATTAGGAAAAACCAACATGAAGTGACTTAAGTGTTGGGCCACCATAAGCTGCCAGAACAGAGTCAATGTGCCTTGGCATAGAATCCACAAGTACTGGAGGAACTGAACACTATTCTTACAAAAGACATTGCCTCAGCTGGGTGTTTTGATGATGTGGTGTAGAGTTCAGCTTAACACGTGTCATCAGGGTTTAGATCCAGTCACTATCTACCCTCATGCCAGCAAATTAGGCCCAACAGCATAACAGAGCTGTTAGACACACACACTGTAAGGGGTAAACATTCAAATCGTGCTCAGTCCAGGTCTCTTGAGATAGTTAGCTAAATGTGCCCAGCACCACACAGCCACTTAGTGAGATGCATTGACCTTGATTTTAACTGACTGGTTCTTCATGTATGCTGACATTAAGCCACCACATATTTCTGGCACTGCAAAACCACCAAATAAGTGAAGTTTGTTGACACTCTTGTGAAATAAATGAAAGCAGTGCACCATGCAATGGGCCTACATGTTAAACTATTCAGCACTTAGCAATTAGCCTAGCCTAAATGAAGTCTAAACACTGGTGGGAAGCATTAGCTTAGCTAGCTTTCCACCAACTCCACCAGCTCCGCAACAACTGTAGCCTCCTAGGCTAAAGCTAGCCAGCTTTTCTTGCCTTGTTACCTTATCTAGTGACTTACAGATCCAAACACCACAACATGGGTTCAATTCCAACTGAACGGTAAAGTGTAGACCATAAGAACTCTTGTCCTAAGGTCTGGTAACCCTTAAATAAGTATACTTAAAGTTCATTTTATTAAGTATACTTTATGCAGTTACTATACTGTCATTGTACTAGTAGTACATTTGTATATGTACTATTTTAATACTTCTTGGGACTAAATTGGCCACTTTCTAGTTTTTAAAAGTATACTTTTAAGTACACTTTAAGTGTAAGAGTAGTAAACCAAGTAAACAACTAGTTCACAGCTTTTGTACTGCAACTACACTAAAAGAAAACGTAAGTGTTTACTGTTAGTTTACTAGCTTGTAAGTTTTCTTTAAGTGAACTTAATACTTATAATTTACTGCTTATATTATTGTTGTACTTTAAAGTATATGACTAGGTTTAAGAAGTTTTTTCTACTTAAAACAGAACTTAACAACGTTTACTTACTCACCAGTGGACACACGTAAAATAAACAAGACACACTCAGATTAAGATATTTGTGTCTAATTTTAAATAAATATTGTACTGGATGTGTTTTTGTGCAGAGCAATAATACTTACTTCTACAATCTCAATCAAAAGATGAAGTACTAGTAAAGGCCAAATATACTTAGACTGTTCTATACTTGTCAGTATAACCCAAGCATACTTAAATATAACTGTGTTTAGTATATCACTGAGAAGTACATAAAAGTAAACTGAAAGCATACTCACTTCCTTTTAGTTTAAAAGAAGTAAACTAATGGTGCACTTGAATAAACTTCTCTTTTCTAAGGGAAAGCCAAGTGGACTTGTGTTGGAGTGAATAAAAGCTTTTGAGCTGAGTTTTGAGCTGTAGCCTGCTGGGCTACTGTTAGTTAGTCGGCTAGAGCTAATTCAGTTCCAGCTAATTGATGGTCAAATAAAGTCTATTTGAAGAGTCTTGGAGTGAGTAAGTGTTGGAGTAACAGACTGTGCACTGTAGCATGTAGCCTCGTAGCTGTTGCTGTCTCTGCTGAAAAGCACAGCACAGATTAGCACGCATTCCAGTATGGTTTAAACTGGTACAGTGATGGTATGGTGCTGGTATGATACTTGCGCTGGTTGACCAGCATCCACAGCACAACATGGTGGTCTGTGCTGTTTTTTCTAGAAGGGGAGTCATTCTTGTGTGTATTTTTAAGCAATTTCCTGGTTCTGATTTATCATCACAGCAGATGGAAAAGAAACTGTAACCAGCTTTACGAGTCAGCGTGCGTGTAGAATGGCCCAGTTCAGCCCTAGAAATCATTTGGCCACACATGCACTCACCCATGTGTGGAGAATATGGTGAAGATGACACATCTGGCCACATGACTTTTTTTCCACATCCAAAACTCTCCGATGTGCTTTTGTCTTTATAATGAGGGGTTTATTCACTCCAGCCGTGCTATAATATCTCTCTCTATGTAGTTGTGCGTGGACCATTCTTGTATAATCACATCCTACGTTGACATTTTCAGTCTCCAGAGGAACAGCTGATTTTCTGTTTTTCAGTGGGTCCCTGAGGTTAGTTAGTGGGTCCCGGAGCCCCAGGACACCCTGTATTTCACACCGGGGCTACAGTTTGAATTTTTGTCATCACATTACAGTTACTGGCTTCACAGGAATGTTGTTACTTGTGTTAGTCACGTGTTTCTGATTGAACAGTATTAAGCATTTAACACATGCACTTCCTATGTATAGATTATCTGTGCTGATCCTTGCTTGTAATCCACTTGTGCAACATGGAAGCACTGAAGCACTATAAACCTAGCAAATGATCTGCATTTAATCATGCTTATATGAAACTAACCATGCAATATAAAACAAGTTTGACTAAAATATCACATTATCTATCTACCTATCCATCCATCCATCCATCCATCCATCCATCTATCTATCTATACTCAGTACTTCATTAAGCTAAATCAAGATTGCTGCTGAAGGTACTGAATAAATTCATACAATGTCTGGGGTGCCCAGGTGAAATCTGGAACTACTTTATATTGTATTTATGCTCTTATATATATATATATATATATACCATCTGCTGTGATATATATATATGTCCATGTACGGTTATATAGAAAAGTTTAGATATGGCTGTGCATATCATGTGTTCTGTTGATTTGTGGAAATAAGCACATGTGAGCCCCAATTACAGTTTACATGCTAAAATTAACATACAGGGGAAAAAACTAAATTAAATGTCATCTGTACGAAAGGTATGGCTTGTTTTAGAATATATATTGTATATATATATATATATATATATATATATACACACCCCATATATTAAATTGGACTCAACTACTGGTCTTGACTCGGGTCCAGGTCTCTGTTATGGTCTCTGTCTCCAAGTCAACATCAGTGGGCTTGACTACAACACTAGTATTATACAACACCTTATTGCAGCTTCCAACACTTTTAAAAGACTTGCTTTCTTTTTCTTTAATGAATCTACCGGGAGATTTTTCCACACCTCCAAAGTTCAGTCTTAGAAGTTGAATTTACTGCTTCTCATGATCCAAGTAATCTCAAACACATTCAGGGTTGTTAAGATCTGGACACTCGAGGTGGTCAGTCTATTGATCTGTGAACACAGGGAGCTTTTTTGTATGTTTCCCAAATGTTCTACTTTCACTTCTGCGTCCTTTTCTCTGTAACAGCTTCTTGGCAGCTATACCTCCTTTCAGACCCATAGAGTTGAGGTCTTCTTACAGAGGGTCTTCTTCTTTTTGTACAGTTCTGTACAAATGCTCACGCACTAGCTAACACGAAGGATAAAGACGTATGCATGTACCATACACGTACACACACGCGCGCGCACACACACAACCTCCCTCTGTCATGGATGTTTTGACACCCTCCGTGTGTTTTCCTTGGTCAAACTGGCTCGGTGGGAGGGCCTCACACACCCTGCATTGTTGAGCGCTGTGGTGGAACCCTGAGAAACTGTAGGACTCAGCGAAGCAAACACACTCTCTCATTCTCCCCCCACCTGCTGTAATGAAGGGAAATAGAGCCCTCAGAGCTGGATTAGTTTTGCTCTTCCCTGTAAAAACAACACATGCGTCAGTACACGAAGGCGTCTCCAGTAAACCGCCCTGCATGGCTGAATGCACAGACTTGCCCCAGTGGGGGTAATGTGGTTACTGTTGAGTAACAGGGATGGGACGGAGCGAACAGAGACACATTCAGAGACGCTGGGCACATCTCATTCTGTCCACACCAGCACTCTAGGGTAAAGTTAGCCAGGACACCATGACAGACTGTAATAGGGATTCAGCTTTTGGCTGGAAACCAATAGAACAGAAGATTCTAGAGCCAGCAGCCTTCACATCATGTAGTTTAGCATGTTTGTAATATAGCATGTTACTGCAAACATTAAAAACATTAAAAATAATAATATCACTATATAAACCACCCATAATTCTTTGCATGATGAATGGACTAATAGAAATGGTCCAAAAGTAATTGTAATCATAATAATAGGGATTAGTTAGTAATAATAATTTTGTTAAATTAGCATATCTTAAAGGGGAATTCAAAAGTTGTTAAAATGGAAACAAAGAAATGTCTGTCATAATGTCATAATGTCTGCAATTTAAATATAGTCATTTATTTCCCAATAGAATTCCCAGTTTTATGTGCATTGCTGATGACAGTAATCTAGAAATATATATTTTTATGGACATTTTCCATCTTAAAACTATCATTAAAGCAATTCTGACTTAGTACATCTCCCTGAAACAGCAGTTCCCATCAAATCTTTCTGAACGGCTTTGCTGTCATACTTTTAATTACACAGACGTTTTCTGTGGAACTCTTCTAGAAACTTAAGACCTTTATTCTCTATGCCTATAATGTTCCTGTTCCAAGGTGTTATGACAAATATGACACAGATCAATGTTTTTTGATGTATTGGACCAGGAGCAGGAAAACAAGGTCAATTAGGAGTCATGACCGTTGGAGCTTATAGAGTACAAGTCTAAACGCATAGGCCTGCAGTTCCTCTGTGCACCACTAGAGGTGCTGGAAGCCTGTGATTGAGCTGAACTGCAGACATGAAAGTGAGAGTTTGGGGGAGTCAGAGAGGAGAGGAGACAGAGGGCCATCATTCAGCTACCTCATTAGTGCGTGTCTGTGTGTGTATGTATGCGCATCTGGGCTGCAGATAAAGATGTTCAAAGATATTCAAACCTGACAGTGTTTTATCTTGTTTGACCATCATGTCCTCCCCAAAGCTGGGATGAGATCATAAACACATTCCCTTATTCGTTCACTCATGATTTCATGCTTTTTAGCCAGTTTATCACACTCCACATATTCCACGTACTAGTTGTCGTCTGTTGGTGGGAGGAATGACAAATATCTTGAAGATTGTTTTTGTATATTTTCAGGTCTGACTTTGTAGGAAAAACAAAAACACATACATATGTTATATACATACGAAACACAGAATTATAGAGAGACATGTAATATGTGACATATGTGACATTAACCATGCGGGGCACATTCTAATAATATATAAGTATATAAGTAGTATAGGGTATGGTACATGTTATTACTACACACTGGAATATATATATATATATATATATATATATATATATATATATATATATATATATATATATATATATATATATATATATATATATATATATACACTCTCTACTCTATACTGTCTATATATTCTCTACTCTTCTCTTCTCAGCATCTGCTGGGATTAGCATGAGCAATTGCACTCCAATGTGGTTCCAATACAGCAGTAATCGCTGCAAAACCATCTCCAACCAGCCCCCCCACCCCCCCCTCCACCACCACCCCGCCAAACCCTCCCCACACACAAAAACTCTCTCCTTCAGCCGCTGTTGACACAGCTTCAGTGGGAATACCCCCCTTAACCCCCCACCCCCAATCCATCCTCTCATCCCCGCCAGCCGTGAACCCCCCCAAACACACACACACACACACATCAGAAGCCTAGCCATCAGGCCCCACACCTGGGCCTGTTTGCAGAGGAAGAGGCCCGAGCGGGCGGGCGGGCGGCCCTCCATGCGCCTGTCGACTGGCTCCACGATGTCTGGCCAGCTGTGAGCCTGGCCTGCCCCGAGCCCTCACAGAGGGGGCTGCACTCACAGCTGGGGCAGGCATGCGTCCAGTGAGAGAGAGAGAGAGAGGGAGAGAGAGAGGGAAAACAATATAGTGACTAAGAGAGAGAGAGAGGCTAAAGGAAAGCAAGACTTCTAGGGGAAAAAGACACAGAGTTATTTCAGGATTTAAATGCCGATTCTGTTACATACTGTAATGCTTGTTTTCTCTGTAAGGACCGTTGTGTATGGATAGTAATAAACTTCATGTTTATTGCCTGTATATGCTGGACGTTCTGGAAAACGTGAGCTAATTAAGCTGGAATTAAAAGTGTTTTACTCACGTTCTTTATAGACTCTGGGTTGTTGTTGTGTGGTTGAAGGGATTAGCTTATCACAGGAGCTTTCAGTAAGTCTTAAGCAAGGCTTTTGAAGCTCAGTCATCATCGATTAACTTTGAACCCAATCATAAATCATGCACATGAAACCGTTCTCTGGGGAATTATTGTTATTATTTTCTAATCTTCTCCATTTTAGAGGTGAAGTTTACTATACCAGAATGAATATTAAATCATAGCCAGATCCCTTGCGATTGCTCATGCGGTACATACTGTGATTGGCCAATAAAAAAGGGCTTGAGTCATCCAATCCAAATGCAATAAAGTTTTTTTTTTTCGGTTCCGAAAATCAAAACAAGGCATGCAGCTCTTTTTCGAATGGGAAATGCCACTGTCTCGAGTTACACCCCGAAACCTCATGCCTTTATGAGATCGAACGATAATAATTTTTCTCATCTTTTATGGTCCAATTTTATGACTGAATAACAATGAAAATGGAATCCCTGCTTTCTTTTACTCTCCCTCTCTCTCTCTCTCTGCCTCAGCATTCTTTCATTACCCGTTCTGCCTTCCCTCTTAAGGCCTCAGGCCATTCTGGGCAGTTTAATTTTGAACTTTTTTTAAGCTGTTCTCTGAAAGGACACTCCAAAGTAAGAGCTATTTCCAGTGAGTGTGCTTCATTGTTAACTGTTAACTTCGAGGCCCGGCTGAAAGACTCCTGCTAACTTTGCCTCGACTGACTTGTGGTTGTGGGGCTCCGGAGAAAAACACTTTTTTTTTCTGAGCACCAAATCTCACTTTTCTCGTGTTCACGTTTACAATAGGTAATGTAAATAACCGTGTTTACAAGCCTTATCTGCGTTTGACACAGATAATTATCTTTGTGGAAGCTATAAAGATGTGCTGATTAGCTGGAGGGATATAAATGAGGGATGGCCTTCTCGGGCCCTGTTGAGATGATTGGATGACCCGTGCGTAAATCTTTCATAACCTTCGCTGAAACTTTGTGTTCTGGTATTTTAACTATCTAGCTGTCAGCTGCCTATTCAATGCTAATCCGCTTCTGGGTATTAGGTATAGGCTTCAGGCATCAGTCAATCAGCCAAGACATGTTTGTTCTCCGAAGTTTGCTTCCTTAGTTTTGCACTGCAGGCTGATGTAGCTGACAAATAATGGAAGCTTGTACTCCAGCAATTAGCACTGTGCAAGCTGAACAGGTAAAATATCACACACTTGCTTCTATGTGTCAAGTTATCTCAAACAGAGTTCATGTACTTTACACCTGTATGACCCAATTCAAAACCATGCGACATACTTTTTCCATTTCTATAGCAACATACACATCAGCAGGTATATGTTCTCCAAATATAACTTGTATGCGTTTGTTTGGCTTCCCATGTTCAAAACACATATTTTGTTACACGTTAAACTGGTAAAGTGCTGGTCTAAGCTGGTTCAAGCTGGTATAGTGCTTGTCTGAGGTGGTTGCAGCTGGTATAGTGCTGGTCTAAGCTGGTTCAAGCTGGTATAGTGCTGGTCTAAGCTGGTATAATGCTGGTCTGAGGTGGTTCAAGCTGGTATAGTGTTGGTCTAAGCTGGTTTAAGATGCTATAGTGCTGGTCTGTGCTGGTTCAAGCTGGTATAGTGCTTGTCTGAGGTGGTTCAAGCTGGTATAGTGCTGGTCTAAGCTGGTTCAAGCTGGTATACCCTTACAGAAAATAAGTATACTTAAAGTTAATTTTATTAAGTATACTTTATGTAGTTACTATACTAATGTCATTGAACTAGTAGTACACTTGTATATGTACTATTTTAATACTTCTTGGGACTAAATTGGCCCACTTTCTAGTTTTTAAAAGTATACTTTTAAGTACACTTTAAGTGTAAGAGTAGTAAATCAAGTATAAAACTAGTTTACATCTTCTGTACTGCAACTACACTAAAAGTAAACTTAAGGGTTCACTGTTAGTTTACTAGCTTGTAAGTTTTCTTTAAGTGAACATAATACTTATAATTTACTGCTTATATTATTGTTGTACTTTAAAGTATATGACTAGATTTAAGAGTTTTTTCTACTTAAAATAGAACTTAACAAAGTTTACTTACTCACCAGTGGACACACGTAAAATAAACAAGACACACTCAGATTAAGAAACATATTTGTATCTTTATAAATCTTTATAAATCAAATTGTAAATAAATATTGTACTGAATGTGTTTTTGTGCAGAGCAAGAATACTTACTTCTTCTATCTCAATCAAATATATCAAGAATAAGTAAAGGCCAAATATACTTAGACTGTTCTATACTTATCAGTAAAACCCAAGCATACTTAAGTATAACTGTGTTTAGTATATCACTGAGAAGTACATACAAAGTAAACTGAAAGCATACTCACTTCCTTTAGTTTAAAAGAAGTAAACTAATGGTGCACTTGAATAAACTTCTTTTTTGTAAGGGTAGAGCTGGTCTAAGCTGGTTCAAGCTGGTATAGTGCTGGTCTGAGCTGGTTCAAGCTGGTATAGTGCTGCTATGGTGCTGGTTAAAGATGACATAGTTCTGTTCTGAGCGGGTTTAAACTGGTGTAGTGTCACTCTGGTGCTGGTTTAAGATGGTAAAGGGCTGGTCTGGTGCTGATTATAGCTTGCATAGTGCTGGTTTAAGATAGTATAATGCTGGTCTGGTGCTGGTTTAAGCTGATATAATTCTGGCCTGAACTGGTTTAAGCTGGTAAGTGCTGGTTATAGCTGGTATAGTTCTGGTGTGAGTTGGTTTAAGCTAGTATATTGCTAGTCTGAGCTGGTTTATGATGGTATAATGCTGGTCTGAGCTGGTATAGTACTGGTCTGAGCTGGTATAGTACTGGTCTGAACTGGTTTAAGATGGTATAGTGCTGGTGTGGTGCTGATTATAGCTGGCATAGTGCTGGCTTAAACTAGTATAATGCTGGTCTGATGCTGGTTTAAGTTGATATAATGCTGGCCTGAACTGGTTTAAGCTGGTATAGTTCTGGTGTGAGCTGGTTAAGATAGTATACTGCTGGTCTGAGCTGGTATAGTAATTGGCTGTGCTGGTTTAGGATGATATATTGCTGGTCTGAGCTGGGATAGTACTGGTCCAGTGCTGGTTATAGCTGGTATAGTGTGAGCCTGGTGCTAGTTGAAGCTAGTATATTGCTGGTATGAGCTAGTCTAGACTGATACAGTGCTCGTCTGGTGCTGGTTAAAGCTGGTAACTCAACTTACCACCATACCAGCACTAAAACAGAGCATGTGCAAGATGGTTTTTTTTATCAGACAGACCAGTTAAAGTTTATTTGCTGTGTTTAATAAACTGGGGGTAAAACATAAAATATGGTTTAGGTTATGCCACTTTTTATAGTTTATGTTTTACTTCTCCCCAGTATGTTAAACTCAGCAAATAAATAGCAACTGTGCACTAAAATTAGTCCCATGTTTGAGATGGTAATGGGGTACAGGGGTAGAGAACATGCCAAGGACTTAGATATTCAACAAAATCATGTAATTTGACGAAGGGTCTTCAAACTTCTGCATACAACTATATGTCTGAGGTAAGAGGAAGATTGTGTCAAGTTGAACTATTGCTTTCAGACTAATATCTGAACAGTACACCTGCGGTTTGAGGAATACATATGACTGCTGGACGGACTCAGACAGTTACAATGCAGAGCTGCCAAACACATTCCGATTTGGAGCCATTCCAAGCCCAAATGGCGGTGTGTCCTGTGCCTGGTCTTCATGATGGTGGGTTTGCAGAGTTCAAACGAACTCCTCACAGCTAGAACTCTCAGATGACACATGCTGAGTCTCCATCCCGTCCCAGCCTGCCTCGAGCTCACACACACATACGGCCCCAGGGAGCAGATGGGCACAGCAGAGGGACAGCAGGACAACACATGGTGGGAGTATGTGTGTGTGCGCGTGAGTGTGTAATCAGGGAGATAAGGACAGAGTGTGTGAGCAGCATGTGGAGGAATGCAAGTCCAAATGTAGCCCCCATTCCTCACTAACCACTACAGCACATTGTCTTTTCCTCATGCGTCTGTCTGGCTTTAGCCTACACTGAATACAGAGATGCACTGAATCGAGTGGATTCAAGCAGGTTCATCGTTTCCAGCTGGATAGAATATATTTCATTAGCTCAATTTTGTTGTTCAGTTCTAGGAGTGGCATAATGAGGAGCTTATGGGCCTCCATATGAAAATTACCTTAACAAAATACAAAACATAGAGTTGCCCCCCCCCCCCCTTCTCTAAAGCACAGGGTATCTTAGATAGATCAGCCTTTTACGTGATGCCAATATTTGTGTAATGTAGTGAGTTACACCGCACTACTGCCATCCATGCTGTAGACTGGGGTTTGATTTCATACCTGGGTAACCACCTTACACTATACCAATAAGAGTTCTTGGTCAAGATTTCTAATACTACCTTCACTTACCTGTGTACAGGTGAACTGTAACACTACCTTCACCTACCTGTGTACAGATAAACTGTAACACTACCTTCACCTACCTGTGTACAGGTAAACTGTAACATTACCTTCACCTACCTGTGTACAGGTGAACTGTAACACTACCTTCACCTACCTGTGTACAGATAAACTGTAACACTACCTTCACCTACCTGTGTACAGATAAACTGTAACACTACCTTCACCTACCTGTGTACAGGTAAACTATAACACTACCTTCACCTACCTGTGTACAGGTAAACTGTAACATTACCTTCACCTACCTGTGTACAGATAAACTGTAACACTACCTTCACCTACC
The DNA here is from genome assembly GCA_021613375.1 of Megaleporinus macrocephalus. NCBI lineage: Eukaryota > Metazoa > Chordata > Actinopteri > Characiformes > Anostomidae > Megaleporinus > Megaleporinus macrocephalus. The sequence continues at coordinate 26,502,506 of CM038714.1, forward strand.
TGTGTACAGGTAAACTGTAACACTGCCTTCACCTACCTGTGTACAGATATATTGTAGAGATACCTTCACCTACCTGTGTACAGGTAAACTGTAACATTACCTTCACCTACCTGTGTACAGATAAACTGTAACACTACATTCACCTACCTGTGTACAGGTAAACTATAACACTACCTTCACCTACCTGTGTACAGATAAACTGTAACACTACCTTCACCTACCTGTGTACAGGTAAACTGTAACATTACCTTCACCTACCTGTGTACAGATAAACTGTAACATTACCTTCACCTACCTGTGTACAGATAAACTGTAACACTACCTTCACCTACCTGTGTACAGGTAAACTGTAACATTACCTTCACCTACCTGTGTACAGATAAACTGTAACACCACCTTCACCTACCTGTGTACAAGTAAACTGTAACACCACCTTCACCTACCTGTGTACAGGTAAACTGTAACACTACCTTCACCTACCTGTGTACAGATAAACTGTAATACCACCTTCACCTACCTGTGTACAGGTAAACTGTAACACTACCTTCACTTACTTGTGTACAGGTAAACTGTAACACTACCTTCACCTACCTGTGTACAGGTAAACTAACAATACCTTCACCTACCTGTGTACAGGTAAACTGTAACACTACCTTCACCTACCTGTGTACAGGTAAACTGTAACACTACCTTCACCTACCTGTGTACAGGTAAACTGTAACATTACCTTCACCTACCTGTGTACAGATAAACTGTAACACTACCTTCACCTACCTGTGTACAGATAAACTGTAACGCTACCCTCACCTACCTGTGTACAGATAAACTGTAACATTACCTTCACCTACCTGTGTACAGATAAACTGTAACACTACATTCACCTACCTGTGTACAGGTAAACTATAACACTACCTTCACCTACCTGTGTACAGATAAACTGTAATACCACCTTCACTTACCTGTGTACAGGTAAACTGTAACACTACCTTCACTTACTTGTGTACAGGTAAACTGTAACACTACCTTCACCTACCTGTGTACAGATAAACTAACAATACCTTCACCTACCTGTGTACAGGTAAACTGTAACACTACCTTCACCTACCTGTGTACAGGTAAACTGTAACACTACCTTCACTTACTTGTGTACAGGTGAACTGTAATACCACCTTCACCTACCTGTGTACAGGTAAACTGTAACACTACCTTCACTTACTTGTGTACAGGTAAACTGTAACACTACCTTCACCTACCTGTGTACAGATAAACTGTAACACTACCTTCACCTACCTGTGTACAGATAAACTAACAATACCTTCACCTACCTGTGTACAGGTAAACTGTAACACTACCTTCACCTACCTGTGTACAGGTAAACTGTAACACTACCTTCACTTACTTGTGTACAGGTGAACTGTAACACTACCTTCACCTACCTGTGTACAGATAAACTGTAACACCACCTTCACCTACCTGTGTACAGGTAAACTGTAACACTACCTTCACCTACCTGTGTACAGGGACACTATAACACTACCTTCACCTACCTGTGTACAGATAAACTGTAACACTACCTTCACCTACCTGTGTACAGGTAAACTGTAACACCACCTTCACCTACCTGTGTACAGGTAAACTGTAACACTACCTTCACCTACCTGTGTACAGGTAAACTGTAACACCACCTTCACCTACCTGTGTACAGGTAAACTGTAACACTACCTTCACCTACCTGTGTACAGGTAAACTGTAACACCACCTTCACCTACCTGTGTACAGGTAAACTGTGACACTACCTTCACCTACCTGTGTACAGGTAAACTGTAACACCACCTTCACCTACCTGTGTACAGATAAACTGTAACACCACCTTCACCTACCTGTGTACAGGTAAACTAACACTACCTTCACCTACCTGTGTACAGGGACACTATAACACTACCTTCACCTACCTGTGTACAGATAAACTGTAACACTACCTTCACCTACCTGTGTACAGGTAAACTGTAACACCACCTTCACCTACCTGTGTACAGGTAAACTGTAACACTACCTTCACCTACCTGTGTACAGGTAAACTGTAACACCACCTTCACCTACCTGTGTACAGGTAAACTGTAACACTACCTTCACCTACCTGTGTACAGGTAAACTGTAACACTACCTTCACCTACCTGTGTACAGATAAACTGTAACACCACCTTCACCTACCTGTGTACAGGTAAACTGTAACACTACCTTCACTTACTTGTGTACAGGTAAACTGTAACACCACCTTCACCTACCTGTGTACAGATAAACTGTAACACTACCTTCACCTACCTGTGTACAGATAAACTGTAAGACTACCTTCACCTACCTGTGTACATGTAAACTGTAACACTACCTTCACCTACCTGTGTACAGATAAACTAACAATACCTTCACCTACCTGTGTACAGGTAAACTGTAACTCTACCTTCACCTACCTGTGTACAGATAAACTAACAATACCTTCACCTACCTGTGTACAGGTAAACTGTAACACTACCTTCACCTACCTGTGTACAGATAAACTAACAATACCTTCACCTACCTGTGTACAGGTAAACTGTAAGTCTCTGGATTAGAGTGTCTGCCAGGTTCTGTAAATATAAATTTATTAACCCCAATAAAGAGGCAGATCCAATTTTTACTTTTCCCTCATTCAGTTACATGACTTGTTGTGCTCGTTCAATAATATTATAATAATAATAGTTCAACAAAATGAATCCAGGTACTTTAACTGAGATGGCTACTTTTATTTAGTTTATGGAGAGCATTTAATTACAGTCTCATTATATATTTAAAGCTACACTATGTAAATGGTCAGGATTTGGAGAACTCTCTGGTGGAAGTGTGTTATTGCAGGCAACATGAGGGAGAACATTTTATAATGTTGTATTTCACTTGTACTTCGTTCCCCTTCCCTGAGTGGATGAATCTAATGCTTGCCAGCAAGTTGAAAGAGTATTCAAAGAGAACTCATGGTGAATGATGCCTCTGAACCTGTAAGTGAATTACCTTCTAATGTTATCATATGTCTTTCTAAGCCTGTGCATGTGATATGAATACATAAATGTCTGAAAAATTGAGTCTGCAAGTAATACTACCACCTTCAGGCACAAGTCATGACAAGGCACCCTATTAAGCTTAGTACTAGCTAGAAAATCTATACACCTATGGTGTTTGGCAGGTGTAGGAGTGCTATTTTAGTGCTGGTGCTTGCTATGAAAGTACATTTTGAAAATTGTTATTAATTAAGTCATTGACTTAATTTAATTATTTTGGCTCTACAGTGATATGGCAGTAACCATACGTTTATACTTAATGTGCCACATTACTGGTGCTTTAATATAGGCTAAATGTTGACATTGATTTTATTAATACAAGGCATGAGGTAGCGGCATTAGGGACCCAGCTAAGACGTTATGGTTCCTCAGCACTACAGTATGACTTAAGTATGATTGCCCCATTTACACTGATCAGCCATAACATTAAAACCACCTTGTATGTACACACACTGTCCAGCTCCACTTACAATACAGGTGCATTTTGTTTTTCAGCTATTACAGACTGTGGTTGATTCTGATTTACTATATACATTGTTTTCCCCCTTTCACCATGTTCTTTAATGGTCATGACCTCCACAGGACCACCGCAGAGCACTGCAGTGACACTGACATGATGTGATGTGTTAGTGTGTGTTGCACCTCAGTGTTACTGCTGGACTGAGAATAGTCCACCAACCAGCAACATCCAACCAACAGTGTCCTGTGGGCAGCGTCCTGTGACCACTGATGAAAGACTAGCGGTTGACCAACACAAACTGTGCAGCAACAGATGAGCTACTGTCTGACTTTACATCTACAAGGTGGACCAGCAAAGTGGGAGTGTCTATTAAAGTTTGGCAGTGAGTGGACACAGTGTTTAAAAACTTCACTGATACCAACATAACACACACTAACACACTACCACCATGTCAATGTCAGTGCAGTGCTGAGAATGACCCACCGTCCAAATAATATCTGCTCAGTGGTGGTCCTGTGGATGTATGCAAAGAATCACATGGACTACAGTCTGTAAGTGTAGGTCCTATATGTTCAGTGGAGATGATTTAATGGACAGTGTGTGTAGATACAACAGGTATTTTAATGTTATGGCTTTGGTTACACCAATGGTTGGCATCAATTGCATGCATGTGATATATCCTTCAAGTAGAAATTTGAATCAGTAGTTTCAGACTTCAAAGCACTAACACCTTACAGAACCCCTCCAATTCCTTTCCTTCCTCCCTCTGGGCTACCTTGCTCATGCATACACCACACACACAGCATGAACTTCAGGTACCGTTCAGTACCTGCCTCCTGCTGACCTTTCCACCCTCTGTTCCAGCACAATATGAACCACTTACCACCCGCCTGCTTATTGTACTTGCCAAATATAGACAAACAGCTCCGGCGCTGCAATGAAAAGTGCTTTATAGCGGTGTGGACGTTGGCCTCCATGGCCAGCTGCGGCCTGGCAAGCCGGATGAACAAATGGAGCAAAAAAAAAAAGAAACGTTCTCCAACTATTTTGAGAGAGTGTGAATCATGGCCTCTTTTACCTCTGGAATTCCGAATCCTGAAATGCCAAGAATTTGACAGCCAGCGCTGGTTTGGAGAGTCGAGCTTGCAGAGGCCTTTGAGTAGAACCTTGCTTCATTCATCTCTTGCTAATTTCACAGTAGCTACATGCATAGGAGTCTAAGTGAGTCATGTTAAAAGCATATTAACACATGGTTACTACCGTACCTGGAATTCTGTTCCTCCAGTAACTTATAGTAAACATAGATAGCAGACTCTTATGCATCGCCAGGTATCTGAAGAAACCAAGCAACCAGTCATTTGCACCATTGAAGACGAAGCGTCTGTCTTGCAGCTGCTGTATTTACTTTTCTGCTTTACTTATTTACTTACATGACTGTGTTTAGCATGCACTGTAATTTTATGTGAATATAGAAAACACGTTTTGTTTACATTTGCTGAATGAGCTCAAGATGTGAATGTAATTTGCATTTATAGCCGTAATGTAATCGCAATGCATCCCAGGTGTGTTTAAAACCAATCTGAGTATGATCCAATCATCTAAAGTAGAGCACTATAGAGCACATTTAATATTTTAACAACTATATTTCAATTGAATGAACAGACCATTATGAATTATTGAAACCAGTTTCTAGGCCTTTATTATTGTTATATAGCATATTCCTTTTTCTTTGCTTCATGCAAGTTTTGCTATAACAATAAAAATTTTAATCTGTATTTATGGATCACTTTATATACCAGTGGCTGCTCAAACTGCTTTACAGACAGTTGTCATCAATAATAGCAGAAACAGAGTCTTAATGAACCAAAGACATAGTTCAAATCTATAACAAGTTTAATAAAACTCTGAGTTAAAGAGAGACATTTGCTCGACTGTCTAACAGAAGCTGAACTGAGCTCCACAAAAGTTCTAAAAGATACAGGTAGTCAGTGCAGCTCTTTTAAAACATGACTGATTTGAGATCTGTTTAGTGTTTGTTAGGATCCGAGCTGTTGCGTTCTGGACCAGTTGGATTGTTTTCTTAGGAACGCAAGTAAGAGACCATTACAGTGATCAACTCTGACCATTACAGTTATCAACTCTATTACAGTGATCGACTATGAACATTACAGTGATCAACTCCGACCATTACAGTGTTCAACTCTATTACAGTGATCAACTCTGACCATTACAGTTATCAACTCTATTACAGTGATCGACTATGAACATTACAGTGATCAACTCTGACCATTACAGTGTTCAACTCTGACCATTACAGTGATCGACTCTGAGCATTACAGTGATCTACTCTGACCATTACAGTGATCAACTCTGAGCATTACAGTGATCAACTCTGACATTACAGTGATCAACTCTGAACATTACAGTGATCAACTCTGAACATTACAGCGATCAACTCTGACTATTACAGTGATCAACTCTGACTATTACAGAGATCAACTCTGACTATTAGAGTGATCAACTCTGAACATTACAGTGATCAACTCTGACCATTACAGTGATCAACTCTGACTATTACAGTGATCAACTCTGACCATTACAGTGATCAACTCTGAGCATTACAGTGATCAACTCTGAACATTACAGCGATCAACTCTGACCATTACAGCGATCAACTCTGAGCATTACAGTGATCTACTCTGACCATTACAGTGATCAACTCTGAGCATTACAGTGATCAACTCTGACATTACAGTGATCAACTCTGAACATTACAGTGATCAACTCTGACTATTACAGTGATCAACTCTGACTATTACAGTGATCAACTCTGACCATTACAGTGTTCAACTCTGACCATTACAGTGATCAACTCTGAACATTACAGCGATCAACTCTGACTATTACAGTGATCAACTCTGACTATTACAGAGATCAACTCTGACTATTAGAGTGATCAACTCTGAACATTACAGTGATCAACTCTGACTATTACAGTGATCAACTCTGACCATTACAGTGATCAACTCTGAACATTACAGCGATCAACTCTGACTATTACAGTGATCAACTCTGACTATTCCAGAGATCAACTCTGACTATTAGAGTGATCAACTCTGAACATTACAGTGATCAACTCTGACTATTACAGTGATCAACTCTGACCATTACAGTGATCAACTCTGACCATTACAGTGATCAACTCTGAGCATTACAGTGATCAACTCTGAACATTACAGCGATCAACTCTGACCATTACAGCGATCAACTCTGAGCATTACAGTGATCAACTCTGACCATTACACTTATCAACTCTGGACATTACAGTGATCAACTCTGAGCATTACAGTGATCAACTCTGACCATTACAGTCATCAACTCTGACCATCACAGTGATCGACTCTGACTATTACACTTATCAACTCTGACTATTACAGTGATCAACTCTGAGCATTACAGTGATCAACTCTGACATTACAGTGATCAACTCTGAGCATTACAGTGATCAACTCTGACATTACAGTGATCAACTCTGACTATTACAGTGATCAACTCTGACTATTACACTTATCAACTCTGACTATTACAGTGATCAACTCTGACTATTACACTTATCAACTCTGACTATTACAGTGATCAACTCTGAGCATTACAGTGATCAACTCTGAGCATTACAGTGATCAACTCTGACATTACAGTGAGCAACTCTGAACATTACAGTGATCAACTCTGAGCATTACAGTGATCAACTCTGACCATAACCAGGTATTTCAAATAATAAAAAAGCTATAAATCATGTTATTTGTCGTTAGCTTATCACCTTGTTAACCCTAGTGTTTTATAGCCTATCCCCCGTTCCTTTACCTCAGCAGCTAAATATCTGCACTCTATAATTACTTACTGTATAACTCTGTATTTTGACTGAGGCCTAATGTTTATCATAGTGAGCCTACAGCCTGTTACTTAAGTGGTAGCTGTCTGGTGTTCCAGTCTCTATTCTCGCTTTGCAGACAGGAGTGGATTAGAGCCACAGCAGACCCCCAGACTCCTATCTCTCTGCAGTCTCTGTATATTATAAATATAAAACACAATAGCACAGTTGAATAATTAGCTATATAAATTTATAATGAGTTAAACCTAAGATAAATGTTTTTGTGTTGGCTAAAGAAGACTTGCAGGGCATCCTAAAGAGTGCCCTTACAAAAAAGAAGTTTATTCAAGTGTACCATTAGTTTACTTCTTTTAGACTAAAATGAAGTGAGTATGCTTTCAGTTTACTTTTTATGTACTTCTCAGTGATATACTAAACACAGTTATACTTAAGTATGCTTGGGTTATACTGACAAGTATAGAACAGTCTAAGTATATTTGGCCTTTACTTGTACTTAATCTTATGGTTGAGATAGAGATGGCACAAAAACACATACAGTACAATATTCATTTAAAATTTGATTTATAAAGATTTATAAAGATACAAATATGTTTCTTAATCTGAGTGTGTCTTGTTTATTTTACGTGTGTCCACTGGTGAGTAAGTAAACGTTGTTAAGTTCTATTTTAAGTAGAAAAAAAAACACTTAAACCTAGTCATATACTTTAAAGTACAACAATAATATAAGCAGTAAATTATAAGTATCATGTTAAGTTCATTTAAAGAAAACTTACAAGCTAGTAAACTAACAGTAAACCCTTAAGTTTACTTTTAGTGTAGTTTCAGTACAAAAGCTGTAAACTAGTTTTATACTTGGATTACTACTCTTACACTTAAAGTGTACTTAAAAGTATAGTTTTAAAAACTAGAAAGTGGGCCAATTTAGTCCCAAGAAGTATTAAAATAGTACATATACAAGTGTACTACTAGTACAATGACATTAGTATAGTAACTGCATAAAGTATACTTAATAAAATTTACTTTAAGTATACTTATCTTCTGTAAGGGTGGCCTAATGACCCCTCGGGTCCAAATAGTTTTTACTCAAATTAAGCTGTTTGTCTAATTATAGGCAGATTATTATATTAATGTATCTATTGTGTTGCTGATCTGGCACTGACACTGCACTCGCTGCACTGCACTATTCAAGGGATCAACTAAGATTAGCAAGCGCAGGTCACCTGCTGGACATTACGGGGAAATGGAAAAGTCAACAGCAGGCGGAGGAGGTGAATAGGCATTAAATGAGAGATGGAGCAAAAAAAAAAGAGAACAGGGGAGAATTCCCTGAGCAAAGCGGAAAACGAGAATTATCTCTGCAGCTGTCCATGCAGCAGGAAGCCGAGCGTGGAGAGAGGAGCCTCTTCAAGGCCTGATCACAGAGGCATGGCAGGAAGTCCCATCAAATGACAGGAAGTGAAGGCTGCGGAGAGGAAGTGAGCTGTGGAGCTTCGGCTCCAGCGAGTCTGGAGCCCCGAAGCGAGGGAGGAAGGGCGAGAGAGATAGAGGGAGAGTGAGGAAAGAGAGCAGAGAGAGATTTAGGGCGTTAGCAACGTTAGCGGCAGCTGTTCCCACACGGCCAGCTGTGTGTTATTATTCACCGCCTTGTAAAAAACACACACTGGCACCAGTAGGGCAGCCTCCTGTCGCCATGGAGGCGCCCGGTCACCACGGCGCATCTCTCTTTCTCTCTCTCTCTCTCTCTCTCTCTCTCACTATGCTGCTGCAGATGTGTGATGTGCTACCAGCAGCCGACGCTAACTGTGTGTGTCCTTCAAAAAAAATAAAATAAAATAAAAATACAGACTGTGAGTCTGTGTGTATGTGTGTGTGTGTGTGTGTGTGTATGTGTGCAGCACACACGTACAATTTAAATAATAGGCCTGACGTTCCGAGTTAAAAGGCTGTGATTTTACTTCACATTGGATCACTGGGACAGTGTTTCACTGGCTCATTAAGAACTGGGAGAATCTATATTTGGTAAAGGAGCTGATTATAGCAGCGTCAGCGCTTGAGGAACAAAACGGCGTCGCCTTCTAGAAAGCCACTCTTGTAACTTCCTCTGAAGTTTGTAAAAATAGTCTTTAAAGCGTAAGTTACTGACTGTGGCCGTGTTCACAACATGTGCTAAAAGCATTAGCCCACCCATCTTCTCCTGTCTGAACACACAGTGCCTGGGGAAAATGGTCATTAGCATTACGACAATAGGGCTAAGTGTCACTTCAGAAGAGTAGGTGCTAACGTGGTTGGATTGATGTGGTCAGGGACGACCACGCTTGCTGTATCATGAACGCAGCTGGTTGACTCCTTTCTAGTTTAACAGGGACTGAAGTCTAAGCGGAGTAGCACGTGTGTAAATTCTAAAACGTTGGGAATCACAACTTTTAGGGATATAGTGTGTTGGCTGTGTTACATTCTCCATGTTTTGATCATTAGCAAATCAGTTCACTTTACAGGAAGCTGTTTATTTATTTATTTATTTATTTTTTCCCCTTTAATTTAACCAGGCCAGTCATTAAGCGCAAATTCTCATTTACAATGGCGGCCTGGCAAGCAGAAGATCCAATTGAGGAAGGGAAAATAATAGCAATAAGGAAAGAACACATGAAGCTAATAAATAAATAAACACATACATGAAAACAACAAACACCGAAGTACTATAGATACATGATGGGCCTAAAATAATCAGTAAGTGGACATACAGGTACAGGTTTTATCACTAAAAATGTTCTTTATATGATTCTTAGAAACTGGGATAAAAGAATCCAGTTTGAATGTTTTTTGTTTTGTATTTAAGTTTCTAGTAGTTAATGTACCAGTAGTAGCGCTGGTATGTAGTAGGTTGCAAATGAGTTAACAAGCGAACCACTCTAAAACTCTTCGGCATTCCAGAAGCCCACTCATACTCTTGATGCTTCACACTTCAGTGGCCCACTGAAAACTGCAGCTGGACCCAAAATGGACCTGCGTGAAGTGGGGGGTGAGGGGTATCCGGAGGTGCTAATAGGCTAAGTGAAGCGCTAATTGTTGCCCATTCAAGACTCTCTTTGGCAACATAACAGACAACAGCAACAGAAGCAATAGCTAATTGCAGGAGTCACAGTTTACAAGTGGTCAAAGACCACTCTGCTGTTCACCTGAAGGACCTCAAGGGTCTTTTCTCTGTGTTCTACTTCTCTGCTTTTGGGAATCTCTCTTGTGTTTTTATATATTCCACCTGATTTATATCTTTACATACTATTCTGAGTTTACATGCTATAAATAGTATTGGCATGTATTATTAGTTTACTGTTTGTATTCTGTATAGTCTGTGTATGGTTATATGTAAAAGTTTGGATATGGCTGCTTATATTGTGTGTCCTGTTGATTTATGGAAATAAGCACATGTGAGCTCACTTTTGCACATTTCAGTGCACAATTACAGTTTATGTACTAAAATTAACATACAGGGAGAAAAACAAAATGAAATGTAGTCTGTATGAAAGGTGTGCCTTGTTTTATATGCTATGCATCGTTTATTCAATATGTATAATTTAGCAAATAAATAGAAACTAAAATTGGCAAAAACCATATTTAGGTTTCCTTATTATAAAAGTTAGGCTAAATTGTTTAACATGTACAGCGGCATGCAATTTTTTGGCACCCTGGTATGAATAGTAAATGAAGGTAAAAGATGACCTATATTTTTCTTTGCAGAAGCCTTTCACTTTTATGAGATGGACCACTGTGGACGATCGTGCATAAACTGCTTTTTTAGGGTCTATCCACAAAAAAATATGTTTTAATGATATTTGGATCGGGGGACCTTGGGGGCCATGGCAAAAACTTTCAGCTTGCACCTCTTGTAGTAAATCCACTGTGGATTTACATAGTGTGTTTAGGGTCATTATCCTGTTTAAGAAGCCATCCTCTTTTCCTCTTTTCCAGCTGTTTTTTGAATAGATGTGATGTTTGTTTACATGTGAAATGTTCCTCATGTCAATGGCTGTAACCCATCCCAAAGAGTGATCTGTCCACCTCTGGGCTTAACCATTGGAGAGGCTTTCTTTTCATGAAATTCTGCACCCTGTTTTGCTGCACCTTTGCCATTGTGGCCAAAAAGACTTCCAAAATGCACCAGGCTTGTTTAGATGTTCTTTCCAAACGTCTGATGCTGAATTTTGGGCGTCGACACAGGAAAGCTTTTCTTCTGACTACGATGAAGGTCATATTTGTTTAGGTGTCGCTGCACAGTAGGGCATTTGCCCTCATCCACAGGGTTTTGATTAGCCATCCTATATGCAGTTCTCTTGAACAAGTTTCTCCAGACCTTCACTGTTCCTGTGTTAGAAACTGGGGATACCCAAACTTTTGCATGGTGCTTCTTTCCTTTTTTTAACTATATAATGTGTGCAAAACACTAATATAAGCTGAAAATGGGGTGTCCAGGCCTTCGCATACCACTGTAATTTGACCGCTGGTGCTCATATGTCTAGGACAAGTGACATATAAAGAGATTCTGGAGCTGAGTTTGATGAATGTGGGTGACTACACTGGATGAAATTGAGAAGAGATAAAAGCAGCATTGAGGAATCTCTTGAACGGCATCAAAGGTCACTGAGACCTCACGGCCTGTGCACATTACTCTGAGAGGTCATTCACAGCTGTTATGAAAATAAAGATAGCGACTCTGATAGCAGATTTAACACAGAGTAACGGCAAAGGACAGCCCAAGGACAAACAAATGCCATGCCTCAGTCAAGATGGGGTTTATCTCAGAAACTGGAGCCACAACACTGCAGCTAAGATAGGAAGCAGGTGATTTGCCATCCATATAAACATAAAATATATAACCCATAACCTATAGCACATTATGTAGTCAGTCTCCAGCTCATTCACACACACACAGATGTGCCTTCTCTTCACACTCAATTTGATTATGTCTTTAAATGGGATGTCAGAAACGTCGCTTTATCCCCCTCCACGGCTTTGGTCATTTCGAACTCATTTCGAGTGAAGCCTTTGATCACGATGCGGAGTGGCCACTAACTGCATTCACTGCCCTCACAAAGGAGGAAAAGCATTTGTCCAGAAGAAAAGACGCGTTTCGTTCCCAAAGAAAAGCTGGAGTTTAGCTCCTTCCCTCTGCCACCATTGTTATGCTAACAGGGCCACGGCTAAAGAAGCCAGCCATTAGCATGTGAAGAAGCCTCTGCATCAGAGAGCCATACAGAATGAGAAGCTCCTGTTTCTCTCTCTCTCTCCATCTCTTTTTTTTTGGTCATTCATTCGTCCGCTCTCATTCAGACCTCTCTCTCTCTCCCTCTCTTTTCTCACTCTCACTTCTTTCTCTCCTGTTCCCGCTTTTTTTTCTTTTTTTTCTTTTTTGGTTGAATATTGTTTGTTTCCAAAGACTTTCCATCTGCTGAAGTGCGACCAGCCCCGTAATGAAACATGGCACATCATTTCTCTTTGGAAGGTTGTGTAATTACAGGCCCCCAGCTGGAGATGATATTTATTGTTAATCACAAGGTAAATGATCTTTCTATTCTAGCAGCGTACTCTTCAGATTGGAGATGAATTCATCACTTGTGTGGCATCAGAGGGAGATTTAAACGGTGACAGATGTGGAGACCTGGGGCCTGTGCACGTGTGTGTCTGTAAATCAGGAAAAATATGAACACTCTCCTGTTCGGGAACTCTTCCGAGAGCACATGCAAATCTAATTTATGCGGGAATTTAGCCGCGAGAGATCCATCCAGTCAGTGGTCATCACACATAGTTCCTATTGCCTCTTCTGAAGGTCTGCGTAATGGACTGTGATGACGGACTGTATAGAAACGTACAACTATGGACGTCTTTACAGCGAGTGTGATGGGAGCCAAGGTTCACAATGTCTACATATATTTACTATCTACATTTATTTACTATCTAAAATGACCGGTGAGCCTGCAGGTGTCTTCTGAGTTTTCATATCATCGCTGTCCAATGAAAAACATTGATTTCTAAAACTGCAACTTTACAGGAGAGGACAAAAACAGACTTTACTTTCAATGTAAGTCAATGTAACTGGAATTTTTTACAAGCTATTTTGGAGCATTTTTATTGGTCAGTTCATCATGAAATTTGTATGCAGTATAAACGACAGTGTCTGCATTCAAACAGAGTGAAAAAATAAAAATCGACAAAAATGGAGGTGGACATGTTTTTCTCTGGACAGTGAGGAAATGTAATGCTGATGATGGAAAATTATTAAAATAGTAGAACAAAAATCTCATAAAAGAAGTGACCATTGGAAGTTATTTAGCCTTACTATTCCCTGCATGTGCCTCCCCACCATTAATGGATTTAATAGAATAGGGTAGAACTTAGGGGCTCTCATAACCAGGGCCCATAAATGTTGATGAGCATCTCAAAATGTTTTGGGCGATGGCCCCAATTGCCCGGTCAGTAATCCAGCCATGCTAACAGCAAGTTATTTTTCAATTCAAAGTCTCTCATACTGTCAACGTGTTGCTCCTGAGAGCCATGGCCGCTCATGACCGCACCTCCCCTCGCATCACAAGCCAGCAGTGGGCCCCTGCATGCCCTCTCAACCTTACCTTAAGTCTGAGGACAGTCCGTTAGGCGCATAGGAGCATGCAACGACTTGCACTTCTAGTGTGAAAGCAAGAGCAATGCCAACCATTGGGCCTTTCCCTACTTCATCTGCTGCCCAGCACACCATAGACACCAGCAAGCTTGCCGCTTATGTGTACTGGAGGCCTCGACTGACCATGCCTCTGGCTGAAAACGTCACTGGAGGACCATGGTCACCACCAGCAGGCCAACATGCAGTTCTATTGGTAGGTCATCATGGCCGAGCCATCATCCAGGCTCTTTTGCTGACCTCCCTGTACTAGCTCCTCAGTCCTTGGTCATGCTCGGTCCCCTTTCAGTTCATGTAAGCACTATTTCACAACACATTGCTGACCTGTCAGTAAGGTCAGGCACGAATGTTGGACGAGACACACAAGGTATCCAGCAGGATTGAGGTCAGGACTTTGTGCCACTGGCCCAGAGCAAACTGTTGTTGCTTCTAGACGCTTCTATTTCACATTCATAGCAGCACTTACAGTTGTCCGGGGCAGCTCTAGCAGGGCTTGTGTGAAAAGTGGCATTCTATGACAGTGCTATGTACTGAGCTCTTCAGTACGAGCCCATTTACAGCCAGTGTCTGTATAAACATTCGACTCTTTCAATGCAAATCGATGTAATTTCAGAGCATCTCTATCGGTCCATCATGAAACCATCACAGCATATAAAGAGCAGCTGTCCCGTTTCAATACTATACAAAAATGAAAACCGTCCAAATGGAGATGCATCTTTTTGTTTGGACAGCGACGATATGGAGATTGTCTGGCTATGTGCTCGATTTCATCCACCTGTCAGCAATGGGTGCGGCTGAAACACCTAAAGTCAATAATTAGGAGGGGTGCCCACATACCATACAGGGCTTATTTATACACACATAAGAGACGAGGCGTGAAGTGAGAGACACAAACAGCGACAAATAGAAAGAGAGACATGTAAACAGACTTGAAGAGAGAGGGAAAAATAGAGATAGAGAGACATAGGCATAGAGAGAGAGAGAGAGAAAGGGAGTGAACAGACTTTGGCTGATCATCATTGTGTGTGTGTGTGTGAGTGTCAGGGAGTTGAGCTGCAGCTGATTATTACTGTGTGTGCGTGTGTGACAGACACACTTAGTGCTGACACGCGGCTCACTCTCCTCCAGAGACACTGAGACTACGGCCAGCTGTGTAAGGAGTCAAAGCCACTGCACACGCACACACACTTACTCACTCACTGGAGAATGTAAGGCTGGAAACTCAAGAGTCATGCTGCTTGTGTTGTGCATACGCAAGTGTATATGTGTGTGTGTGTCACTAACGGTAAACACCCAGACAGCTGGGTTAGTGGGCAGAAATAGAGGAGTGACCGATGGATTACAACATGTACCTGTGATTTTTGCTATTGCCAAACGTCACAGAGGATCCCTTTAACAGCCACACTGAGTCACACACACACACACACACACACACACACACACATGGGCATGTGTAAAACGGGGAGGATGACTCAGCTCTGCACCTGCTGGGGCGTCAAGACGTCTTTTTTCAGTAATAACACTTAGAAGGGTGGAGAAAGAGAGAGAGGGAGGGAGGGAGGGAGGGAGGTCGAGAGAGATGCAAAGAAAGCAGGGATATTTCCAGGGAAGGGTGGAGCGAGAGGGAGAGAGGATGTTGCGAAATCATTCCGTGCATGTGGCCGCGCAGCTGCTGCTTGTGTGAGAGATGAACCTACTGAGCGTGTTCAAACAGACGAGTCATGATCAGGGAAATGCTGATATGCCTCGGTTTACAGTCAGCTCAGCCCGAAATCAAAAAGCAAGCGTTTCCTCAGATATTGCTGACATACCAAGAAATATTTGGTGTTTGACGTTTGCCCCAGTTACATGGATAGATAATAAAATAATGACCAAAATGTAAATGTATTATAGGTATATTGATGATCATATGAACACGACTGGACACCAAACACCTTATAGTATATATAATATAAGAGAAAGACATATGAGCAATACATGCTACATATATTGTTAAATATGTGTTACACATTTTGTTTATGTTTCATATTTAAAATATAGGACAAATACACTTATAGTTAACATTATATGATAGTAAAAGTGCTCTGGTGTAGTGGTTAGTAAGGTGGTGTAGTGGTTAGTATGGTGGTGTAGTGGTTAGTATGGTGGTGTAGTGGTTAGTACAGTGGTGTAGTGGTTAGTACGGTGGTGTAGTGGTCAGTACGGTGGTGTAGTGGTTAGTATGGTGGTGTAGTGGTTAGTATGGTGGTGTAGTGGTTAGTACGGTGGTGTAGTGGTTAGTATGGTGGTGTAGTGGTCAGTACGGTGGTGTAGTGGTTAGTACGGTGGTGTAGTGGTTAGTATGGTGGTGTAGTGGTTAGTACGGTGATGTAGTGGTTAGTACGGTGGTGTAGTGGTTAGTACGGTGGTGTAGTGGTTAGTATGGTGGTGTAGTGGTTAGTATGGTGGTGTAGTGGTCAGTACGGTGGTGTAGTGGTTAGTACGGTGGTGTAGTGGTTAGTACGGTGGTGTAGTGGTTAGTATGGTGGTGTAGTGGTTAGTATGGTGGTGTAGTGGTCAGTATGGTGGTGTAGTGGTTAGTACGGTGGTGTAGTGGTTAGTATGGTGGTGTAGTGGTTAGTAAGGTGGTGTAGTGGTTAGTAAGGTGGTGTAGTGGTTAGTACGCTGGTGTAGTGGTTAGTACGGTGGTGTAGTGGTTAGTAAGGTGGTGTAGTGGTTAGTACGGTGGTGTAGTGGTTAGTACGGTGGTGTAGTGGTTAGTACGGTGGTGTAGTGGTTAGTAAGGTGGTGTAGTGGTCAGTACGGTGGTGTAGTGGTTAGTATGGTGGTGTAGTGGTTAGTATGGTGGTGTATCTATCTATCTATCTATCTATCTATCTATCTATCTATCTATCCATCTCCCGCCAAAGACTTCTTTCCAAGTACATTGAGCTCATTGCTGGATCCAAGTGTCTCAACATACAGTGAGCAGGTTGCTGATTGGCTGACAGCAGGTGGTTTGTATAGTTGATTGGTTAAGGGAGGCTCCTCTCACTGTATGTCACTCAAATGAAGGCTGCACTTGTTTCAAACACTGTATGTGTAAATGATGTTGTTGAGAGTTTCTCTGCCTGGAACTGAAATGTTGGAGGTGAGGTGATGAAGAGGAAATATTATTTGACAGACCTCCCAGTTAAGCAACTTAACTGTGTATTTAAATGCCGAGATCAGACATTTCTGACCTCCGACTAGGAAGTTTATAATGTATTGCACCCCAAAGTTGGACTCCATGAAGTGTCCATGAAGCTCAGATAAAGACTGGCTTTTCTTCCACAACCTAGCATGCATCCGAAATTGCCTACCAGTCAGTAGGTACTAGATTAGAGTCAGTACGTACTGCTGGAGTGGCAGACTAGTATTTCAGTAGGAGAGTTTTAGTAGCCACACAAGCTTGGACACAAGACGTCAGACCACCACTGTAAACGTCCCACTATTCATTTAAAAGCTCGTTTACTGACAGATTTAGATACTTTTGTGACACAGACCTGCGTTTTTGTCTGAATATGTACTAGACGGTGTCTAGTTTACTTCAGAAGCAGTGCTAACTTCTGTAGCAGCAGTTCACTAGCCGTGGCTACATAAACACAGCTGATGTACCGCTTTTCACCGTTTTTTCCCTTTGTTTGAATCTATCCGTGGTTCCAGGTGTATCATGGGATCCCTTACAGAAAATAAGTATACTTAAAGTTAATTTTATTAAGTATACTTTACGTAGTTACTATCCTAATATCATTGCACTAGTAGTACACTTGTATATGTACTATTTTAATACTTCTTGGGACTAAATTGGCCCACTTTCTAGTTTTTAAAAGTATACTTTTAAGTACACTTTAAGTGTAAGAGTAGTAAACCAAGTATACAACTAGTTTACAGCTTTTGTACTGCAACTACACTAAAAGTAAACTTAAGGGTTTACTGTTAGTTTACTAGCTTGTAAGTTTTCTTTAAGTGAACTTAATACTTATAATTTACTGCTCATATTATTGTTGTACTTTAAAGTATATGTTTAAGGTTTTTTTCTACTTAAAATAGAACTTAACAACGTTTACTTACTCACCAGTGGACACACGTAAAATAAACAAGACACACTCAGATTAAGAAACATATTTGTATCTTTATAAATCTTTATAAATTTAATTTTAAATAAATATTGTACTGGATGTGTTTTTGTGCAGAGCAAGAATATTTACTTCTACAATCTCAACCATAAGATTAAGTTCTAGTAAAGGCCAAATATACTTAGACTGTTCTATACTTGTCAGTATAACCCAAGCATACTTAAGTATAGCTGTGTTTAGTATATCACTGAGAAGTACCTAAAAAGTAAACTGAAAGCATACTCACTTCATTTAGTCTAAAAGAAGTAAACTAATGGTACACTTGAATAAATTTGAATATGCTGCGGTCGCATATATAAAAATAGCTGCCTATTCAGGAGGTCATCCGGGTACCGTTCGCCTACTACTCAATGCCTACTGAGTATTCAGACATACTAGCCGCGCTCGCCTACTGATTTACTACTGAGTATTCAGACATACTAGCCGCGCTCGCCTACTGATTTACTACTGAGTATTCAGACATACTAGCCGCGCTCGCCTACTGATTTACTACTGAGTATTCAGACATACTAGCCGCGCTCACCTACTGATTTACTACTGAGTATTCAGACATACTAGCCGCGCTCGCCTACTGATTTACTACTGAGTATTCAGACATACTAGCCGCGCTCGCCTACTGATTTACTACTGAGTATTCAGACATACTAGCCGCGCTCACCTACTGATTTACTACTGAGTATTCAGACATACTAGCCGCGCTCACCTACTGATTTACTACTGAGTATTCAGACATACTAGCCGCGCTCGCCTACTGATTTACTACTGAGTATTCAGACATACTAGCCGCGCTCACCTACTGATTTACTACTGAGTATTCAGACATACTAGCCGCGCTCGCCTACTGATTTACTACTGAGTATTCAGACATACTAGCCACGCTCACCTACTGATTTACTACTGAGTATTCAGACATACTAGCCCCGCTCGCCTACTGATTTCACTACTAAGTAGTAGGCAAGTAGGTGATTTCGGACGCACTCCTAGTTTCTTGTTTCTCTGATGAAGATGTTTGTAATTGTATGTCTGATTTTCAATGTAAATGCTGTGATTTATGCTGAATAGATAGACAGTCTGGCTCAACTCAAATTCCTTAAAGAGTTTTGGAAGGAAATTAATTTCATTGGATGGTTTAAAGCATATTTGCTCTTCGGCTCATTCATTTGAATGAATTCGTAGACTGTAAGTCTATAAAGGAGAAGACAACTTGTGGTAAGTTCCTGTAAACGACCATCTTTCAAGGTTCTAAGAGATTTCTTTGCTAGCACTTTGCTAACCCTGAAGCATGGAGAGGTTGTCCTTTCTTTGTAACACAGAGAACATGGTGTATTGATTTTCAACCTCCTCAGAGTACAGCCCATATTAGAACACACAAGTTTGCTTGTTGAAGTTCATGCCTTCTAACTGTATGTCGGTTGGAGCTACATTAGCGCTGTGAGATCATTGCTGTGGACATATGGATAAGGAGTGGATGATCAGAGCAAAGGATATAATAGAGGAGGACTGGACTCATACAGGAATACATCAACTCATGGAAGATGTATTGTACATCTGAGCTTTCCCAGCTGGCCAAAGGCCGAAAAACCCCCTAACATCATGTTGTGTTCACTTACGTCGTAGGAACTCCTGCCTTGAAGCTCATCTAAGCCACTCGCTGCATTTGGGTGGTCTTGGGACAGGTGCAGGAGTCTGCTCACAATTTACACAAGTAGTGAGCTATTTGCAATCGATCAGTGGATGACGCAGTAACATGGGTGAGGTAGGATCTCAGCACGCTTGGTCACTGTTCATCCATTCACACTTTGTAAATGGCACGTCAAGCGGGATCCAGAACATAATCAACTTGCATAGTTGGTCCTCAGCACAAAGGAATGGAACAACCTGTTGTGTTCGGTGATCTGACCAGCATCATGACTGCTGTGACATTTTCATGGGGTCAGTTGAACACATGTAGCATCAGAAAGAAGTGAAAACTCCAACATCCTTAAAATCTGTCCATGTTTTGATGATGCTGTTGTTGATGGGAGTTTAGTTCTTGTACAACTCTTCATATTGTTGAGTTGAAGAGTGTTGTATATGTGCATACATATAAGGTTTTCCTTGTTTGTACCATTTTTGTATATTATGGAATCATCGTGAAGACTATGAAGTAACATGTTTTATTAGCATGGCTCTCTTTGCCTTAATGCTGTTTCAGCTCATGACTACACATAAACAAAGGTGTCAAAAGTATTCACACTCACTACTCAGGTAGAAGTATAGATACCAGGGTTTAAAAATACTTCTGTAGAAGTTAAAGTATCAACTCAAGCTTTTTACTCCAGTAAAGGTGTAAAAGTACCAGTTTCAAAACTACTTAAAGTATAAAAGTAAAAGTAATGTAAGGGAAAATTGAGGACAAAAGCTTAGGCCGCACCACAGGGGTCTATAGTGCGCTAGCCCACCTCCCCAAAAACCCCATTCTTCTAAAAGCCATAATGACTATAATGTTATATTAAAATGTTAATGTTGATAAATTTGGGATGCGCTAGGCTTCCTGTTTCAGCTCATATACGCCCATTGAACATGAATGTAGTTTAGTACAATGTAAATATATTAAAGAAGCATATCTGTTACTACTGAACATTAACATGTGTTTCATGGAGCAGAAGATATGATGACTAGTTGTCTATAAGTATGTAATGGAGCAAAAAAATCAAACTTCAAAGTTATCAATAATCTTTACTGGAATGTAAATGTAGATGAATGAAAACAAGCTGAAATGAAATAGGAGTAACGAGACTATGTTTAAAATGTAAGGAGTGTAAATGTACTGATAATGGAGTGTAAATGTAAGGAGTAGAAAGTACTGATAATGGAGTGTAAATGTAATGAGTAGAAAGTACTGATAATGGAGTGTAAATGTAAGGAGTAGAAAGTACTGATAATGGAGTGTAAATGTAAGGAGTAGAAAGTACTGATAATGGAGTGTAAATGTAAGGAGTAGAAAGTACAGATAATGGAGTGTAAATGTAAGGAGTAGAAAGTACTGATAATGGAGTGTAAATGTAAGGAGTAGAAAGTACTGATAATGGAGTGTAAATGTAAGGAGTAGAAAGTACTGATAATGGAGTGTAAATGTAAGGAGTAGAAAGTACAGATAATGGAGTGTAAATGTAAGGAGTAGAAAGTACAGATAATGGAGTGTAAATGTAAGGAGTAGAAAGTACTGATAATGGAGTGTAAATGTAAGGAGTAGAAAGTACTGATAATGGAGTGTAAATGTAAGGAATAGAAAGTACAGATAATGGAGTGTAAATGTAAGGAATAGAAAGTACTGATAATGGAGTGTAAATGTAAGGAGTAGAAAGTACTGATAATGGAGTGTAAATGTAAGAAGTAGAAAGTACTGATAATGGAGTGTAAATGTAAGGAGTAGAAAGTACTGATAATGGAGTGTAAATGTAAGGAGTAGAAAGTACAGATAATGGAGTGTAAATGTAAGGAGTAGAAAGTACAGATAATGGAGTGTAAATGTAAGGAGTAGAAAGTACAGATAATGGAGTGTAAATGTAAGGAGTAGAAAGTACAGATAATGGAGTGTAAATGTAAGGAGTAGAAAGTACTGATAATGGAGTGTAAATGTAAGGAGTAGAAAGTACTGATAATGGAGTGTAAATGTAAGGAATAGAAAGTACTGATAATGGAGTGTAAATGTAAGGAGTAGAAAGTACAGATAATGGAGTGTAAATGTAAGGAGTAGAAAGTACTGATAATGGAGTGTAAATGTAAGGAGTAGAAAGTACTGATAATGGAGTGTAAATGTAAGGAGTAGAAAGTACTGATAATGGAGTGTAAATGTAAGGAGTAGAAAGTACTGATAATGGAGTGTAAATGTAAGGAGTAGAAAGTACTGATAATGGAGTGTAAATGTAAGGAGTAGAAAGTACTGATAATGGAGTGTAAATGTAAGGAGTAGAAAGTACAGATAATGGAGTGTAAATGTAAGGAGTAGAAAGTACAGATAATGGAGTGTAAATGTAAGTAGTAGAAAGTACTGATAATGGAGTGTAAATGTAAGGAGTAGAAAGTACTGATAATGGAGTGTAAATGTAAGGAGTAGTAGTAAAAAGTCAGCTGAAAAATAATAACTCCAGTAAAGTATAAATAACCAAAATCTCTACTTAAGTAAGGTAACAAAGTATTTGTACTTTGATACTTGACACTCCATAAAAGCTACTTTAGCTAACTTTGATCAAACTGGGCAAATGTAACCTTGATAGCAAACGATGCCTATTGGAATAAACATTAATACACATTTATGTAAGGTTATGTCCAGTGTCATGACAGCTGGAGTCATGTAGCCTTATGAACAACACAGTTACAGTGTATGCAGCAGGTTATGTTGAAAGATCTTTAATCTTCTTTTAATCTTAAATCTTAAATTGTATCAGTTACTACTGTATCTACACTGTGTTCTATCATAACTCATTATTAGACTACAACACAGGTGTATCCAAACTTTTGACTGGTACTGTATGTGCTGGTCTGTGTGGGAATGTTTGCGTGTGTCTATGTGTGCACGTGAGAATGTGTTTGAGGGGGGTCCTCGTGTGGTTGCCAAGCGCGCGCCATATGGGCGGCCAGTCAGGGTGTAGCTGTGGTCCCCGGGCCGTTCCCAGAATTCAGATGGTAATGAGAGTGGCCCTCTTTCACTGAGCAATGTAGCAGTGCTCTAAAGCAGGGGAGGAGAGGGAACGCTGCTTTACACACACACACACACACACACACACACACACACACACACACACACACACACACACACACACAAACCCTCCCCAACAGCCTGTGTTACAGACCACCTCCACTCCACACGGCCTTTCCAACAGGCCCTAACCACCTGTTTGATTTTCCCAGGGAGAGAGAGAGAGAGAGAGAGAGAGAGAGAGAGAGAGAGAGAGAGAGAGAGAGGGTTAAGGAATGTGTCCCGCTTTTGTCACTAACTGTCTGTTCCCTTAGATTCCCTCTAACACCACACACACACATACACACACATACAGGTTTTTATACATTGTGGTCATATATATTTGTATTTGTATAAATTAAAATATTTCAAGATTATCCAAAGACAAGCTGAAGATCAACCAACCCTGTATGTTTACCAGGGGAACAAGAATAAACAGTTCATATAACTTTTATAAATATAATCTATACTTTATTACAGCTATACAGAAAGAAAACACTATAGATTATATTATATATGTATTATGTAGGACTTATGTTTACTATAGTACAGTAGAATGAAGAAGAAGCCCCCCTGGGACACCTGTGTAGGAAGTGTCCCCCCTTTTGTTATATCTGCTATACAAATATAATGAAACAACACACTCCTATCACCAACACAGCAGTGCTATCAGCCATGAATCAACATGTACAAACATATGTGTGTCACACACATATTTAACAATATATAACAGAAAATATGATATATGTATAGAAGGCATATATAGCTTATATGTGCTAGTTTCACATTACATATATTTTTCTCTTACATGCTTTTTAAATGAAGTGAAAACTATTTATATGCACACTCTTGTCTCACACATTTAAGTAATTTAATATAAAAAAAACATATAGTAAAATAGTAACAATTATAAGTGTACTGGGAACTATGTATCACCCATATATCATGCACATATCAGACATATATGTTAAATCCATATGCTATGCTTGTATGTCCCATATTTAATACATACATATTTGTACACAATTTCTATGTACATATCATATCTCCAAAATTGCAACTTTACAGGAGAGACCAAAAACATACTTTACTTTTAATGGAAGACTATGGAACCAGAAATGTTTCTGAGCTATTTCGGAGCATTTTTATTGGTCCGTTCATCATGAAATTTTTATACAATGTAAATAACCTTGTTCACATTCAAATGATGTAGAAAACTCAAAATCAACAAAAATGATGATATATGTTTTTCATTGGACGGCAACAATTTGGTCAGATATTAAAAAGTTGACTAATGAGCTGAAAAGCATTTTGGTGCAGGTTGTACAAAAACCTGCCACCATGTCCCTAAACTGTACAAAAACAAACCCCAGCACACACATGTTGCTGCACTCACAGATGAATGCACACACACACACAGACACACACACACACTGACACTATAACACATGAATACACACATACCACGCTCGCTCCCTCTGTTGTTAATGTAAACGGCCAAGACAATGCAAAACAAGAACAAGTGTATGTAAAAACTAGGACACCTTCTGCTCCCACTTTCACACAATCGAGTTCCTGGAAGTTGAGACTCAAAGCTGTGTGTGTGTGTGTGTGTGCGTTTGTGTGTGTCTGTGTCTGTGTGTGTGCATGTCTGTGTGTGTGTGTGGGAAAGGGGATAGCGTTACTCCACTGATGTGTGTGTGTGCATGGAAGATGCGTTGCTATACAGATGCTCCAGGAAGCAGGAGGGCAGTGTGTTTGTGTGCATGTGTGTGTACGTGTATGTATGTGTGTGTGTGTGTGTGTGTGCGTCTATGCAGAGGACACATTCCTTTACCGTGAGAATGCACACAGCTCACTGATGGACAGATGGGACGCATCCTGTTCCCTCGCTGCAGTTTATTTCTATACACTCGTCTACCTCACTGGAGCATCACATCACACACACAACACACTACCCTAACCAACACACCATCATTGTCATAGCAAAAATCATCCAAAATGATAACTTTTTAACTATAACATTCAGTAAAATTACAGTATAGTGGTGATTATGTGAAGAACTGATACTGCAGTTCACAATTCAATCCAAATATACTTTGTTATTGCAAACATACAGCAACTACCTGAACTATTATATTCTAATGTGTTGTTTGGAAAATACTGTAATAACAAATAGTGACTAAACCTTTATATTATAAAATGTATACTGTTATGTTATAATGATATTGGATCTTATTGCTATCCCTCTCTAACATGGACTTACATTACATTTTGTAATTTCTGGGTTGACACCAAATGAACTAAAACATAACACCATAGTTAGAACAACATAAAGACTATATAATTTCAATATGCTCAGCAACCATCAACCAGTAGGTGTTAAACCCAGAGGTTAACCTATTTGACATGGAGCTTGTCCCAGCATGTATAACATTTCACAGCTATCTGCTGTATTTAAGAGATACAAACTATATTCTATTATTCTTCTGTACTCCAGTCCATCATCCTTCCAGTATTCTAGATGTTTATTATTGATTCCCTATGCTAAGACACAATATGAGTGCATTATAATGAGTAAAACTTATAAGAGTCATGAGTTTTCAGAGAAGAACACTCAGCAGAACCCTTCAGAAAAGGTCTAACAATGTCTTAGAATTTACCAAAAAAGCATGTTAGTTTTCCTTTTAATAATAATAATGTTATTTTCTGAAAATAGAATTATGCTTGTATTGATTGGTCAGTTTTGGATGGAAATGAAAGGGTTAAATGTCTAAACACTGAAGGGAAAGATTGGTCAGTGCTTTCTGGGTAGATGTAGTTAAGTGAACTCTTGAACTTATATGGACAAACGCATTGGGACACCTACATGTTAAACCTAACTGGAGCTTTTATGACATCACATTCTTGATTCACAGACATTAATGTGGAGTCAGTCTCCCTGTGCAGCTATAACAGCTTCCAGTCTTCTCGGAAGTATATGTGAGGTTGGACAAGAGGCTCGCAATCTCCATTCTAGTTCATCTCGAAGGTGGTTGATGGGGTTGAGGTCAGCACTCTGTGTGGGCTAGTCAAGTTCTTTCACACCAAGACTCACCCAACCAGCCTGTATGGAGCTGCTTCTGTCACTGGGACACAGTCAGTCATGCCGGAACAGGAAACGTTCTCCCCCAAACTGTTCCCGCAAAGCAATACAATAGAATGTTTAAAATGTCTTGAGCTGCTAAAGCATTAATAGCTTCACTGGAGCTAAGAGTCCTCGGCCCACCCTCTATAAAAAAAAACACCATAGCATTATCCCTCCTCCACCAAACTTTACAGGTGGCACAGTGCAGTCAGGCAGGTAACGTTCTCCTGGTATTCTCCAAAACCAGACTCGTCCATCAGACTACCAGATAGAGAAGAGTGATTCATCAGTCCACTGAACACGTTTTCACTGCTGCAGCGGCACGTTACACCATTCTATTAGATGCTTGACGTTGTGCTTAGTGATATAAGGCTTGCAAGTAATTGCTTGGCCATGAAAACACACCCACCATGATGCTTCCTGAGGTGATTACAGTACCAGGTTGGAAATTAGTTAACTTATTAGAATGACCCATTCTTCTACTAACGTTAGTATAGACAGCTTGCACGGCTAGCTTGTTTACATGTACACCTGTTGCACGGGGACTGAATGAAATGCCTGAATTGAGTGATTATGAGGTGTGTCCCAATACTTTTTTTGGTATAGTGTGTCTGATTCAAACACTGAAAAGACTTCTTTAAAGCAAAAAAATCTAAATAAAATATACAAACAACTTACACACAATAAAAATGTATATTACTTATATTATGTGACATTAATCTAGCAATGTAGGAATGATATTTATCACCTATATATGATTAATGCTGTCTACTGTATATTGTTAACCCTTTAACGCCAAGTGTATCATATTTGACACAAAAGTTTTTAAGACCTGTAAATCATCACTGTAATAATTGTTTACCTAAAAACCTGATGTTCACCTGAACTTTGCTCAAACCTACACTGTTTTATAAAGTTTGGTGGAAAACCTAGGTTAGTAGTAGATACAGAACTTCTTTATGGTTAGAAATGACTCGAGTAAACCTTCAAAACAATCTCAGAGTATAAAGGGTTAAAACACTGGGTTCTGAATGCTTTCGTTTGTTAGCAAAAAAAAAAATATGTACCACGTATGATACAAAACATTAACATTATTATTAATTATTAATAAAACAACAAATTCATTATCATTATTTATTGAAGATTATTAATAAACACAAATAATTATTTCATGGTTCAGGCTTTAAAGGTACATAGAAATGTATATATATATCGATGTATGACTGAAACATGTGTCCTATATTTGTAAAGGGCTAATTTCAAATAAGTTGCCATATGTGTCACATATATATGTCCAAAGCTGACTAATATAAGCTGGATATGAGGAAAATTCATATATTCTAATGTGTATCATAAATTTAAAACCCTTATAATGTCATATATCAGATTTCCATGTTAGTTTAACTATCAGCACAGTTATGAAATGACAGAGAAATCCACCATTCACCGCTTGATGTGGGACCAGTTTCATAAGAAAAACATCACCGTCGTCCTCCCGGAAATCACTCCTGGAAGAGTCAAAGTGAAACTGCCTGCAGGTAAACTACGTGCTCATGTGTCTATCACAAGCTTCCAGTCATGGAGTGTCTTTTTTGGAAGCTTCATTTGTGTTTAATCTTTTTTAAAAATCTTTTTTATGTATTATATTATTATAATAATATCATTAATAACGTCCAGGTATTATACTATATATATCTTAAAAGTTATATATATTATATATATTATATATAGTTGTATATATTATATATAGTCATATATATTATTATTAATAAGATACAGATATTATACTATATATAAATATGGTATATATACCATATTGGTCACATTTTTGTCCCACCTTAAAAGTTATATATTATTATTAATAAGGTACAGATATTATACTATACCGTCGCAGTCCAATGTGTGTATATCATTTGAACACGCCAATAGTCTTTTACATTGTGTGAACTTTCATGATGAATGGACCAATAAAAACGCTCCAAAATAGCTTGGAAATATTCTGGTTCCATTGACTTACATTGAAAGTAAAGTATGTTTTTGGTCTCTCCTGTAAAGTTGCAATTTTGGACTTGTATGTATATATATATATATATATATATATATATATATATATATATATATATATATATATATATATATATATATATATATATTCCAAGCTATTTTGGAGCATTTCTATTGGTCCATTCATCATGAAAGTTTCAAGTTTCACACAATGTAAAAGATTGTCCAATATATATTAGTTTATTAGATATTCAAGCTGGAAAGGAAAATCTGAATGCAGTAGTCTTGTCCATGTAAACTGCTACTAACAAACTACTAGAAGAGCTTTAGCAGAGTTTTTGAAGTGGGTTCAGGCTGTGACCAAGTTCTGACCTGAATTGAAGGCCTTATATTCACAGGTCACCAGCGTGAGGTTTTAATATGACAGTAACAATGAAAACAGCTATATGAATGTAAACACATCTAAGTACAAGAATTTCTTAAAATACTGTGTAATAGATTCTAATAGGTCGCTAACTCGTGTGTAACACTAATAAGATGCAGAATGAGTCAGAACGTTGATCCTGGCAGCTCAAGGCTACACTCCTAGAGATTTCACACACACACACATAGGTGAAATAGCTTACAAGCCTCACCTGTAATGGGCCTAAACCTGCAGGCTAAACACCTGTGTGCTGTGAGTGTGTGTGTGTATGTGGAACTAAGGGCGCTGCGCAGCAACACCTGATACAGGTGAGGCTCCTGTTGCCTGACCAGGAGCTGATTTCATAGGTCTCGTAGTTTCAGTTAAGCAAAGAACAGCAGTGAGTCAACAGTGAGCGATTGTGGCCTGAAGACCGAGGAATCCTTCATTGCTAAATGTTTACTCTGCTCATCCTGACGCTTGCGAAACAGCGTGACATTTCATGTTCTGTACAGCGAGGTTGCTTAGACCCATGTGTTTTGACGGATCGTTGTGTTTTTAAGTGGACTAAAGCTCCATTCATACCCAACTAGGAGCGTCATGTCTGAACAATAGAGTAGAAACTGAAATTTCTTGCTCTTCACATTTGAAAACAGAATTATGTGAATATTTCATAGAAACTTTAACAAGTTATATCACCCTTAGAATACAGCAATAGAATTTAGAACTCGAATCAGCCACATAAGCTGCAAGAGGTTGTGCGTTGATGTGATTTTATCACAAGTAATGGTTGTTAAATCACTTCAGGGGTGCCGCCACACTGGAGCATCAGAAACGCAGCCCCCCCCACACCCTCCAAATGGATTTCAGTTAGGACGCTGATGTGGAGGCACGGGATGGATAGAAATGTGGACGGGCAGGTACAGGCAGAAGACTTTCCAAGATGGAGAAGAGGCTCATCAGTGTATTCTTCAGTTTCCTGCTGGATTTCAAACTGTACAAACTCAGATGCATCTCGGCCTTATCCCTCTGTGGTGGCAGATTTAAAATTGAGACCCTTTTTATTTAGTGTCTTTATTTCTAAACAGTGAAGAGCTACAAATCTCAAAATGTCCCCAGTTTTCATTTCAGAACTCACAACAGCTTTCAATGCAACTAGAATCGAGCTTCAGGTCCAGAAGCTCCTGTTTTATAGGTTATCACCTCTTAGACCTGGAGTTGAAAGAAATGGGAGGAATTCTGCCTTGAGTAGCCATTTGTGTTTACAAGTAGAAGAAAATGGTGGTGCGAGTCTGGTGAAAAGTTAATAATCAAAAGTTTTTGGTGTGTATTTGTTACTGGTTCACAGCAAAGCAACTAAAGAGGAGCTAAACCTACAGATTTAAAGTTGTTCAGATACAACTGGGAAGATAACTCTCTATATACAGTTCTGTGCAAAGGTTGTAGTCACTTGGGGACATTATTATATTTAAAAAGAAGCTTTTATTTACTCAGAAAAACACTGTATTATTGAAATATTCAGTATTAATAGAGTAAGTAGTGCTTTTCCATACGTCAGTGTGTTTATTTAACCCTTTCCAAGCTTCTCCTAAACAACCCAGTATTATTATCAGTTCTCATCTAATACCTGCTTTGACTGCTCAGTACTTCATTAAGCTAAATCAAGATTGCTGCTGAAGGAACTGAATACATTCATACAATGTCTGGGGCGTCCAGGAGAAATCTGGAACTTAACTTTGTTCTTCAAACTGGAGCTCAAGATCTGATCTACTTCTCTCACAATAAGATATTCATGTTACTTAGTATTGTATGTATGATTATTTACACCTGTTCTAGTGATATATGGTGTTCTTACTGGTGAAGATACATGTATTGTTAAGATAAAGGCTTTTAATCAAGTATCTTAGGTGCCTGAGACTTTTAAACAGTACTGTAAGCACAAAATTGCATTGAATTGTCATTGCGAACTCACAGCATTAATTCTCGACTTCAAACATTACAGCCTGTGCTAAATCACAGGAGAGCCTCCACAACCATTTGAGTAGAACTAAAAGGCCTTGAGAGCATCTAATTGTCTGAAGTGGGAAAGCCTTAAAATCCAGAATAATCCAGATTATATATGTGACCTAAGTGGGTCAGAGGCATTGGGAAGGCCTGCTCCGTGTCCACTTTGTCATGGGCGTCTATGGGCTTCTCTGTTGGGTGACCAGCACAATACACACTGGCGAACAGAAGGGCCTTCCATTCTGGGAGACTGCCACTGGGAAAGGGGAGGGAGAAAAAAAAAAGAAAGAAAAACGGATTTGAGGAATTAATCTTAGTGCGGAACTGAGGAGGAATGAGTGGCCGGGCCCAGGCATTGTCCTCCTCCGGCCCTCCACACACTGAATAGAGCTTTGTGAAGGGCTCACAGCTGCCACCATCGCGCTCGTCTCTAGGTTCTTGGCCGCACGGAGCGCGGGCCTCTAGGTCAGCTGTGTGCTGTTGGCCTCCATTGACCGAGAACAGCGTGGTCAGGCACTGAGCTGGTCCCGGATCAGCTGAGTCACCGAGCACAGCTGTGAGAGGCTCATGAGAACAACAGAGGCAGAGGAGCTTCAATTCACTGCATACACAAACGCTATTCTGAACCTCGCAGGTGCAACACAAATATGGCCGGGCTCAAGCAGGGAGGCTCTTCCAGATACAGCGGACTGTTTACAGCCAGGCAAATGCTGAGGCCTGTCAGCGCGGCTGTGGTCATCATCACAACAGTTTTTTCCAGAGTTCATGCTTCTTTTTTAAGGGCCCTCATCACGGAAAGCTGAATTTCTTCAAGAGTTTGATGCAGCATGCTGTCCTTGTTTACATTTCAAAACTAAATTTTCACTCCTCAGTTCATATAATGCCTATGTGATAACTGAGCTGCAGTAAAAGCTTATTTTGTGGTGTCAGAAATTAAATGAATTTACATATAACAGCCTATTGAACCTACAATAGTTTAGTTCTGTCCATTCATACTGAATTCTGTTTTTGTTTGGGCTACTTTTGGAAAGATACACAACAACAGAAAACAGATTATTTACATATTGTTGCTGGTCTTCACCTGTAAAGTTGCAGTACTTTGGAAATATGCAAAAGTTTGGCCCCCCCAGCAACGTTTCATTAACTTTCTAAGTGAAAGTTTTATTTATTTATTTATTTATTTAATTATTTATTTATTTATTTATTTATTTATTTCTAAGCCTTTATTTAACCAGGTCGGTGCCGTTGAGACATCAATTCAACATTCACAATTCATAATTACACCATAAAACACCAAATAAAACAACAATAAAACATATAAAATACAATCTAGTTGGATTAATAGGTTTGAATAATGAAACCTTCATACAAAGCAAGAGCCGGAACGATAAGAGACTGATTTCAGGTTCCTTACAAGATTTCTGAAGTTCCGAGTTTACAACTTGGGGAACTTTAAGCAGATAACAATCATTAGAACGTAAGGAGTAAATACTCTGGGTTATTGAGATATAACCACATGAATATTGAGGGAGTTGGCCTAGGATGGCTTTATATATAATATATACACTACCGCTCAAAAGTTTGGGATCACAGTGAAATGTTCTTGTTTTAATGGAGTATCTTCTTCCTTAACACAACAATGGACTGACGGGTCTCTAAAGAAAGTTGTTTCTTTCTGGTCATTTTGAGTCGGTCAGCAAGACATCAACTGCTGATGCTTCAGATACTAAACTAACCTAGAATGTTGTTCTCCCTTTTATACTCACTTGTTAGTAGAATGTTTTTCAGCTGTGCATCACAATTGAGCAAGAGTGTCCTAACAACCAATTAGTCCAATAACATCCTTAACTTGGATTGGTGATCGTACCAGAAGATTTAGACAGAGGACTGAGAATTGCTGATAATAGGAGTATATGCAAAATAAGCCTCTATACAAAAATAGGCTTTAATACAAACATTTTTATTCTTTAAAAATCATCTGATACACTTACATAAATTGTGAAATGGACAATATTGTTTGTGAATTGCATGAAAATGTGTTTTTCTTTCAAAAAGAGGAAAATTTGCAAGTGATCCTAAACTTTTGAGCGGTAGTGTGTGTGTATATATATATATATATATATATATATATATATATATATATATATATATATATATATATATATATATATATATATATATATATATGAAAACACATATTTTTATGCATATATATATGCATAAATATAAATAAATAAAGTAGCCATTATCCAATACAGGAATAACAGTGGCAGCGACCAGCATTTTCCTAGCAACAAATGTAAAGCATGTCCTATGGCGATCAAAAAAAAACAAACAATTTCAGCTTTAATTTTTTTGACCATGTTTTCTATTTGAGATCTAGAAGAAAGCCTGTCATCAATTAAGACACTCAGATACTCATAACAAGGCACCAAATCAATGTAGATAGAACACACTGGGAGGGGGCTCAGGTATCTTCCTGCCGTTTGAAAAAATCATTACTTTGGTTTTTAGAAACATCCAAAACAAGCCTCAGGTCTATAAGCTGATGACTTACATGAGTTCAAATTAGAAGTCTTGGAAACATCAGCTTGATCCTAGGTTAAAACTTTCAGGCCTATATGTAGACCTCTCTCTCAGCCTTAGATGGAGAAAGCAGAAGGCTGTGTGGGGTGTTTAGCCTCTACACTCTTCCCTGTTGGTGGTGACAGCTGCCTGGTAGCCGAGGTCTTTCCCTCCAAAACTCAACCATTATGTCCCAGCTGTGAGCAGCTGGTCTCCACACACACACACATTCACACGGCCTGGTCTTCTGTTCATTCAAAGGCAATGTGATGTAAATTAGGGGAAAACGAGAGAACCTCATTGACATTTTTTGTCAGAAAAAAAGGTATAAATCAGAATTTATGCAAATGGGCCTAAAAACAAGTTAAACGACTCTCAGTGGTGGAAGTGCTAGTACTTAATTACTGTGCAGTGTTAATTATTACCAGGATATTTGTAAAATCAATCAGTTTTATACGATTTTCTACAATAACACACCAAATTACTGTGAGGTTGCTCTCACGGGAATAAGGAACATGACAGCAATGGAATGTTAGGCACTTTAATGGGAAACCAGGGGCTTGTATACTTGCAAAATGTGGGTTTTTGATCATGTTCGCATTGTCAACAAAGTTAATCATATACAATATAAATATACATATCAAGACATGGTAAATGTGTGTATTTATATACATTAATTAATTTACATTTTTATAGATACCATTTATAGATAAATCAAAAAGGCAAAAAAGTAATATATTCATATGTACATTTACATTACATTTAAATTACTGGCTACTGAGTAACATCACTTTTACAGTTGAATATAGATAATTACTGTAAATGTACAGCAGAATAAAGCTGTATCACAGTGATCTGTGAGAACACAATGTTACTATTAATGGTAAATAGATTTATGGTTACTGTGAAATTGTATTATAATGCATTATAATATTATGTAATCATAATATAATTATAATGTAACTGCAGCCATGAATTAACATATACAGTATCTGTTCTATTTATAGCAAATTAAAAAAAAAATCTATATCCTACTTCATTCACCACTATGTCATTTCTCTACATTCTCTATAGATATCAAAACTTAGCAACTGTAACTATTCATAGATTCTTCTTTCAAGTGTTTTAGGATTAAACAATATCCTGAAACGTTTCTGTAGTTACCAGATACCTAATATCTGAGAGTTTTAATGGGGGGAGTGTTATTTTACCAATTTTCTAAACTAAGGAGGCAAAAGAGGAGGTGTAGACTTCAGCAGCATGGAAGACCATAATGACTGTAATAGCTAAAATTAGTGTTTGTGATAGTAGGGTGGTTACCCAGGTGGGGAACAGTACCCCAGCCTACAGCACTGAGGGCAGCAGTGTGACCCAGTACACTCTACTAATTTCAATTGAAGAAGAAAAAACACAAATAAATCTCACAGACCCAAAACTGAGTAACTGAAAAACCCCAAACTCAGTAAAAACACATATAATAAAAGCTAACAGGCAAGAAATGTACTGTTTCTTACATTTACAAACTACTGGGAGAGAAATTATGTTTACAGTCCACAGAAATTAACTAAATGAAGACTAAATAAAGCTCTGGAGTATCACTGAAAGACCTATTATCCAGTAACTACTATACTTTATTTGGTAACTACCGTGAAACTGGTGCAAGTTATCCAGCTACGAAGCCAGGGTGCACACATGGGGCCTTTTGAGTTTAAAGGGTTAAAAATAAACGTCAGTCATTCATTTACTCCAACAACGTTTTATTTTCTGCACCTGTCAATACCGATCCAGATAAAACCAGGACTCCCTAAAGCTAATCAGTGATCCTGCTGCTTCACTCCATTAGCCTGGACGGCCGTAAACACAGAGCTTTATCTGATAGCGTTTATGACCCTCGCTCGCAGACACTAATTACACACTCCAAAGTCCAAACGGCCGGTTCCCAGAGGACCACGCAGTCGCAGATTAACTTCAAGAGGAAGAGCTGTTGGCAATGAAGGCCTGAGAAAGAAGTGAACGATGGAAGCAGGGAGGGGAGTGGGGGCGTCCAGCCGACGGAAAAGACTCCTGCATTATTAGATTTGCAACAAGCTGCAACACTGACTTCTATTGTGGTGCTCCTTTACAGCCCCTCCCAATCTGCCCCACCCCATCCGTCCACCCACTGAGTCCAAATCAGGAGAACAAAATATCGTTTGTTAATCATTATCGCAATACATTGTATACGATACAGTACATCGACGCGGTCATCGTTTAGATGCAGTTTACATTGTGTGATGTAAAATTCATAATGAATGGACCAATAGAAATGCTCAAAACAGGAAATAACTCTGGTTCCATTGACTTACATTGAAAGTTATAACCTCTCCTGTAAAGTTGCTATTATGGACAGTGACGATAAAACATATTATGTAACACATATTAATATTTGTAAGGTTGTTGTGTGCAAATGTGATCTAAGCTACAATAAAAGATTTCATTAAAAACAAAATCAAAACTTTCTGGAACTAGATCATCCAAAGAAATTTCAGAAATTCGTTTTTTTAGTGTTGCATCGGAGCTACAAAGCTAATGCAGCTGACAAGCAAGGTCATAAGACCACTTTATTTTGAGATTATGACATAAATATCAAGGAAAGTACAGCAAGAAGTGAAATCTTACAAGTATAAACCTCTTAAGAACATACAGAAGATATATAAATGTGCCTCCTTGAAAATCCCTAGTTGTTTTTATTTATATTAATGCCCATAAAATGACAATTTGCTTAGTGAACATAACTGATTTACTTTAGGATATATCACTGGGTGCACTCTCTATAGTAAGCTGAGCTGGTCAGCAGAAAGCTAACTGGCTAACAACTCCAGTAAGAATTATGTAATGGTTAAAGCTGGTTAATGATGGTTTACACTAGTCTGGTGCTGCTCTGAAGCTGGTTTAGATCTGGTTTAGTCACTCTGTATGATCATACTGGTTGACCAGCATTAGTGTGTAATTCTCACGCCAATATTCTGTCAAACAATTCTGTTGAAAGATCAATTGCAAACATCAGCCTGTGAATATTCGAGCATTCCAACAATAAAAAGCTTCCACTGATTAACCTTGTGCAATCTGCATGGCCAATTGTTGACCTTTGGTTGACGAATGGTCCAGTATGCAAATGAGCCATCTAACCATCAATCAATCTAGACATGACACAACAAAAGTAATATAGAATATATAAAAGTATTTAAATAATTATAAAATGTATTCTAGTAATGTAGACTAATCAT
Organism: Megaleporinus macrocephalus; assembly: GCA_021613375.1. Lineage (NCBI taxonomy): Eukaryota > Metazoa > Chordata > Actinopteri > Characiformes > Anostomidae > Megaleporinus > Megaleporinus macrocephalus. The sequence continues at coordinate 26,538,860 of CM038714.1, forward strand.
GACATGTTAATGATTCAATGTATTTGTATCAGATAAGATTACTCACCAATGTTCCAACTGACACTACATCAGTTTACAATCAGAAGCAATCTGTTGACTGTTGTTCTCGCAACCTTTCACATTCACATGACACTGATACCAGCAGATACTGATAGCGAAGCCCCCGCTGTCTCTGCAATGGTACTTGAAGGTTCTCTCTGTGCCATCCACAGCTCACCACCTGACTTACCCCCCCCCCCCCCCCCTCCCTCCCACCCTCCTTTGAGCTCACAGTGTGGGCCAGCATGAGCAACAGCTTGCGAGCGGCAGTCTTCCCCTAGGCCAGCTTCTCGCGCTCATATAGTCTCCGAGCCCCATTTCCCCTGGCTCCCACATACTATCAAAGGCTCTTAATGGCTTCTAATTAGCTCCCAATCTACTGGTGACAGAGCGCCGGTGGCCCGCTGGAGCTCCATTCAGAGAGCAGCCATTGTGCAGTGGGATAGTTTCCACTCAGCTGGACACGGCCTTTAGAGAGCCGTGGGTACGCGAGGCACAGTGTCGAGCTGTATGAACGAAAATGACGTGCTATGTTCCTGCGTATCACGTATAGTTATATATATCATCAATCATAAAGAGGCCTATATTCTATATTTTTTCTTGGATTTTTTCTTTTATATGACAATTTTGGAATCTTTCTTTATCCCTTGCAGTGAAAGGTTGTTTTGTTACTATACTTTGAAATCAAATACAGCCCTATTCAACAGTTTCATTATGTTTTGTCGCTTTTGTCACTGCACAGGAGGCCTACATACATTCAGTGTCCCTACATACATTCAGTAACGCCCCCGACCAACAAGAAAATATAGATAAATAGACAGATAGATAGATCTTTATTGATCCCTTTGGGAGGGTTCCCTCAGGGAAATTAAGATTCCAGTAGCATCATCACAATAAACACACAAGAAACATATGAAAGAACTAAAAGAACATAAAATGTAATTAAATTAAATGTCTAACTTTTTCATACGGCACAATTTATGTATTGCTTTTCCCCCAAATACATTAAAAACCCTTTTTCTTTGTTGCAAGGTGACATCATCTTGTAACCCAGTTCTTATTTCTTGCTCACTGCCAAGCTTGGCACGTCCTCACATTTACTACTCTGACCACTCTGAAACTAGACGACTCTGGGTCCGCCACCTTGTTCTACAAGACTTTTAGGATTGGCTCAAACTGATACAGCAGAACTGACGGATATACATATATACATCATAAACATACAGATATACAGATATACAATAAAAGGAAAACATATTTTCACTTAGAAAACCAATAACACAAGTAATGTGGCATCCAAAGATTTGCATGTAACTGTATATGTAAAGGTATTTTGTTATACTTGGCTGCCCTAGAGTGTGTCTTATTCATGTGTCTTATTCATCAGCATGTTATCAATCATGTTATGGTTTTTACATAACAGAAATTATGTACACTTTTTAAGGCCCTCCCCTTTTTTACAGTTATCCTAGTGCTAAAGAGCTGGACTGATACTAGCCTCTAACAGTGTTTTAATGGCTAGGACTTGGGTGGTTCTCTAAACATATAGATATACAATATAAGAACATATTTTCTCTTAGAAAACCAATAAAACATGTAATTTTGGCATCCAAACCTTTGCATGTAACTGTATATGTAAATGTATTTTGTTATATTTGGCTGCCGTAGAGTGTGTCTTATTCATAAAGCAGTCTAGACTCCCTGTTAACTGTAGACTGTAGGCTAAATATGTAAATGATGCGAATGTTTTGTTATACCGCAATATACCACACACACAAATAAAAAAAAACAAATATATGTGTGTTTATTTACATATTATTGAGGAAACGTCTGTGCCTCTGTTCCTCACTCTCATAACTACAGAGCTCACATATTAGTTTCATGGTATTTAATTAATAATTCATAGTAGTAACTAAATAATAAACCTTAATATCTACATAATCAAGGTTCCGCGTGTTCAGTCTTGTTATAATAGCTGTAAAGCATCAAACTCGGAACAGAACGATGTCTGTGCATCTGTGCATGTAAGCGTGACACAGCTCTGAACACTGCCGCTCCTCACACAGTCAGCGCCTCAAATGATCACACAGGATATGATTCCCCAGAGGATGATTATCACTGACCACACTCTTCCCACGAGAGGGGGACAGAGGAGTCACTTTACTGAACTGGTCAAAGAAGCAGTGTGAGTCATTCCTGGAATTCAAATGCCAGACACAATAAACACTATTTCACTATTGAGGCCCACCATCCTTTACATTATCACCCCTGCTGGTGAAGATGTTAGGCCTACGTGACAGTTATGCGGCAACAGACACTGGAGGAGCTCCTACTGTATGAACAATGGCCCATATATATAACGTCTGGTCTGAGATCATGTTATGGTTTTTACATAACAGAAATTAAGTACACTTTTTAAAGCCCACCCCTTCATGAAGTCATAAAACTATATATATATATATATATAGTGGTATTATTATAAGTGACTAATCTTTATTTCAATACTGATTAAAAATGAAGAGATATTTTGTATTTAAAGCATGTTTTGACCGTCAGCAGCTACATTACACTAACGATTGAGCTTTAGATTCACTTAATGTGTGTACAATATATTACATCAACACACTTATTCCCAAAGAAAGTTTGATGTAACATATAACTATATATAATGTGTGCAACTGTAAACACAGCTTCTCTTGCTATAAATATGCAGTCATTATATACACTGTATGTCCAAAAGTATGCAATTAGTTCAGTCAGCTACTTTCATGTGGACCCCACTGCTGCACACAGCTTATATACTCTCCATAGGGAGTACTGGGCTGATTGGCATTGCAGAATTGGACACTTGGGAGTAGCCACACGTGAACCTAAGGTCACAACGCCCCAATGCTCATCAGCTAGAGCCCCGTCTAGTACCTGGAAGCAGCATTTGTGATCCAGAACTGATCAGCCAACGTCAACACCTGACCTCACTAATGCACTTGTGGCTTAATGTCATAATTCCCAAACATGTAATAGAAAAACAATAGATGAGTATATATATATATATATATATATATATATATATATATATATATATATATATATATATATATATATATATATATATATATATATATATATATATGCATGCAGTGTAATATACTTTGCAGTGCATGAGCTCAGTGTGTTCTTCTCAAGCCATTTCTTTCCTCTCTTTAAATTAAATCCTCTTCTTTGCTGACGCCTTGACTGGGTTCATATGGGTGTAAGGGGTGGCTGCACTTCATGCAATATGTTTCACTACCCCCCCCCCACCCCCACCCCCCCTCCCGCCTTGATGTGCAGTAAACAGGCTGTGTGCAGGCCAGCTGTGGGGCTGATTGTTGGAGCTCTGTAGGAAGCGCGAGCTTGTGAAGCTGAACAAAAGCTGCATGAGGGAGCTCCAGACTCGCTGGCTCCAGCCGAGATTCTCTCTCACAGTCCCGGGCACTGCGAGCCCATTGTCCTGCAGCCTCCTCCCCCGCCTCCCTCCCTCCCTCCAACGCCGCCTCCACCACCCCTCAACTCCCCCCCCAGCCTGCCTCCTCCTCAGCTGCAAGCCATTCTGCAGCTCTTTAACCTTTCAGAGCACTCCAGAGTGCAAAGAGTGCTAAAAGTTAACAGCAAATAAACCGGGCGCTAAAAGCAAAAGCTCGTGCACGCTTGTCCTTCTTTCTTCTTTCGCCCGGTTTGTTGCACGTGCATATATATATATATATATATATATATATATATATATATATATATATATGTGTGTGTGTGTGTGTGTGTGTGTGTGTGTGTGTGTGTGTGTTTGTGTGTGCACGTGCACGTGCGTTGGCTGTATTTGCACGTGCACACGCTGCAGAAATGTGGTCTTGTGTGATGGAATGTGTGATTATCTGAAAAAGGGGCATGCTCGGTTGTTTCTATTATACTATTATGCTCGAGAGTCTCGCTCTCTCTCTCTTTCTTTCTCTTCCCTCACTTTGTCTTTCTGTTTCTTTATGACTTTCTTTCTTTCTCTTTCTCTCGTTCTCTCTTACTTTCTCTCTGAATGCTGCAGGTGATCGCGGGGAGCGCGCGCCTGTTGTCGCTGGTTGCCGTGGTGACCGCCCGCGCGGCGCCGGGCTGACAGGATGAATGGGTGACGTCACGGCGCTGGCGCCTGCCAGTCTGCGTCGGTTTGTTTGGACAATCTGGGGGGAAGAAGGAGCAACACACACACACACACACACACACACGCGGGGACAGCGTGTGAAGGAATTCGCGAGTTTGTTCCGAACATCAGCATAAAAGAGAGCTTTTGTGCACATTTATGATTATTTTTTTTATTTTCTTTCCTAATTGTACCACTTATTTAGACTTTATAGACGCTCGTGCGTAAATATCAAACCTTTCCTTTCTAAAATTAGTCGAAATGGTTCACATTAAAGCTGGACGGTCTATAAGTTAGCTTCAATTGCATAATAAGCCTATTAAGAAGCATTAAAAAGCGAATTATAGCACCATTTCTGATATAAATATGGGCCTGGCTTTAACAAACAGCACACTAGCATATTAAATAGTATGCCAACATAGTTCTTTTGTTATTCAAGATTCAAGAGTTTTATTGTCATATGCACAGCAGAAACTGTTCCTCCATTCACCAATAGATAAGATAACAAATAAGAAATAATAAAAATATATATACGAAAATATATAAAGTATAATAATATAAGTTGAAGTAAATAAAAGTGTTTTTTATATAGTTAAAAAAAATGTGCAGGTATGAAGAGCAGCAGCCATACAGTGCAAGTAACAAATGTAAACAATAATATATATATATATATATATATATATATATATATATATATATATATATATATATATATATATATAGTATGTGTGTGTGGATCCCAACCGTCTGCATATAGGGCACTGTTCCATATCATTTTATCACAGGTCTAGTGCACTATATAGGAGGTAGGGAACAATTGGAGACACCACCTATGTTTCCCATGTGTTGTTTCTTGGAATTTGCCGCGTATGTAGGAGGACCGTTTCATGTGAAAGTGATGAGTGTCAATCTTTGGGTGGTAAAGTGAGTCCTGGATGCTCTCTCTCTCTCTCTCTCTCTCTCTCTCTCTCTCTCTCTCTCTCCCCACCTGCAGAGGCCCACGGACAGCTGGATTTCCACCAATCATCCGTATAAAACACACACATTTGTTTCCATTTGTAACACCATCCTCCCCCCTCTTAAAAAAAGAGAAAAGACTCAGATTGTAAACTCGATAACTGCTGCTGCCTTCTCATTGGCTCTCCCAGAAAACAGAGCGGCGGCGCCGTCCGTTCATTCGCCCGCCCCGGCGAGCACGACCGCCGAGGCCCCGCCCACCGCGGCTACGAGCGTATAAAAGGTGGGTCGGGCGCTCAGAGCGAGCATGTGACGATCTGTCATTCCGAGATCCGAGTCGAGCTCGAGCTAAAGGACTACGCAGCCTCTTCGAAACAGACCTGCACGGCGAGAAACATGAAGGTTGTCGGGCCCACCTGCGCGCTGAAGAGCAAGACCGGCGGCGAGGACGTGGTGCGGTGCCTCTCCGAGCAGAGTCTCTCCATCTCCAAGTGCAAGCTGCCGCTGCTGGACGAGCACATGAGCGCCTTCCTGCACGACATGAACAGCTGCTACAGCAAGCTGAAGGAGCTGGTGCCCACGCTGCCCGCCAACAAGAAGGCCAGCAAGGTGGAGATCCTGCAGCACGTCATCGACTACATCTGGGACCTCCAGGTGGAGCTGGACGAGCCGGGGAAGCGGAGCCAGCACGGCCAGGCGTCGGCGCCCACCCGCGCTCCTCTGTCCACGCTCAACGCCGAGCTAGGGAGCATCTCTGTCGAGGTAAATACTCGCTACTTCCACGAGGCGTGTGGAGCTGGATGTAGTCAGACAGGGGGCTTAGTCGTGTCGGTGGTCTGTCAAAACATCACTTACTGCGCGAGACTTAATCAAGCTCGCGTGTAGGTTAGGATGGACTTGTATCTCTGTGTAGCTCAGTCAGTAGTCCTTACTTGTTCATGAGACCTGGAAGATGTATCCAAGGTGTCTAAACATCTCCTTCTCTTGTCTTACAGAACAGCCCGGACGACAGAATCATGTGCCGCTAGAAGACCACACAGAGGAATGAGAGATAAACATCACAGAAAGAAGTCATCAGCAGTGCTCTTGTCCTTCTTCTGAGGCCTTGAGGAGCTTCACCCTGACTCCTGGCGTGGAAGAGACTTTGATGTTGTGCTTCACCCATTGCGAGGACATTCATTCATTCATTCCGTGACCAAACTGAACTGTGATTCTTCGTCTACATGTTTATTATTTTGTTTTGGGATGGGATGGGATGGGGCTGGTCGGGGGTTGCAGGTTCATCCTGGCTCTGGTTGGGGGTTTTTGCTGTGGAATCCATGGCAGATGACATGATTGCCCCACCAGTGTTGCGTATGTGTTCAGAGCTTGTCTGTGGGGTTTTATATGGCCGTAACCTTCAGAACGTTTTTATATTTTGTTATAAAGATTGATTTCTCAGATTGCTGAGCAAAATGAACGTATTGTATATTACAATGACACGATATCGGACGTCTTTATTGTGTTTTTTACAATGTACCTATATTTGGTGGGGTTTTTTTATTAAAACAAAACCAACTTTATCCACGACTCTTCAGTCTTTTGTGTGTGTGTGTATGTCAGCTTGTGTGTGTGTGTGAGCCTGCTGAAGGAAAAGTGGAGAAAAGGGTGGCTGGAGATGGGAGCCCATTGGGCGATGCATCACAGGGGTCCTAAAAGAATCTTTAAGATGAGCTTAACATGGCACGAAGCTGCTGATACTCGGCTCAAGGTTTTTATAATTAAAGCTGCTGTGAACACTTTCCCCTCCAATCGGATTAGCTGCAGTTGTTCAGCCATCACTCTGAAATCAGCTTATTTACATGCCAAACATAAGCAGTGATAAAATTAGACCACAGTAAACAGTATGTGTTTGGCACCCGATGGCCTCTGTCTCAGCCAGTGTGTAGATATTACTGTATATTATTATAAAGTAAGCTTAAACAGGGAAGAATATGTTTATTATGTCTATATCTGGTCATTGTTTTTGTTAGCCTAGTAAGGGTTAAATTTGTCCTGAGTAAAGAAAGCAGCTTGAGATTTATTCACTCTCCCTGGTGCAGTGTGTGCGAGTGTGAGTGTGTGTGTGTGTGTGTGTGTGTGTTTTTCTCTCCCCTATTTCCCTGCGGTGTGATGCGCTCTGCAGCTGCAGGGCCTCGCGATGTGGTGGGATCACAGGGGTGTGTGCGTGTGTGTATGGGTGATTGCTCAGTGCCAAGTGTTTTTTTTTATTCCCACCCGTATTCAGGCAGACCCCCATCTCTGTTAGTCCATGTGTATGGACACTAATTACACAGCCACTCCAAACATCTCTTGTAATTCTCGCTTTTAATTGGTGCCCTAATACTGCTTTTATGAGTCTCGCTACTGTTTCTACGCTCTTTGTTATATAGACTAAATAAAGTGAGTGGTAATACTAGTACTGGTAGCAGGAGGATTTGTATTTGGAATAGTAGTAGAAGTAGCTGTAAGAGTAATAGTAATAGTAGTATTAGGAGTTGTAATAGTAGTGGTTGTAACACTAGAAGTAGTAAAAACAATAGCAATTGTGTTAGTAGTAACAATTGTAGTAATAATAATAGTAGTAAAAATACTAATAACAGTAGTAAGATTAGTTGTAGATAATATTACAATAGTAATAATGATAGGATATGTAGTTAAAATAATGGTAGTATCAATAGAAGTGGTAATCATTGTAGTAGATGTAGTAGATGTGGTAATAGAAGTAATTCTAGTAAGATTAGTAGTAGTAGTAGATAATGTTACAATAGTAAAAGTGGTAGGAGAGGTAGTTAAAATAATAGTAGTATCAATAGAGGTGGTAACCATTGTAGTAGGAGTAGTAGCTGTAGTAAAAGAAGTAATTCTAGTAATAGTAGTAAGATTAGTAGTAGTAGTTGATAATGTTACAATAGTAAAAGTGGTAGGAGAGGTAGTTAAAATAATAGTAGTATCAATAGAGGTGGTAACCATTGTAGTAGGAGTAGTAGCTGTAGTAATAGAAGTAATTCTTGTAATAGTAGTAAGATTATTATTATTAGTAGATAATGTTACAATAATAAAAGTGGTAGGAGAGGTAGTTAAAATAGTAGTAGTATCAACAGAGGTGGTAATCATTGTAGTAGGAGTAGTAGCTGTAGTAATAGAAGTAATTCTAGTAATAGTAGTAAGATTATTATTATTAGTAGATAATGTTACAATAATAAAAGTGGTAGGAGAGGTAGTTAAAATAATAGTAGTATCAATAGAGGTGGTAACCATTGTAGTAGGAGTAGTAGCTGTAGTAATAGAAGTAATTCTAGTAATTCTAGTAAGATTAGTAGTAGTAGATAATGTTACAATAGTAAAAGTGGTAGGAGAGGTAGTTAAAATAATAGTAGTATCAATAGAGGTGGTAACCATTGTAGTAGGAGTAGTAGCTGTAGTAATAGAAGTAATTCTAGTAATAGTAGTAAGATTATTATTATTAGTAGATAATGTTACAATAATAAAAGTGGTAGGAGAGGTAGTTAAAATAATAGTAGTATCAATAGAGGTGGTAACCATTGTAGTAGGAGTAGTAGCTGTAGTAATAGAAGTAATTCTAGTAATTCTAGTAAGATTAGTAGTAGTAGATAATGTTACAATAGTAAAAGTGGTAGAAGAGGTAGTTAAAATAATAGTAGTATCAATAGAGGTGGTAATCATTGTAGTAGGAGTAGTAGCTGTAGTAATAGAAGTAATTCTAGTAATAGAAGTAAGATTACTAGTAGTAGTAGATAATGTTACAATAGTAAAAGTGGTAGGAGAGGTAGTTAAATAATAGTAGTATCAATAGAGGTGGTAACCATTGTAGTAGGAGTAGTAGCTGTAGTAATAGAAGTAATTCTAGTAATAGAAGTAAGATTACTAGTAGTAGTAGATAATGTTACAATAGTAATAGTGGTAGGAGAGGTAGTTAAAATAATAGTAATATTAATAGAGGTGGTAACCATTGTAGTAGGAGTAATAGCTGTAGTAATAGAAGTAATTCTAGTAATAGAAGTAAGATTACTACTAGTAGTAGATAATGTTACAATAGTAATAGTGGTAGGAGAGGTAGTTAAAATAATAGTAGTATCAATAGAGGTGGTAATCATTGTAGTAGGAGTAGTAGCTGTAGTAATAGAAGTAATTCTAGTAATATTCTAGACACTAATTACACTAATTGCAGGGGCAGAAACTATTGTATTAATAGTAATAGTAACAATAGCAGTAGTTGTAGTAATACTGATAATAATAATAGTAGCGATAATACCAGGTGATAGTAATAATAGTTCTAATTATATTTTTGACAGTAGCTATAGTAGTAATAGTGGTAAAAACAATAGCATTAATAGTGATACTAACAATAGAAGTAAGTATAGTGATAATAGTGGTAAGAGTAGTGATATATATATATATATATAGAGTAGTAATAGCAATAGTAACAACAGTATTAGTAGTAGTACTAGTAGTCAACATAGTAACAATTGTATTCCAAGTTATAAAATACTAAATAATGATAGTAACAGTAGTTGTTAGTAGTGGTATTAGTAATAGCTTTAATATCAGCAATAGTAATAGTAACAGTAGCAGCAGTACTAATAGTATTAAACCTACTCTATTCAGTTGCTATACAGGCTTAATAAAGCTGCTATCATTTAGTAGCAGCAGCAGCAGCAGTAATAATCAGCTGTGCAGGCGAGTGAGTCTGAATACGGGTGGGAAATGAACAGTAAGGCGCTGAGGGGAGAGCGAGAGGGCAGAGGAGGGAGAGAGGGAAGGGAGGAGGGAGAGAGGGAAGGGAGGAGGAGGAGGAGGAGGAGGGAGGGGGAGGCTGCAGACAGAGCGGCGCCGCTGCGCACCTGGGGAAGTTCAGGTTAAATCGCTCCACATTCCTCAGCACACAGCTGATTGAAACATTAACAAACAGTAATCCGCAAGCCCAGGCCGCAGATGGGCAGGGAAGAGGGCCAGAAAACAGCTCTCCTCCCTCTGCCGGGGCCCTCACACACAAAACGAAACTTCTCTTCACAATAATAATAAATACAACAAGAAAAAACAACTTTAGTAGCAAAAGCCAGCCAAGCCGAGCTGCTCTCGCTCTCCGCTGCTGCGGACTGTAAAGGGCAGAGCACTACTGAAACACTGAAATAGCCCTGAAGACCTATTGTCTACTAATAATAAACACGGGGCTGTGCAGAGAGAGACAATAGCCTAAGCGTGTGTGTGTGTGTGTGTGTGTGTGTGTGTGTGTGTGTGTGTGGACATACTGGGTAAAATGACCTTATCTCAAAGGAACCTGCATGTTATAAAGGACTGAGACTGTAAGGGGGGGGGTGTCTAATAAGCCTAATAACCCTAATAAGTTAATTAAGTGTGGAAATAAACATGTTAATTAATGTTAATAGTCATAGTGACGCAGAGCCACAACGCATACCCTTTACATTCCCACCAAATATATAAATAATGTCTGATTAAATATATACTGAACAGATATTCATATTATAGATGATTTCAGACTCACTGCTGTGCTAAAGCGCTGAACAGCGCGACATTACCAGCACACGTTTGATCTCAGACCTTCTGGCGCCCCCTGGCGGACACACAAAGAAACTACGATTAGGCATTTTGGGGTCTAGCGCGGATCAGACCCATCTAGGGTTTTTACCATCACACCACATGGCAGGGTAATCCAGGACCTCTGAAGACCACTATCAGATCAAGTGTGGTGGATTAAAGGACAAGTTCACCAGCTTTTTAAAATTTTCTACAGAACTAAATAAACGAGATGAGCGCAGGTCTTTTTTTTTTCTTTTTTTTTAGAGCAGGTGGACGTGAAGGTCCTAGACATACTTGCCATTTGCATGGGTGGTGATGGGAACCAGGCATCTGCCTCAGAAAGCTCCATCACAGTAAGTTATTACATGGTTATTTATGCGCTGCCTGATTTCTGAGACACTGATTGGGTTTTCACCCAAAACCTAATTTTAAAGTTAAATTAATTCAGGGATACATGCAGGATGCTGTGAGTCCGCAAAGAACACGTTCTTTCTTCTCAGATTAAATGTATTGATCTTACATTACAAAGAAAAAATAAGATACGTGTAGGTTCACTGACAGTTTTGGATAGTAAGTGGTTACACTACCAATCAAAAGTTTAATAGTGGACACACTTTCCCAGGTCTTCATGCTTATTTGTACTATTTTTATAATAATAATAATTAGTGAATAATAGTGAAGAGATCAGAACTATAGAATAAGAGGTATAGAATTATTCCTGGATCAGAATTAAACATCTGGTTGTGTTTAAAGAATGTTTATAGTGTTTTTAGAAATGAGCTCATTTGCTCTGATGCAGGTTTACATACTTTGAACATTCTGACCAGCAGCTTCATCATGAGGAGCCACATGAGCTGCTTCTCTAACAGGACTGAAGAGGAGGGATGGAGTTATAGATAGATAGATAGATAGATAGATAGATAGATAGATAGATAGATAGATAGATAGATAGATAGATAGATAGATAGATAGATATACTGGGATAGATAGATAGATAGATATACTGAGATAGATAGATAGATATACTGAGATAGATAGATAGATATACTGAGATAGATAGATAGATAGATAGATAGATAGATAGATATACTGAGATAGATAGATATACTGAGATAGACAGATAGATAGATATACTGAGAGATAGATAGATAGATATACTGAGATAGATAGATAGATAGATAGATAGATAGATAGATATACTGAGATAGATATACTGAGATAGATAGATAGATAGATATACTGAGATAGATAGATAGATATACTGAGATAGATAGATAGATAGATAGATAGATAGATAGATATACTGAGATAGATAGATAGATATACTGAGATAGATAGATAGATAGATAGATATACTGAGAGATAGATAGATAGATAGATAGATATACTGAGAGATAGATAGATAGATAGATAGATATACTGAGAGATAGATAGATAGATAGATAGATATACTGAGATAGATAGATAGATATACTGAGATAGATAGATAGATATACTGAGATAGATAGATAGATAGATATACTGAGATAGATAGAGATAGATAGATAGATATACTGAGATAGATAGATAGATAGATAGATAGATAGATATACTGAGATAGATAGATAGATAGATATACTGAGATAGATAGAGATAGATAGATAGATATACTGAGATAGATAGATATACTGAGATAGATAGATAGATATACTGAGATAGATAGATAGATAGATAGATAGATAGATAGATAGATATACTGAGATAGATAGATAGATAGATATACTGAGATAGATAGAGATAGATAGATAGATAGATATACTGAGATAGATAGATATACTGAGATAGATAGATAGATAGATAGATAGATAGATAGATGCTTCTCTAACAGGACTGAAGAAGATGGTGTAGATGCTGAGATCTTGTTCTGATAAACAGGTTTGGTGGTTTTATAGCTCTTATAAAAATATACATTCTCATTTTTACATTTAAATACACTCAAATGTTTGTTTTAGTAATATTTTTGTACATGAGCTCCAACTTCACTATTTACACTCGTCTTTCAACACATCCAGATCTAAACATCTTTATAACTATACACAAACATATATACACATCATTTGGTCATTGATTTACATTGTGTGATAAATTCATCATGAATGGACCAATATAAGTGCTCCAAAAGAGGTTCCATTGACTTCTATTAAAAGTAAAGTATGTTTTTGGTCTATATATATATATATGGATCTATGGGTGGAATTCCATGTTGATTAGTTAGGTAAACAGATGAGTGACAGCTGGGAACGATACTGTGGTGCAGTTTTCAAAGTGGGCAAGAACGTAGATATTTAGTTAATAACACTGTTATAAATACACCAAACAGCCTTTATTACTACATGGTTTCTCAGTGTTTGTGTTTTTTTCTGTGTATTGTTAGTTTTTAGATGTTGTCTGCATTTGATATTTAAGTTTTAGTTAAGTTAATTTTTTAATTGTTATTGAGCAGCATGTCTATTGGACCCAAGGATGAATAACAGCTATTGAGAAAGCAGCCAATGGGGATCCTAATAATAATCAAAACAATACAATCAAACCACCACTACAAAGAAACCAGTAGCTACAACACACGATTTCACATCTAACCACCCGGAATGATTTGGCCTTGTTTCACAGAGACTGCCAGCTCAACTCCGACGATGCAGATCGTATTCAGATCCCAGCTGTTTGATAGTCTGGACAGTAAAAGAACACAGTTGAAGCTGGTTTGGAAATGTGATTCAAATCAGAATCCAAAGTCTATTTGCATCACCAGCAACCTGACAAACTAGGATGATGTCAAGTTCAGACGAGCGGAAGTGCTGGGAATTGCTATGAAGTTTCTGATGCCTCCGTTGTTACCACAGCAACCCACGTTGATAGGTCAGTGATGTTCGGACACGCAAATCCAATCTGACCACTTAGAAAGTAACAGTGTGGACAACAGTCGATTCAGAAGATCTGAGGGCGGATTTACAGCAGCAGGAAAGCAGCAGGCGGTTAAACATGTTTAAATAGAAATTTTATTTACAACAATATCAACATCAAGGAGAAGAATAAAATGTATTGTAATTTACATCCTGTAAAACGTCAGTTCGTCTGCGCCCCCCCCCCCACACACCTCCTCTACATAAGTTAATCAGACCCCTTTGCCAAGACTCAAACGAAACAGAAACCATTTTTCTGTATTTCTCATTTCTAAATATATTTCATCGTGATCCGACATCATCTAAGCTATCAAAAATAAACGCAAACAAAAGGTTGTCTTCCTGACTGAAAAGTTTAAGAACGTTCCAGAAAAAGTAAATGACTGATATGTTGCACATGATAGTTCATTTAATTATCTTTCCAAAAAAAATAATAAAATAAAGGAAAGAAAAGCCTCCAAACGCACAAACACTGCTGTATCGACTGGCCTTGAAATCAAAAGAGATACGCTTGGTTCTGTGTACAGCATGTAGTACAAAATCATAATGGGTTCATATGATATGTACCTTGCACTCTGTGCCGTCGCACGACGAACAAAGTCAAGAACTACGAAATATATCTTTGGATTGTGCAAGTCTCTTAAAGGTAGATTCATGAAGACCCCAGCGGTAAAATGCAGGCGGAAAGTGAAAGCATTAACGAGAGTAACAGGTAGCTTTCGCTGAGAAAGGCTGAGAAAGTATCCCCTCTCCTCCACTCGGACTCACCACTGCGCTCATAAAAGCTTCTCCCTTTGACAAAAGGTAAAATAGCATTAAACCCAAAGCGAGCGTTGACCTAAAACAATAAAACGGACCCGACGGGGCCCAAAATCTGTGCAAAAAAAAGGAAAAAAAAGAAAAAAAGAAGTACAGTATATAATAAGAGCCTGTATGATACATTTGGAGTGCACAGCATGTACAAGTCCTTTCTTATTCATATACAAAACAAACAAAAAAAGCCCATTTAATTAATACTGCAGTACCTTTTGCTTCTTTTGACTGATGCACCTGTTTAGCATGTATGGCATAGTGAAGAGGTTTATTGCTCGGATCTGCATATAGAGTGAAACCCACGTAGGCCTGTCCTGAAAGCAAGAATTCCGCCGAAACGAGTTGGAAAAAAACCCGAAGGATTTCAGAAAGTCGATGCTAAACGTGTCGAGTCTCTCGGTAAGGCCGGAACGAGCAAGGAATATTGCAAGCGTCCTTTTTCTTATTAGCCTCATTAGCGATAAAGTGCATCCCCACCCATTCAGCTGCTGTACCGTAACCCACCCCCATTCAGTTTCACAGCGAGAGAGTAGCACCCTCTGGTGGTTACGTCAAGTACTACGTTTACAGCCACACGTAATCGTGATCATACGACGCCGACCTTTGCTCTCAAAGATCGTTTCCCCACACACACACACATACACACACATTCAGAAAGCATTTCACACACTGAGCTGGGAAGGAGTGTGTTTCAGTCTCTCTCTCAGTCCCAGCTTCATCGTTCCAAGGGTTGCTTGTCCATTCGCAGCAGCAGCAGTGCGGCAGTGCTCTGGGTCCACTCCCGGCTGCAGCTCTGATGAGTCTGACGAGGACTTGGTTCTCCTGGACTCTCATGGAGGCGCCTTTCTGCTACAAGTACTTCTGCAGAAGACAGAAACCCAAATCCGACAGTTCAGCAGCAGAAACAACAGACTTCAGATTTGTGTTGCTGCTTTAACGGCTGGTTGGACTTGTGGGCTGGAGGTTAGGAATACAAGCCTTGTGACGTGAAGGTAGCTGGTTTGCTCACAGGACAATACTCAAGTCCCCTTGAGCAAGACACAAGGGCACTGGCGTATAAGAAACAGGCAGATTCGTCCCACCCAAAAATTTAACCACAGAAAAAGAAACTCAATTTAAATTTTTATTTTTTTATTTTAAAAGCGTGCTTTAGCAGCCTTCGCAATTCACACGCTGAGTCACGCCAGCTTTAAACACGAGCTCAGTGACGAGAACAGTAAATACCAACAATAGCCATATATACTACAATAAAATGGTTTTAGTATAATGTGTTGCTATGGTAACAGACTAGGAAGGTTTGGTTTAGCTAACGTTTATATTAACTTTAGTCAGAAAGCACTCTGAAACGTAAAGTTACATTACTCTCTGGCCACGCCCCCAAACTGCAGACTGCTAATACACTACATACATAAATAATAAAATATAATAAATAAAATAAATAAATAAATGAATAAATAAATAAAAGGACCCCAGCGTTAGAAATGCTGTCAGTAGTGCAGTATGTAATGTTAGAGGGTGCTGTTTGGGACACAGCCTTACTGTCTAACAATAATATTAGTCTAGTCTAGTCAGAAAACCTCAACATACATTATTTTGTTATTTCATTTTAGAATTATGGAAATAATATATATTTTTAGTTATATATTATGTATATAATCCAGACACTGCATGTATTTTTTAAAATTAAAATAAGTTTTCTGACAGCAGTATCATGTAATGTGTAGTATGTAGTTTAGTTTGTAAAGTGATCTTTAATTGGATTTATCTGATAATAATCAGACGTACAGATAATGTTATATTTTGTTTATTTATTAGTAATTTACTGTAATTACACAAATGTTGTTCTACGTCACTATACATACAGTGATTTACCTACAGTGGAATCAGCTTATAGGTAATATTTAGGGGATAGGGTGGGCTTCGATTCATATTAGCAAATGTGTCCCCCCCAATATCAAACCCGCTCCTACACCCTTACACCCAGGACTTTGGATACGACTGCCCACCAATGCAGAAGTCAAATTCCTCCGTGTGCAAAGACAAATAATAAACTGTTCTAAAATCTAAATTCTACTGACTGTCTTTCTTGTGTATAATGTATTTATATGCTATGATGGAAGGTATGTTGTATACTCTGTCTGCCAAAGCAAACCTCGAAACATCATATATAGGAACTTTTGAAATAGATTCTTAACTAGGCTACAGCTGATTAATGACCACATCATGATTCTCCATCTAGAACCCATCTTATTGTGATCACCAATGCAGTCTGTTTGCATGACACGCCGTCAGCACCTTTAGGAGTAATCATATTTGTCTTTGAAGTTTATAGTGCTTTGTTTTATTTTGAGTTCCAGCTTCATATAAGTCTGTACGGCTTCAGAACATTCTGTTGCAGGCTCTTTGTTATGTGCTACTAAAACATAAATCTGTGCAACAGCCTTTCAAACAAGGTAGACACTCCCTGAGGAAACATGAACAAGGGCTTCCACAATATTGAAGCTGCGGTTTCATTAAAGTTAAGGAAAAACAAAAAAAGAAAGAGCCTTTATTGCTATAAAAAAAATAATAATAATACT
Organism: Megaleporinus macrocephalus; assembly: GCA_021613375.1. Classification (NCBI taxonomy): domain Eukaryota; kingdom Metazoa; phylum Chordata; class Actinopteri; order Characiformes; family Anostomidae; genus Megaleporinus; species Megaleporinus macrocephalus. The sequence continues at coordinate 26,555,929 of CM038714.1, forward strand.
AATTGGCTACAGGAGAAATAAAGCAACAATATATGAAGCCTGTGTAGTTCTATAGTTGTTGCAGCCGATAGTAAAGTGCAATATTGTGTATGCTTTTTCAGTAAATATAGATTAAACTGATTGTATGGACTTGTTATATGAAGGTACAGCTAATAACATTACTTTTCTATTGAGGTAAAGAAAAACTAAAGCTTTGATACAACGGCCACATTGACTAGTGTCCACTGTGGAGGTCAATAAAGCCAATTATGCTAAGAATCTACCCTGAGAGCTATTAATGCATGTTCTTAATTGACACCACGTACGTACCTGGTCAGGACCCACTGGCATACGACCCATGCTCATGGCGTTCATGCCCATTTGCCCTTGCATTGGAGGCATCTGTCCTGGCCCGTTGACTCCCCCCTGCATGGCACCATTCATCATCATACCTCCATATTGTGATTGCGCCCCCTGCTGGGGGAACTGCTGCTGCTGGGGGTATGAACTGAAGAAAAACAACAAAGGAGCAGATGAGTGTTAAGAGTTCTAACTTAAGGGTCACTTAGCTTTACCTTATTATAGGCCACTCACCTGTTCATGGGCATGCCTCCTTGACCCCAGCCCTTTATCTCTGCTGACTGGTACATGGGCCCACTCTGAGGGTGCTGCTGCATCATGGGATTCGGCGGGCCTCCCATACGGCCAGGCATCATATTCGGAGGGCTGCTGCCAGTGCCCACGAAGGAGGGGTCCCCTTGTTGGCCCATGCCTGCAGTTACACAGTTAATTAGAGTTTTACTACATTTATTCACTGGTGATTCGGTTAATTTACATGGAATCAGTCCAGTAGTCATAGACCCCTTTAGTTTATTTGGGGTTTAAACCTCACATACATGCAACAACATCCAGAGAAACGAGCAAACCCCATAGATTAATCAGACTCACGTTCTTTCTTGACATGCATTAACAGTAGAAGCAGACATATGTGCCCTGCATAGCTGAATACAGGAGTAACAGCCTAAATATCACCTAAACATCTGCCCACTTTGCAAATAACAGTGTGTTAACAGAGAAAAAAATGGGTAAATTTGATTTATTTAAATCAATTTTAACCCACCATAGTTCCCACCATAGTTAAACGGCTGCTGGCCCGGCTGGTTCATGGAGGCTCCTCCCATGGGGGTGTCCATGCCTGTGGGGGCGGTGACGTTGGGAGGAGGGCTGAAGCCTCCGGCTGCCGCCTGCTGCTGTTGCTGCTGTTGCATCATCATCATCATCCTGTGCCTCCTCATCTGCAGAGTCATCATCTCTCGACTCCGCTGAGCCATCATCTGAGCATTCAGAAAACCAGGCTGAGAGAGGGAGAGAGGGAGAGAGAGAGAGCGAGTGAGCGAGAGCGAGAGAGAGAGAGAGAGAGAGAGAGAGAGAGAGAGAGAGAGAGAGAGAGAGAGAGAGAGAGAGAGAGAGAGAGAGAGAGAGAGAGAGAGAGAGAGAGAGAGAGAGAGAGAGAGAGGTGTGCTGTCAATAAGCAAGGCATACAACATAAAACTTGAAGCCTATCAGCACAAACAGCCATAAAACAACTGAGAAGGACTTCCACTATTAGTTTCAGCATGTCAGAGTAATCTGGCACTAAATATGACTGACTTTAGCCACAGGCAGGTACTCAGACTGGGGTGTTTGTCTTGGGTTTTCTCCTTTGATTTAAGAGCTGAATAGTAAAGTACCTGTCCCCCCATGCCGGGCTGCATGCCAGGCCTCACTCCTGGGTTTGCTCCAGGTGCGTTCTCCATTTTCATCGCCATTCCCTGCCGGGTCTGGTTCATAAACTGCAAAATAAGGCCATTCGGTGTTACGTAAGTCGACACAACACAGACCGGCCGTGCCACAGTATACCCACATTTGTGCTACGCATGCATTTCCATTCAGCACTATCCTTAAAAGTACAATGGCAGTTGGGTCTGTTATAATGATTACATCATCAGATCACACTTATTTATCAGATGATGGGGTTATCTGATATCTTTCCCGACTTGTCCTGACTGACACTGACCGCCAGGTTCCACTGCCACGCAAGTTACCCACCAGACTGAACATCAGGCATTGCTACCTAGCCTCAGACTAGCTGCCTAACCTTCACTACAGGGTCTATTGAAATGAAAATGGACTCTAACTACTTTACACTAACCTTCTACCTTCATTAACTTTCATCATCACTCTCACTGTTCTGTATCTGTATTACAATTCATCTCAGTTATATCATATTATGATTATATAAGCACACCTGAGCAGCTGAACAGAAGTATACAGTGGTTTATCAGTACTGTTTGAGTAGTATGATCAGAGGAGGATGGGTCCCCCCCTTGTGAGTCTTGGTTCCTCCCAATGTTTCTTCCTCCAGTTCTAAGGGAGTTTCTCCTATGGCTTGCTCACCAGGTTTTTTCTATGTTTATTCTATGATTTCTATCACTTTCTTCTTAGGCTTATTTATGCTCTATTAAACTTTTTTTATCACTACATTACTGTGAAGCAGCTTTGTAACGACATCAGTTGTTAAAAGCGATACACAAATAAATCTGGTTTGATTTAACGTGACTGTTAATGTGACAGTTGTTACTTAAACCATAATTAGATTTTTATCACAACAAGTAGAAAGTGAAATGAAGGACTTCACTGGCCTAGCCGGTTGCTATAACATGATTAAGGAATATATTTTTGTTAGACGAACACATATGCTTGTATGCTTGCACAACAGGTGGGTTTGTCTCACTTGTGCTTTGCGATGCTCTGCACTTAGTGTGCACAATGCAACACATCATTTCTTTTCAGTACAACATGGTATTACCATGCAAGCAAAGCAAAGCTGGCTAGGCCAGAAGACAGCAAACCAGCTGATTTAGCTGCTTTATGCACATTCACAGCTGCATACAATGAACAGAAAATACAATTTAATTAATTATTTAAAGTTTTATCACAGTTATTGAGTTATTGTTAATTGTGAGCTCAAATTATATGATGTGACTGGCCCAGTGGCAGTCCAGCATGTCGACGCCAATACAGCGTGGTTCTGTTGTAAAATCATTGTACTAACATGATCTTTACCATTTATTATTATATTATTAAGCTTTTGTTGGCATGGACCTTCAAAGTTATATATCATTGCTGACCAATATCGCTGCCAGAAACTGTCTTCACTTTCAATGTAAGTTAATGGAACCAGAATTCTTTGAAAGCTATTCGTGGAGCATTTCTATTGGTCCATTCATCATGAAATTCTCTCACAATATAAACGGCAGCTGCTGCATTTAAGTGATGCATGCTATTCATTGCACAGCAATGATATATATATATATATATATATAGTTGTAAAGAATTACTAATGGCTTCAACAGTTAGATAATAATAAATAAACTAAATGTTTTATTTAAAATGTGACTTAAACATTCCAAGAACTGTAGAAGTGCTACCTTTCACCTCTGTGCACTGTATGCAGGTATAAAAAGGTATAAAACAGTATCACTATGGAAGAAACTTGCATGAACCCAGCTCTCACCTGCTGTCCCTGTAGCCTCTGCTGAAGCTGCAGTCGGAGAGGTTTGTTTGCGTTTATCATTCGTGGACGCATCATTGCAGCTCGGGGGTGCATGCCTCCCATGCCCCCCATTTGAGCCATCATGGGGTTAAAGCCAGGCCCAGGCTGGCCCTGCATGGGGCCGGGGCCAGCACCAGGACCGGGACCAGGGCTGGGCCCAGGCCCATAGCCTCCCTGCATGCCCATGGCAGGTGGACCTGGATAACCTGCCCCATACATGGCTTTAGGATCCATACCCATGGCTGAGTCTGGGGCATGGCCGGGGAAGGAGTCTGTGGGAGTCGGTGGTTGGTCTGCACTGTGGCCCTGTGAAGAGAATAAACAGAGTCTGATGCGCTTCAAATGAACAGAATGGCAGCGTATAGTCAGCATGGCTTTGTTTTCCGGTTAATGACTGCTGTGGAGAGGAGCTAAAGATTTCTAAGGCTTAAGACAGGGGTATCACATTCTGGTCCTGGATGGCTAGAGTCAGCAGAGTGTGGGGATTTTTATGCTTCATCTGAAAATCTTTAAGTACTACTGACTGAACAAAAGCCGGATTTTCTATTGTTTTTACATGAACAGGTTAATTCCAGCCATCATCAACGACAACAGCATTTAATTAAGGTTTGCTGTGAAATAAACTTGATATTTATCTTTTTATAGATATATAGAGGCTAAATGGTTTAGGCATACTCAGTATTATACAATAATAATAAACAGTACAGAGCATATTCCTTATTGCCTAGTAACTTATTTCACCTGAAATGATAAAGAATGCCAACTCACTAATTGATCAATCAATATTTTAAAATGTATGGTACTGGGCAGACACTCTTATCCAGGTAGGTGAAGGTAGTGTTACAATTTACCTGTATACAGGTAGGTGAAGGTTGTGTTAGGAGTCTTACCCAAGGACTCCTACGGGTATAGTATAAGGTGATCACCCAGTTGGGGAATTGAACCCCCGTCTACAGCATAGAGGGCAGCAGTGTAACTCACCTCACTGTACCAACCACAGAAAAACATTAGGGCCCTTCCGGACCACAACTGGAAACCCCGGCCTTAAGCCATTTTTTTCTCGCGCCACAATTATTATAGACAAAATCTCCAGCGTATGAATCCTAACATTCACACGCTCCACACCAACATTCTCCTCCAACCTGACTAACAAGGTCCGGTATCCCGAGCGCCCGGTCGATTTCCTCCAAGGCGATGACATCTGTATTGTTGAGGAGAGAGTCTAGCTGGTCTAACAGGGCCCGCTCATCGCTCTGGCCCTCACTGGTTGCTGGGGGGATCAGGAGATCATCTAGCGGGTTGCCAAACGGCATGCTGCACACAAGAAACCAGAGAGTAAGTGACTACATGAAGTATTACTTTAGGTAAAGGGAGAGATAGATACACTCATCAGGCTGACACTGCAAAAACACTGCCCAACTGCAGAGTTGTAAGCTTAGGTTTGGGTGCCTTTGGTCAAATCTTTTATTGATTTCAGGAGGAACCAAGTTTACACACCCTCTATAGAGAAGAGCTTCTGCACATATGAACACAAAAATGGGCCAATATGTTGAATTAAGCCACCAGAAATTGTGCACTTCACACATTTGATGACAATTTTATGTGTATTCTCACAAACAGAATGTGTAGCCTGTCCATAACAGGTAAAAACAAATATGGCGTCCAAATCTTTGGGTACAAGTGTATATGAAATAGACTTAAAATAAAAAAAAAATGGCTTACTCGTGCCTGTTGGCATTGTGACTTCCCTCCAGACCCATCCCGCACTCAGGCCATGAGGGAGACTGAGGGGGATGTGGCCGCCCTCTGAACGCATTCACGGCCATTCCCATATCATTCGGACCTGCATAGAGAGAGCCATTGAGTTAAAAGTCTGCAAACACTTCTTATAGTGTCTCAGTAAGGTATTAAATTTTGTGCAATTCATCCAGTGTTCTCAAAGCTGTAATCAGTAATCAGGACAACGCAGTGTTTACATGCACAAACATGTAAGCAAGTTGCAACATACCCATGTCCATTAGCTGCTGCTGCAGCATGGATCTGGGAGCAGGAACACTGTTGGATCTGTTAATCATTGGGCCTCCCATCATTCCTTTGGGATTTGGATCCACACCTTGGCAGCCCATACCAGGATGACCGTTTGAGCCACCTGGGCTGCCACTGGGACCTTGCATTCTCCAGTCACCTGACCCCATCATGGGGGGCATCTGGTTCATGCCCATTTGTCTGTTGGGGCCTCCTGTGGAGAAGACCAAGACTTGTTGAACAGGGTTATAAATACACATTACTTTAAAACTTTGTTTTTAATCTGTGGTTATTTAACCTATTCTTAAAAAACTGGTGTATCATAAAATTACACTTGCAGAACTTCCTATAATAATGATAATAATAAATAATAGTATTAGAAGTTCAGAATCGAGAATTTAGAAGTATTTGCCACTTATGTTTGCACAAATATGGCCTCCAACTTTAACCAAGCACACTTGCCCAAAACGGTGGGAAGGCACTGCTGGTGTACAGCTGCGGGTTGGGTGGTTGGGTGTCTTGTCCAAGGGCACTTTACTTGTGTCCTGTTGGTTCAGCAGTTCTTCCAGTCACAAGACCAGTTCCCTAGACTACCCCAAATTCAGCCCTAGACTACCCCAAATTTAGATCTTAAGATACCTTCTTCTGTTTTATCTATTATCTATTTTTATCTATTTTATCTGTCCATTTTTATAAATAACGAAGGTCAACACAATGGTAGAAACTACTAAGTACGTCCATTTAAGATTAAAGTACATTGAGCTGTTAAGTAAAGTAAGTTTGACATCCCATGTTCGCTACGAGAAGCTATTTTTTAGCCGCAAATGTTCTGAACAGGTCTTGGTTGATTGAGAAAAGGAGAATACAATGCAAGTATAGCTTTACTGAGATTGACTTTGCTCCTCACCCATGCCTATATGGCTGTCCAAGCTCTCCTGTTTGATGAGAGAGGAAGGAGCACTTCTCCTGCCCGTCACTCCGGGCCCACCGAGAGGTTTACTGTCCACAGACACTGCCCTCTGAAAAGGTACGCGGGTTCCAGGGCCCATTCCTCCTCCTTCTCGATCTACACAGAAAACGCAGTACTGTCATCACATGCTGTACATTCATTCTCAGCAGTCAAAAGCTGCAACATTATAGGCCTCCTACTTTCGGTTACCTTATAAATTCACTGTAACATACAATGACAACCAGATCTTACCATGTGCAGTGTTGTTGGGTCCATTTCCTTTCTTGCTCTCTCCATCCGACCCGCTTCCAGCTCTAGAATCACCAAACATTCCAGAGCCGGGTTTCCTCAGGCTTCCTAGAATGCTCTCCAGACTCTCCAGCTGGGTAGAAAATGAGGGTCATATTGTTAAGGGACGTAAAATGTCAATGTAAAACTCTCATTTTTATTAGTTAATCAACAAGTGCATTGACTATGCAAACAAAGATAGGCTCTGTTCAGACAGCAGCGATACACATACAAAGTACATAGATACGGCTTTGGAATTTCATCTGAAAGTCAACAGCAGGGGGAGCTATTACCTCAAACAAAAGAAACAACTTCTAAAACAAGAGGTAAAGCAGGGGGAGCTTTTACCTCAATCAAAAGAAACAACTTCTAAAACAAGAGGTAAAGTTTATTACCAAAGGCAAATTGGAGGCAAACCACAACATTGTGAATGTTCCACAACTACTACTACTACTACTTCTTTTGGCTTTTCAGGGGTCGCCACAGCGAGTCATCCTCCACTCTGTCCTCTGCATCTTCAGTCCTCACACCAACTACTTCCATACCCTCTCCAACTGCATCCATATATCTTCTCTTTGTCTTTTTCCTGGCAGCTACATTTCTAACGTCCTTCTACTAAGGCTGTGTATTGGCAAGAGCCTGGCAATGCAATACGTATCACCGTCACGATACAATATATCACGATACTGAAAAACAAAGTGATATATTGTGATTTTTCAAATCTTATTATTAAAACACACCACTATATGAAGGTTTGCCAATGCTTACAATAGCTCACGCCACTGTGCTGATTGTTAATGTTGAAGTGGAGCTGAAAATGGATTACAACACTGCCATCTGGTGGTCAGAGGTTTAAACTCAACACACAATGATTCACTGTCTGCCAGGAATCTGTGTATCGATACTGTGTTTTTGAGAATCGATACAGTATCACTAAACATAATAACCTGATATTCGATATTTCAATATTTTCTTACACACCTACCTTCTACCAAGATATACCCGCTGTCCCTCCTCTGGACATGTCCAAGCCATCTCAGTCTGGCCTCTCTAACTTTATATCCTAGTCGTTTAACCTGTGCTGTACCTCTGATCATCTCATTCCTAACCTTCTCCATCCTTATCAGTCCCAAGGAGAACCTCAACATCTTCAACTCTGCCAGGTACAGTTCCTTCTCCTATCTTTTGGTCAACGCCACTGTCTCCAAACCAACCAAAACATAGCTGGTCTCTTGTGAACTCTTACTATGACCTTTGCTCCACAACATTAGGAATTCATTTCAACACTACTACTCAGATGCTCCAAGTTGTGTTGCTCTGCTCTGGATTACTAAAGCGCTGTGGCAGCAACAAAGCGAGAGGAAACCACATAAAGTATAATAGTTGATAAGTTGACTGAATAATACTTGACAGATGAACTAATCATAGAAATAACTGCTGTCTGCAGCTCTGCTGGGGTTTGGACTGATTCTGATTCTATGCCTAAATTTTCAAATACCTCATCAGACGGCTCAACCTTGACTTTGGCATCCTGGCTGCTTGAATTCGAAGTCGTGACTCCTGACCCTGGCCCCGCGCCAACTCCACGACCCTCCAGCTCGTCCAGTCCTGGTTTGCCTTCACCGATGGAGTCCTTGGAGTCGTCCTTGTTCAGGAGGTAGTGGAGCAGAGCGTGTGTCTTTTTCGGACTGTGCTGTTCCTGCTTGATCTCAGGGCCGGTGCCGTCTGTGCCCGGGTGTTCAGAGCCCAGGGTGACTTTCCCCGTGGCCTCCGCTGTGATGCGGGCCACGTCGTCCGGGGTGTTGCCATTCTGCAGTAGCTTGTGGAGGATCTTGTGCTTCTCCTGCAGTGAGTGGGACGAAAGGTGTGCTCCCATGCAGCCAGTAGAGGACACGCATCCAGAAGCCTGCTGCCCTGACGACAAAGCCGAAGACGACGAAGACACGCCCGTGGAGGAAGGGCTGGTCATGCAGCCGCCTGGTTCTTTTGAATCCGTACCCATGGGCGTGGAGGCGCGGCCGGGAGGTTGTCCACCATTTCCTGCTGCCAGAGTGAGCTCCTCCGGTGGGGACGTGAGCAGTTGGAGCAGCTTCTTATGGCCTTTTCCGTCTGGAATTCTCCGATTGCCGTCGGCCCCTGGCCCGCCGTCTTTACTAGACTGGCTGTCTGGCTTATCCATTGAGGTCTCAGATGGGGTAGCTTGTTGCTGGTCAGCTCCCGTGCTATGGGCAACACCGGGGCTTTTTGAGTCGCTGGCATTTGTGCCTTTGCTTGCCCCAGACTGGCTCGACTGACTGGGCTGTGTAGAGTTGATGCTGGGGGAACTGTCAGATTTGTGTGGAGGAGAGGTGAGAGCAGACTGGAGAGAGGAGCCCACTCCTTCGCTAATAGCCTGCAAGGCATTGAGGGAGCTGCTTGAGAAAGAGCTGCCACCCGCTGGACCTGAGGAGCCACTACTGGCACCCATGCTTACAGGGCCCATTGGAGAATGCATACCTGCCAATCAAACAAAGAAAGTGATGTAAGAAATGGCTCAACCACACACGTAGCTAACGTATGGCTAATGATGAATGGAAGATTGTATGTATGTAAGTATAAAGTGAATACCTCCTGGAGAGAAGGGGCTGGCTCCCATCTTCGGGCTTCCTCGTATCCGCGGAGAGCCCATAATATTCTGCTGAGAGGGATTTATACCTGGGCTGCTATGGGACGGACTTGTCATGCCAAGGCCATACCCCCCACTGTGGAAGTGCTGCTGGTGCTGATGCTGATTAATTCCCGGGTGTCCCATCTGATTCATCTGGTTCATTTGGTTCATATGGTTCATTTGATTCATCTGATTCATAGAACCCATTTGGTTCATTTGATTCATCTGGTTCATGGGATTCATCTGATTCATTTGATTCATTGCACCCATCTGGTTCATCTGGTTCATAGAGTTCATCTGATTCATTTGATTCATCTGGTGCATCGAGTTCATCTGATTCATTCGGTTGCCAGGCCCATACATGGGGCCTCCTCTGGGTCCCATATGCCCTGGATCACTCACGCCGTAGCCTCTGGCATTGCCCATGCCCATCTGCCCACCAGGAGCCATGTTCATTTGGGAATTGTGGTTCGCACCTCCTATCCCCTGGCTCCGCATTACGCTTCCCTGGTTTGGCCTGTAGCTGTTCTGCTCCCTAAAAGCATAAAAAGGAAGAACTGAAATAGGAAATTCTCTAAACTGGAACATAAGAATATGACAGCTACAGCTTTTGCTGCCTGCATCATCATCATCCAGGACGACCGGTTTGGTGGTGGATCAGTAATAGCCAACAGTATCCTGACTGTTGCTAGGTAGCGGGATGAAAGCCTCAGACATTATGCTGGTGCAAAAGGCCACAGGTTCCTCTAGGTGGAGGAAAGTGCCCTCATGTGGCCAGTGTGTGCAGTCAGTTCCTGAGTGACTAAAGTATTGATGGCAGTGACTGACCCTCATATTCTGCAGATCTAAACCCAACTGAGAACCTCTGGGACGTTATGTATCAGTGTATCGGACGCCTTCAAGTAGCATCACAGACTGTCCGAGAGCTCACTGATACCCTGATCCAGGTCTGGGAGGAGATCACTCAGAGATATCTAGAGAGAGAACTGGAGAGAGAAGTAGAGACAACTAGAGAGAGAACTAGAAAGAGAACTAGAGAGAGAGAAGTAGAGAGATATCTAGAGGGAAAACTAGAGAGAGAAGTAGAGAGATATCTAGAGAGAGAAGTAGAGAGAGAACTAGAGATATCTAGAGAGAGAACTAGAGAGATATCTAGAGAGAGAACAAGAGAGATATATAGAGAAGTAGAGGTAGAAGTAGAGAGATATCTAGAGAGAGAACTAGAGCGAGAAGTAGAGGTAGAAGTAGAGAGAAATCTAGAGAGAGAACTAGAGCGAGGAGTAGAGGTAGAAGTAGAGAGAAATCTAGAGAGAGAACTAGAGCGAGAAGTAGAGAGAGAAGTAGAGAGATATCTAGAGAGAGAACTAGAGCGAGAAGTAGAGAGAGAAGTAGAGAGATATCTAGAGAGAGAAGTAGAAGTAGAGGTAGAAGTAGAGAGATATCTAGAGAGAGAACTAGAGCGAGAAGTAGAGAGAGAAGTAGAGAGATATCTAGAGGGAAAACTAGAGCGAGAAGTAGAGAGAGAACTAGAGAGATATCTAGAGAGAGAAGTAGAGAGATATCTAGAGAGAAAACTAGAGAGATATCTAGAGAGAGAACTAGAGAGATATCTAGAGAGTGAACTAGAGAGATATCTAGAGAGTGAACTAGAGAGATATCTAGAGAGAGAACTAGAAAGATATATAGAGAAATAGAGGTAGAAGTAGAGAGATATCTAGAGAGAGAACTAGAGCGAGAAGTAGAGGTAGAAGTAGAGAGATATCTAGAGAGAGAACTAGAGCAAGAAGTAGAGAGAAATCTAGAGAGAGAAGTAGAGGTAGAAGTAGAGAGAAATCTAGAGAGAGAACTAGGGCGAGAAGTAGAGAGAGAGAAGTAGACAGAAATCTAGAGAGATATCTAGAGAGAGAAGTAGAGGTAGAAGTAGAGAGTGAGAAGTAGAGAGTGAGAAGTAGAGAGAAATCTAGAGAGAGAACTAGAGTAAGAAGTAGAGAGAAATCTAGAGAGAGAACTAGAGCAAGAAGTAGAGAGAAATCTAGAGAGAGAAGTAGAGAAATATAGAGGGAGAACGAGTAAGAAGTAGAGAGAAATCTAGAGAGAGAAGTAGAGGTAGAAGTAGAGAGCGAGAAGTAGAGAGAAATCTAGAGAGAGAACTAGAGCGTGACGTAGAGAGATATCTAGAGAGAGAAGTAGAGAAATATAGAGGGAGAACTAGAGCGTGAAGTAGAGAGATATCTAGAGAGAGAAGTAGAGAAATATAGAGGGAGAACTAGAGCGTGAAGTAGAGAGATATCTAGAGAGAACTAGAGCTGCTCCTACCTGCTCCATCTCATCAGGAGCCCAGACGCACATACAAGCGCTTGGGAGATACGCACACTACTGTCGTTACTGAACTCAGATCAGGCTGTGACTCCATGTTTTTACTTATCTGCTACTCCGTCGCTACAATATTTAGTTGTCCACAAATTAGACAATTTATCTAATCACTACATGACTTTTTATTAATCAAGATCTGATGTGTGATTTAAGTGTTCTGTTAATTTTCTAAGCAGTTAATAATAATTAAGCAGACTGATATTTCTAGTAGTGGGACAGCATGAGGACCAACCTGTGCAGTAGGTGAGTGGAGAGGAAGGTGAGCGGTTCGTTGGTGTTGGGGTTTCGGCAGAGTTCGCTGCGCGTCTGTGCCGTTACTGGTGTTCCGTCGGACAGAGAGAAGTGATACAGTGGAGTTTCTGCTCGACCTTGTAGGTAAGCTGTAAGGAGGAATGGAGAACACGAGAGGAATTTAGACTTCTGATATAATTAGACAGTAGTACGTGTCATACATTATAGTACAAAGTTGGGATTGAAGGCGTAGAGAGGACATAAATATAAACTCCTAAAAACAACAGTGGATTATAGAAATAGAGGTCCACACATGCATATCCGAGAAAAATTAAAGTTTGAGAATTTCAGTAATTTCAATATAAAATAAGTCTGCTAAATAATAATTTTTTCAAATTAGTTTTTTATGGAATGTCTTTTATAGTGGGCAACAGGACATCGTTGATAACATATTTCTTGTTTTCTGTTCTGCGTCAGTCCAAAAACCCTTCTACAACATCAGCACCAACTCAATCCTACCTTTTTTTATACCATTTCCAGTTTTGGCAGTATAAGAAATAGTTTAAATGCACTGTATATTAACATAAACAAGAACAAATAATAACCCATTCCAAAGGTTACCATTACTTTGATTATAATAAAAAAAATCCAGGTTATGCAGTTTTTAGCCACACTAGCTAAACCTGTGTTAATCACTCCAAACCTTCAGCCAAAGTTTCACACTTTCCACAGGTGGTACCCAGCTTCTCTTATTTAAGATGTTATGTAAATCTTATGTAAGATTTGGTATTTTAGTAAGTCCCAATGTCCACTACAAAGGACATCAAAAAAAAAGTATGCTGTGGGCTGGGCAATAAAACGATAACGATATCTATCGCAAAATAATGTTTCCTTGATAGAACTATAAGACATAGTCTATAAAAAGTCGAAAGAATTAAGTTCCGTTCGTGTTTTGAGAGACAACACGAACAGCCAATGAGAATGAGAATAGCACCGCCCCAAACCAATCAGGTGGCTGAACTAGAGTTCCAACCATTTCATGTTTGGTTGAAGCTCACAGTGCAGAGTGTAGACATAGCGGCAGCTTAACCCACAAGCTAGTAATCTGGTTACTGCAGGCGTCACAGTCGAGCAGAGAGAATAAAATAAGAGAAAATAACAGAAAACGTTAAACTACTACTGAAAGAAACATGATACACGTGTTAATAATCTATAAATAATCTATAAGATAAGATAAACAGGTAAACAGGTGCTATCCTGCTGCTGTGTTGATGAAGCTCTACGGGATGTTTGAGCTTCAAGGTCTCGGGTCAGTTCTACTGTTGTGATCAGCTTGCGCTCCGGATAAATCCATGCTTTCAGTAGACGCAGCCACCCTAGTGACGTAATCGATAATGATAAATATGGATGTTGTAGGAGTTGGAGTGAGAGCGCTGAGGCAAAGTTTACTTTATTTTCTGTCTGTCTGTCTGTGTGTGAATAATGTTCATACTAATACTGACCCATATATATATATATATATATATATATATATATATATATATATATATTTTTTTTTTTTTTTTGTGTGTTTGATTTATTTGAAATACAGTTGTGTAATGTTCTCTAAAAAACATTTCGATATCTTCACTTCTCACTTCAAGTAAAAAGGCATTAGTGATTTGATTTATATCGTGATATATATCGATATCGAATGATATGAAAATTTCCCATATCGCCCAGCCCTATGCTGTTAGGTAGTTAAACATTTGTGCATATCAATAAAAAAAGTGCTTTGAGAACTAGCTACAACAGTTTTAAACATACCAATTATAGGCTTTAGAAACAAAATAAATGCATACTCTTTTTAAAATATCTTTTGGAGACTCATGTCCCCTCTAGAGGACAAAAATTAATTACCAGGTCGTACGAGGATATACATCACATCAACAGTGTAAACTCAAGATTACTAGAAAGTGAACTGCTCTCAGACCAGTTTTTTGTGAATGCAAGTGGTGACAGCTGATACGCATGTATACATACACATATACAGGTAGCGTCAGCTGATGATTTTCACCAAAAGTACTTCAAATTTACAGACAACATAGTTTTAGGAGTGACTTTTCCCACTTTCGGCTTAAGGTTTAAAAACTGCATCAGCACTGACGACCACTGCAAGATTTATCCATGTTGTTCATTCTGAGAAGTTCCAAACAAAACGACTGTCAGAAAACACAAATCTGATCGGATAGCTGTAGACAGCAGATATAAACGTTCATAAAATTAGCACTAAACGATTTTAAGGGTATCCAAATGAACAGAATCCTGAAAAAAAGCACCGACCTGCCCTGCTGTTATTTCTAACTGCTTAGCAACGCTTTTTTATTGTGTTATAATTTTTATAAATTTTGATTTGTGACATAACATTTATTTTCAGTGCTTGTTTCTTTACTTCCTTAATATATTATCATCATTTATTTTCAGTGCTTGTTTCTTTACTTCCTCAATATATTATTAACATCATAACATTTATTAAAACGTTACAGTTGTTGGGACGCAACTGCTCCATCATGGTGGTTGTCGCGGTGCCAGTTAGCTCTAGTTAGCCAGAGTTGGTGAGCAGGCCTGTTTTAATACCAGCTAAGCTCATGCCAAAGATCTTCTTTCTCCCAGACAGCGGGATTGTTTAATGTTAATCAATTGTTAAATAGATCTGACGTTTCTGAGGGATGCCTTAAAATTGTGCAAAAGTCTTGTTTACTTTGATGGTGTCCACATTAAGCACACCACTCTTTTGATTTCTTTAGATCTGCATGAGTGTCAGTAGTGTTAACTGCGTTTACATCACTTACATCACCCTTTAACCATATATTACACTATACCATATACTACTGTAAATCATATTTAGTTAAACTATTCAAACAGAGGATGTGTCTATTTAGAATGGATGTATAAAAGTAGATCAGAACAAGCAGGAGTCTCTCTACTGCTCTTATTAATCCTCTGTTTATGTAACTCTGCAGGAAATAATCTGTAACACGTGCACTAGAACACATACCCTCCTGGTAATGCCGTTTGTAGGACCAGGGCTGGCCTTCACTGCGATTGAGGAACATCTGCATACATCTGCGCACCAGATCCTCCCAGCCAGGACGCATGGTGGTATGCAATGTATTCTGCTGCTCAATCTCAATCAGTTTGCCTGTATCACACACACACACACACACACACACCACACATGTTATCCACTAAAAGCAATTATCACTTCATCTTCAGCAACAGTCACCCTGGACATTTGCAGTTCACCTAGTCTTGAGAAATGGCCATGACAGAAGCTGATCTGGAAAATGTATTGATGAAATCTGTGGCAAACTCAAGTGTGACTAGGCCTGTAGTGTGACCGGGCCCTGTGCTGTGACCGGGCCCTGTGGTGTGACAGGGCATGTAGAGTGACCGGGCTCTTTAGTGAGACTGGGCCCTGTAGTGTGACTGGGCTTTTTAGTGTGACAGGGCCTGTAGGGTGACCAGGCTTTTTAGTGTGACAGGGCCTGTAGTGTGACAGGGCCTGTAGGGTGACCGGGCCCTGTAGTGTGACCGGGCTCTTTAGTTTGACTAAGCCTGTAGTGTGACAAGGCTCTTTAGTGTAGCAGGGCCTGTAGAGTGACCGGGCTCTTTAGTGAGACTGGGCCCTGTAGTGTGACAGGGCCTGTAGGGTGACCGGGCCCTGTAGTGTGACTGGGCTCTTTAGTGTGAGAGGGACTGTAGTTTGACTGGGCTTTTTAGTTTGACTAAGCCTGTAGTGTGACAGGGCCTGTAGGGTGACCGGGCTTTTTAGTGTGACAGGGCCTGTAGAGGACCGGGCTCTTTAGTTTGACTAGGCCTGTAGTGTGACCGGGCTCTTTAGTTTGACTAGGCCTGTAGTGTGACCGGGCCCTGTGGTGTGATGGGCCCTGTAGTATGACCAGGCTCTTTAGTGTCACAGGGCTTTTTAGTTTGACTAAGCCTGTAGAGTGACCAGGCTCTTTAGTGAGACTGGGCCCTGTAGTGTGACAGGGCCTGTAGGGTGACCGGGCCCTGTAGTGTGACTGGGTTCTTTAGTGTGAGAGGGACTGTAGTTTGACTGGGCTTTTTAGTTTGACTAAGCCTGTAGTGTGACCGGGCTCTTTAGTGTGACAGGGCCTGTAGCGTGACCGGGCTCTTTAGCGAGACTGGGCCCCGTAGTGTGACCGGGCTTTTTAGTGTGACAGGGCCTGTAGGGTGACCAGGCTTTTTAGTGTGACAGGGCCTGTAGAGTGACCGGGCTCTTTAGTGAGACTGGGCCCTGTAGTGTGACCAGGCTTTTTAGTGTGACAGGGCCTGTAGGGTGACCGGGCTTTTTAGTGTGACAGGGCCTGTAGTGTGACCAGGCTCTTTAGTGTAACAGGGCCTGTAAGGTGACCGGGCTCTTTAGCGAGACTGGGCCCTGTAGTATGACCAGGCTCTTTAGTGTGACAGGGCTCTTTAGTTTGACTAAGCCTGTAGTGTGACAGGGCTCTTTAGTGAGACTGGGCCCTGTAGTGTGACAGGGCTCTTTAGTTTGATTAAGCCTGTCGTGTGACAAGGCTCTTTAGTGTAACAGGGCCTCTAGAGTGACCGGGCTCTTTAGAGAGACTGGGCCCTGCAGTGTGACAGGGCCTGTAGCGTGACCGGGCTCTTTAGTGTGACAGGGCCTGTAGGGTAACCGGGCTCTTTAGACTGGGCCCTGTAGGGTGACTGGGCTCTTTAGCATGACTGGGCCCTGTAGAGTGACCGGGCTCTTTAGCATGACTGGGCCCTGTAGAGTGACCGGGCTCTTTAGCATGACTGGCCCTGTAGAGTGACTGGGCCTTTCCTTTGACAGGCAAAGCCAGCACTCTGGGGGGTTGAAGGAAAGTACACTCACCTGAGAGCTCGTGTCTAGTGGTGAATCTCTCCGTCCGCTCCACTGCAGTCACTCTTCGCGCCACACAGATCATACAGGACTGCAGGTCTGATACACACCAAACAAACAGTTTAAACAGAGTGAAACAGAACCTGAGAGCTGAAGCAGTGTCTGGAAAAGTCGGTCTACTGCTGATACATGCTGAGAGGAACGCTTTTAACAAGCTTTTGTTCAGTAGCACTTAGTAGTACTGTAGTTTTAACCACATTTCTTTAACTACCGAGCCCAGAATCTGTGCAGGTCTGTCCAATTCTAGTGCGTGTACGTGCATGTGCGTGATGCAGGGCCACACCTTCCCCCTCCTCCATCATGGCTTTAGGCTGTGTAAGGGCGAAACATTGCATGGTCTCATAACGCGGCCTGCCCGCAACCTCCTCTCCACCGGGACCTCCATGGCCGAACTTCACCAGCATGCGGCAGTTAAAGGTGTGGCTCTTCTGACGAGAGGGGTCTCCAGTCCAAGATACGCCATTAGGTCCTAAAGCATACAAACATCAGTCAGCACTGTGTTTATAACCACTAAACCCATTACAATGCACAGGCCTGTATGTGAGCATACTAAACTCTTCACTCCCATAGATACACTACCAGTCAACAGTTTTAGTACACTACCAGTTCAAACGTTTGGCTGGTAGTGTATCTAAAACGTTTGGCTGGTAGTGTATCTAAAACGTTTGGCTGGTAGTGTATCTAAAACGTTTGAGTGGTAGTGTATCTAAAACGTTTGAGTGGTAGTGTATCTAAAACGTTTGGCTGGTAGTGTATCTAAAGCGTTTGACTGGTAGTGTATCTAAAACGTTTGACTGGTAGTGTATCTAAAGCGTTTGACTGGTAGTGTATCTAAAGCGTTTGACTGGTAGTGTACTAAAGCGTTTGATTGGTAGTGTACTAAAACGTTTGGCTGGTAGTGTATCTAAAACGTTTGGCTGGTAGTGTATCTAAAACGTTTGACTGGTAGTGTATCTAAAACGTTTGACTGGTAGTGTACTAAAACGTTTGGCTGGTAGTGTATCTAAAACGTTTGGCTGGTAGTGTATCTAAAACGTTTGACTGGTAGTGTATCTAAAACGTTTGACTGGTAGTGTACTTCACTCTCATTCAGCAGGAAGAGCACCAAGATGTGCTGAAATGAGTAGATGTTATGTAACTAAAATTCACACTTCAAAGAGCATGAAATACTCCCACCCACCCCCCCGTATTATTTTTAAATCACCCGACCCCCCCGGACCACTCGGCCGGTTGTTTTTTAAGTAATAGTTTTTACTAAAAGCCTCAACTGGTAGAGAGGCTTTTTTCACAATACTTTGAAATAACTGGAAAGCTGTGCACCGTTGGCCTTGGGCAGGTTCTTCTGGAGCTCTTCTCGGTCCTCCTGATGCAGGATGTTGTAGACGCTGGTGTTGATCAGCTCCTCCTGTTTGTACTGCAGGTACTGAGTCACGTTATCAGACACGAACACGATGCTGCCCTCGCGGTTCACCACAAACAGGAAGCCATCCAGGGCCTGAGAAGGAGAGAGACAGACAGAGGGAGGTGTGATTTGACTGACTGAGGCTTCCAGAGGCCACAACACTGGAAAGTGTTATTTGAGATACAACACAATAAACAATCGAGTAAATAATAAAAGTGCAAAAGAAGAAAATACTGACAAAAATATCTACTTTTAGCTGGAACTCACTGCAGGAAACACTAAAGCTCAATTTCTAACCACCTCCACACGATCTGCCAGTGTTTTATTTAATTTTAGTTACTTTTATGATTGATTTTTATCATCATTATAATTATTACTATTGTTTTTTATTAATTAATTTACTATTTAGAGGTTTACTACTATACTTACCTATTTTTTTGTTTATTTTATTTTTTTATTCTTGGTTTTAGCTTCTTATTCAGATTTATTTTACTTAACATTGGCTTTTTATATATATTTTTTATTTTATACTTTAAGTAGTCATATTTTGTTACAGGTCTGATGGGAGTTGCTGGAATTAGGGTGTGAGTTTTTTTGTATTTTGTCTATTGTAAACTAATAAAAAAGTAATTTATTTTTTTAATTTATAAAAAAAAGGTTGCTTGATTTATTGATAATACATAGTTACGAGGAAAATGTGAGTTTTTGACCAATACTGTGACTATAGTGTGACTATGAGTGTATCTATGAATTAAAGTCTGGTGCTGTTATTTAAGGAAACCAGAGTGTCCAACGTTCCTGGCTAGAGGCTTCAACACTGAAGCTACTGTGTCAGAGATTAGGTTACGGTTCTACCATGTCCAGACCACATGGGTTGCATTTGATTGGTCAACTCATTAACATAAAGCTTATGATTTGCCTGCGAATAAGTTAAATTTCTCCTTATGGTTTATTTTCTGTTTTAGCAGGTGTACATGGGGCTTCGGGGGAAATGCAAGGTATAGAAAGTGAGGTACAAACATAACCCATCTTCCCATATTCCAATATGGCGTACACATATAAGCCCAGATTTTTATATATCTGTTCAGCAAAGCATCATCACACTCATCAGCACCTTTCCTGCCTCTTTATTATCTTTATTATTCTTTATTCTATTCATTGTATCATCTTGAGCTTTTCTCATGTTTATGTTACACATCATAAGCGTGTGCCCCACCAAGACAAATTCCTTGTATGTGTGAGATCCTTGGCAAAATAATCGATTCTGATTTGGATTCAATTGCCAATTTTCACAGCAACCTGAGAGCTTTTTCTATCACACGTGTTCAGCTATAGTTGTGTGTCTGCCACGAAATTCAAAGCTGCAACAAATCAGTGTTTTGAAGCCTCCAAACAACTCACGGCAGGCTCACGTTCAGCCCCTGTGCTCTAATTTGGTGTTCCAACTACACATACAAGCGAAAACACCATCCCCATATCCTCCCATTAAACGTTTTATTCACAGATTCAACAAAAACATACTACAGGTGTCATACAAACACATTTAAAACCGAATGGATCCAGGAGGTTCTAGCATGTACTAACCCTGAAAAGCTACGTTACTCCCTGAAAGGTTTCTTGGAATCTTTTCAGAAAACCTGAAACCCTATCCTGGATTTTATTAATAGAGTCACTGTTGCACCCGAAGAGAATAGCGATGCTTAGGTGTGAATTAAGATGTGAATTATCTTCCCCTACTTATTTACTTCTTGATCTATTTATTTATTTATTCACTTATTCTCTTAAAATAGTAAGTTATTGATTGGTTAACCTACAATGCCTACATTTCGTTAAATCAATCCACTCCCAGAAACTTCCATATGGGATGGAAGGGGATGGGTTTTGGGGAAGGCTTGGGGCTGGGAATGGGAAACTTTCCAGGGGTGAAGTGGGTTTGTATAGATGTAGAAGCTTCTGTTCAATTGTTACAAATTGCACCCGAAGAGAATAGCAATGCTTAGGTGTGAATTAAGATGTGAATTTTCTTCCTCTACTTATTTACTTCTTGATATATTTATTTATTTATTCACTTATTCTCTTAAAATAGTAAGTTGTTGATTGGTTAACCCCACAATGCCTATATTTTTGTTAATCAATCCACTCCCAGAAACTTCCAGATGGGTTGGGACAAGTTTTGGGGAAGGACTGGGGCTGGGAATGGGAAACTTTCTAGGGGTAAAGTGGGTTTGTATGGATGTAGAAGCTTCTGTTCAATTGTTACAAATGTATAATGCAACTTTTCTTATGGCTTCAAATAACATGATAAAAAGATTTGGAGTAAAACGGATTGCAAAATGGCAGTGCATCTCCCCTCCAACACATGTTAGATGGGTCCAGGAGGTTCTAGCATGTACCAACCTTGAAAAGCTACGTCACTCCCTGAAAGGTTTCTTGGAATCTTTTCACAATACCTTGAACTCTATCCTGGATTTTATTAATAGAGTCACTGTTGCACCCGAAGAGAATTGTAATGCTTAGGTGTGAATTAAGATGTGAATTTTCTTCCCCTACTTATTTACTTCTTTATCTATTTATTGTTTTATTCACTTATTTTTTCTCTTAAAATAGTAAGTTATTGATTGGTTAACCCCACGATGCCTATATTTCGTTAAATCAATCCACTCCCAGAAACTTCCAGATGGGATGGGACGAGTTTTGGGGAAGGCTTGGGGCTGGGAATGGGAAACTTTCCAGGGGTGAAGTGGATTTGTATGGATGTAGAAGCTTCTGTTCAACTGTTACAAATTGCACCCGAAGAGAATAGCGATGCTTAGGTGTGAATTAAGATGTGAATTTTCTTCCCCTACTTATTTACTTCTTGATCTATTTATTTATTTATTCACTTATTCTCTTAAAATATTAAGTTATTGATTGGTTAACCTACAATGCCTATATTTCGTTAAATCAATCCACTCCCAGAAACTTCCAGATGGGATGGGACGAGTTTTGGGGAAGGACTGGGGCTGGGAATGGGAAACTTTCTAGGGGTAAAGTGGGTTTGTATGGATGTAGAAGCTTCTGTTCAATTGTTACAAACGTATAATGCAACTTTCTTATGGCTTCAAATAACAATAAAAAGATTTGGAGTAAAAAAGATTGCAGCCAACAATAACTGTGCTGCTTGACACACAAACTCTATTCATAAGCTTTATTTTGTATGCACATTTTATATATAATATATAATTAGAGTGGATAACTTGCATAGTACAGGCAACAGAGAACTGTATTAAACTATGATCAACTTGCCAGCCTTCTCAAACAAGAGCCTGAGTCTGTTATAAATAGCTCTGCTTATGATGTAATATGTACTATTTCACAACCAGCAGGTACCCAAAACAAAGCTTATGTTTTTTTTCTTTTGCTATGGGCTCTGATGATGACCTACATGACTCACCTGCAACAGCAGAGGGCCCAGATGGTCCTTGTCGATGACCCCCTGACCTGTAGAGGACACGTCCGCCTTCTGGACATCATCGTCACCACATGAGCCTTTTCCTGCAAAACACACATCAACTGTTACAGACAAACCCACTAAACCACAGTTTAAAGCTCACAGGGACAGATTACGAATATTTAATGAGTAACTTAATACTTAATAAGTATTCACTACAATGAAAATACAGCTGCAGTAAACACATGATGCATTTATATAGTTGTTAAGTACAGGTACGATAACCAAACAACCGCTGCAGCACAAGTGTAGTGATACATTCCACCACCAGGTGGCAGCACTGAACACAATCACTGGCTTTCAGGGCTTCTTTTTTGTTTTACCTTTCTTCTGATTAGCAATGACAAGCACAGTGACATGAAGGTGCAGCTGTGCGTCTACCTTGCTCTTTGATCTGCCGTATCTGCCTCACTGTCTCCTTAAGGATGGCGCATTTGTCCGGTTTCACGTTGAAGCTGTCGATGTCGCTCAGGTTGGCGGAGATCAGCTCGGCCAGCTCCTCGATGTACTTGCACTCCTGCTCTCTCCGACGCTTATCGCACCTGGAGAGAGAGGCGCACGCATGACAGGCAGATGTTAGCAAACGATTACAGAACCTGATTGGTGGAAAGCTCAGAAGGTGAGATGGAGTGGGGAACAATAAAAATCTAATGCAAAAAAATATAAACACCAGTATACTTTAAAACATTTTCACAATACACACACAATAAAAATATCATTGAGTGCACCCACCGTGCTACACTGAATCCTAATAAACAGGATTAAACTCTCGAATTATGCTGATCAGTGATCTTTAAGTACTGACAATATCCATAATAATACATTAGAATGTGGTTTATGAGCATATGATGCAATTTATCAATATAGCTAGTAGGGCTGTGTATTGGCAAAAACCTGGCGATACAATACGTATTACGATACAACAGTCATAATTCTATATATCGCGATATTGCAAGCAAAGTGATTTATTGAGATTTTTGAAGTCATACTATTAAAACACACCACTATATGAACAGGTTTGCCAATGCTTACAATAGCACTGCACCCTTGTGCTGCTTGTTAATGTTGGAGTGGAGCTGAAAATGGATTACAACAGTGCCATCTAGTGGTCAGAGGTTTAAACACAACACACAATGATTCACTGTCTGCCAGGAATCTGTGTATCAATTCTGTGTTTTTGAGAATCAATACTGTATCACCAAACATAATATCCCGATATTCGATATTTCAATATTTTCGTACACCCCTAATAGAAATGCATCTCATCACACGGTTATTTTCAATAAGGTACATGATTATTTGGCTAATTTTATTAATATCTCCCAAAAATTGGAAGACAATATGCTGCATTAATCTATATTTGATAGTAAATTGTACATATGTTGTAAACACTATTGAAAATAATCAATGCACATAAGAAATCACATAGCAAAAGAAATGGATTGAACTGTACTGAGTATATGAGATGTAATGCTGACTGGAATCATTGTGTGGTCAGGGATTTATACTAGAGACGCATCCAGCCTGGAAGTTTATAGCTGATTCATTTTTTTTCCATCCCACCAATTATTTCTTAAACCTGAAACTCACACCACTGTTGCAAAATGAACAAATGAAACATATTAGTATGTTTCCAGAACTTTCTACTACCAATCACAAGTCACAATATAAGTAACATTTGCTCCTTTTTAAGGAGTTGAAAAAAATAAATAAATTATAAATATATAAATAATATAATAATAATAAAAATAATTATTTGTATAATATAATATGATATATATATATCATTTTTTTTTATTATAAAAATAATTATTTTTATTATTATTATATTATTTATATATATATATATTTTTTTCCCAACTACATATACAATTATTTGTATTATTATTATTTTTTACTTTTTTCCAGCAGCAGCAAACCAAATAATAACTAAATAATAATAGATAAAAAAAGAATAATAATAGAAGAATAGAAAAACAATGATTCTAATATCAACAGATTCAAACCATGGATCTCTAATTTACATCTTATTGTTTGTTGTTTATTTGTTTATTTATAAACACACACACACACACACACACACACACACACACACACACACACTTACCCCAGTCCAGGTGTGTCACATGTGGAGAGTTTGCGTTTTCGGTCGGAGCAAAGCGGCTCCAGAGAGTTCTCTCCAACTCCACTCATCTTCAACACATATCAGCACCTGAAACACAAACACAGGCCTGTTTGTTTCTATGAACAGTGGAGCCATAAACCAGACTTCCGTATATTTCTTGGCGACAGCCGAACCTTAACCAGAACTTATAGAAGCCCAACCCTTAACCGTAAAACGTAATGATTTAAATCACCAGCTTGTGGACACAAGGTCCCCACGATGTGGCATTAACCTGGTATACACACACACAGTATTAACTTGTTCAAGCTTTGCTCCACTCTTTAAGAAAGAGCTGCTTCTGTGAACACCAGCAGCTTTGCTCTCTCTCAGTGAGGAGCTTCTGGAACAGCTACACATCCTTTCAGATCCATAGTGTTGAGGTTTCTTCTCACAGTGGAAGAGGATCTTCTATCTAATCTCCTCCCACGTCCTAAATAAGTAATAACTTGAACATAATGAACTTTCTGACTGGTAATTAAATTAATCAAGGCTATTCTCTCATTCTTACACAGCACTGTGCAATCATACGCATGCATTTCTGAACGAATGAACTGGGGGGCACTGACTCTGTACTACAGATGACCCTCACGCTTCTCACTGCACACCTTGGAGAGATCTGGCCCCTTTTTCTTGTGAGACAGAGCTTATTTTTAAGGGGTTCCACATTCAGCTGAATGTGCGTAATGTTCCAGGCTGAGAGAGAGAGCGAGAGAGAGAGAGAGTGTAAGTATATACACTGATGATGATGGAGTGAAGCAGGGCCCCAGGAGAAATGGGTCATCCCTCGTTCAGTGTGTGTGCGCGTGTGTGTGTTTCTCTGCAGTATGGAGATGGTCAATACTCTCCCTTCCACGAGCTGCAGTCCAAAGAGTAGGTGTATATTCTCATAACGAGGCAGCGTCAAATTAATCAATATCATTAAAAGACAATGTATGAAAAGAGCCAGAAACTAATACTTAATCAAATAAAATAAATAAGAAAATCTCTACACTCTCCTGTATGGCTTCCAAGCCTTTTACTAGCAGTGGTGGAACAAATGCTCCCAAGATCCTCGCATAACATCCTCTCTCTTTCTTTCTCTGTCTCTCTCTCATAACTGTTTATGATATGGGCTCATATCTACAGTCGTATGCAAAAACCTCTATACAGCATTCGTAGTGCACAACTTCTGTTTATGTCTATATTTGTTGAGTTTAAAGCTACACCACATAGTATTTGGGGATTTGGAGACCTCTCTGGTGGAAGTGTGGAACTGCACACAAACGTGCAGAAGAACATTTGGTTGTGCTTTACACCCTTTTCTGAGTGGAAAGAGTATTTTAAAGAGAATTCGCTTCTGTGTTGGAGACTAACATGAAACAGAACCTTTTTCTCTCTCTTTATTGCCACACGTGGCAGAGTCCCTTTCCACCCCTCACGGTGAGTGTCTTTAAAGCCGTTAACCCACTCCATGGAACGAAAGAGTGTCAGACAAAAAAAAAAAAAAAAGGCCTGAGTGGCACTGTGCAAGCAGGCAAGTGTTCTTAAAATACTTTTGTACATTTACAGATGTAACTAAATTGTGTTCATCAGTTGTACACACGTTTTACACACCAGTGCCATCAAAAACAGCAGCATTACTGATTCTGATACAAACAGGGGCTAGGAGAATTATCTGAGCTGAGTTTACACCAAACGCTAAATTTAATCTCAGTAGCCAGAAAACAAACGGTCCTTACTGTTAAAAAATTATATACAATTTAATTAGTTGATTAGTCAATTTCCCGTTTGAAAAACACGTGTATCTTCATTTTTTTATTTTCCTACATCACTTGAACCTGACAGCTGCTCTTTATATTGTGTGAATATTTAAATGGTCCAATAGTTTGGAAAAAGGTTCCATTGACTTACATCACATGTGAAGAAGGGTTTATACATACATTATATATATATATATATATATATATATATATATATATATATATATATATATATATATATATATATATATATATATATATATATATGCGCAACTTTCCAGGAGAGGCCAAAAACATACTTTACTTTAAGTCCATGAAACCAGAATACAAGAATGAGGATAATGTTTTTTTCTTTGGACAGCAACAATGTGTGTATATATATATATATATATATATATATATATATATATATATATATATATATAAACAAACAAACACACACACACACACACACACACACACACACACACACACAAGATCCTCACATAACCTCTCTCTCTCATAACTGTTTAGGATATGGGCTCATATGTACAGTCGCATGCAAAAACCTCTATACAGCATTCGTAGTGCACAGCTTCTGTTTATGTCTATACTTGTAGAGTTTAAAGCTACACCACATAGTATTTGGGGATTTGGAGACCTCTCTGGTGGAAGTGTGGAACTGCACACAAATTTTGGTTGTGCTTTAGGCCTATTTCTTATATATATCTATACATATCTATATATCTATACAAACACACACACACACACACACACACACACACACACACACACACACACATATATATATATATATATATATATATATATATATACACACACACACACACACACACTTCCAGCCAAACATTTTAGTACAGTTCTAAAACTTTTGCTTTCTTCAACACACATACAGAATTATCACCACCTCTGTCTGCAGCTATTACTTTCAGCTTCACTTTGGATTTGGTAAAGTACTGAAATTACATACTACACACTACACACTAAACACACACAACACACACACACACACACGATAAAGCCAGGACTAATCTGTTGTTTTTTTAACAAAGTCACAATAATTTCATCCTAAAAAAGTTGTTGTTTACCATCACTGCATGGACACACCTATTTCTCCCTCCATCCATCACACCCTCTTCCTTCCCCCTTGCACTGCCCGCCCCATTTCTCTTTTTCTATTTTCATTTTCTCTTTTCCTATTCTCGTCTCTCTTCTCTAAGCCCTTATGCTGCCGTGTCCAGCTTCTCTAGTGTGCGTGTTTGACTGACCCCTCTCAGAGTTCAGCGGAAACCTCTGAGATCAGGCCATCGGGTCACACGCCTTTCCCCTCAGTCTGTCTCTCTCACACACACACACACACACACACACACACACACACACACACACACACACACACACACACACACACACACCCTTCCCCTTCTCTTACACACAAACAGAGGCACACATTCCTGTATGAGCTCATCATTCCTGAGCCAAACTGCGGGACCAAACAGCCACGTTATGCAACATACTGCAGTGCCTGCCCAGACATGTACAACACCGACACACACACACACACACACACCTCAGCGTATCACACACATTCTCAAAGTCCTCTCTCTCCTTGTATTTCACAGCTCTAGCCGCCCATCCTCTCATCCTCCTTCTCCTTCATCCTCACCTTTGCAGCAGTGTAGAATGATGACATCCACTCCGCTCTACTTCACATCCTGCAACACAAACACACGCGGTTGAGCTGAGTAGAGACTTGCTGTGCCATTTTACTTTCTTCTATTAATGCAACAGTTTTAATATAAACTAAATAACACTCTACTTAAATCCTATGACATGTTTTCTAGAACCCTCCTCGCACTGACCAAAGACACCTTGATCAAGATTTTTTGCCAGCCCATCTGAGCGTGTCAGACAAATCCCACGTTCTACTTATTTTCTTTACTTTGGCCCACACGTGCGGTTTCATAAACCAAACACAACCTGTTCTTGCTGCTCTGCTTTTTCTGATACTGATACTCATATAACTGAATGATCTCTGTTCTGACTGGCCGTCCTGCATTGTGCCTCATTCAAAAAGTAGTCTGACCTGAAACACTACTCACGCCAGCTTCGACATACACGAGCAGAGCTGAACAGGCGCTGGCTTTGTGGGTGTATAATACTAGAGCTGCACCTTACGATTAATTTCTTAATAGAATAATCTAACGAAACTTTCTTCGATTAGTTGATTAATCTAATGAATTTTTTTTTTGGGAGGGGGGCCTACACACCTCATGTGTTTAGAAACATTATATGCGTATACTACAGCAGGAAAAACTGATTAAACCCCAAACACACACACACACACACGTTTGTCTTACTATATTAGTGAGGTCACCCATAGGTTTCTATTGACCCTAAACACTCATTTTCTGCTCTATTAGATTTTTTTTAAAAAACCTTATTTTTGGAGAAAATTACATGTGACCAGCAAAATGTCCTCACTTTACCAAAAAAAAAAAAATCAGACTGTACTATACTAGTGAGGACATGTGGTCCTTACAAATATACCTCTACAAGAACACACACACACTGTTCAATATTCAGAAGTGAGTTTCTTGCTTTAAAACTATACACACTGGTCGTGTAGGTTGCTTTCCTCCAAAATAATTACTTTACACAAGAGAACGTATAAATAAATAACTAAATAAACAAGTAACGAATGGAGGGATCAGCTATGGATAAATTGCAAGAAGGATATTGTTGTAATAATTAATATTATATTATCTTTTATGGCAAATGTAAATTTTTCCAAACTTGAAAACCCAGTTAACAGATTGTACAAGTGCTTTTTTGATAATTTTGTTCTTTTCAGATAAAAAAGATTATTATTATTATGAATGTTTGCAGATGTTTTGTAGTTGATAGAGAGGAAAGGCTGCCAGGCAGAGCTATGGTGGGAGAAAGTGGGATGCTGAGGTTGAGGATATTAGAGACCTCTGAACAAACCTGTCTGACAGGGGGGCAGTTCCAGAATGCATGGAGATGATAATCTGTTATAGTGGGACAGTGTGTACATGTGTTTGAGTTAGTGAAGCCCATCAGATGCATTATCTGGGTGTCGATGTGTGATCTGTGTAATATTTTATATTGAATTTGCTGTATGTTAGAATTTGATGATATTTTAAATGTGATACTATAAATTATTTGCCAATTATTTTCGGGTTGAGTCTCAAGGTCTGAAGTCCATTTGTCTATTGGTAGAAGGGGTGTGGCATATCGTATCATACACAATAATATCACCAACATTTTTGAATATGGTGAACGATATTATACCCTGAAATATCGTGGCATATCACCCATCACTAATTATCACATCAGGTACTACTTTTACTGTTTTTAGAAAAAGAAAATTCACACTTTTCTAATTTCCCATTATATATCTACTAGAGACAGATTTTATTTGTCCAGTATCATTCACTTCACTTCAGTCCTGGATATATGGAGATATTTGGAGTGCATTATTTAGTATCGTGACTTTCTGTATCATTGATTCTGTTACAATCTGATAAAAAAATTATTGTATTTTTTAATATCTCAGTTAGGGGTGTGCCATATCATACCGTATGCAATAATAAAATTTAATTTTCAAATATTTTTTTTAATTCAATGTTTTGTCATATCACCAAGAGTATCGTTGTCACAAAAATACCATTAGATATCATGATATTATTGTTGGGCCATATCGCCCACACCTAATGGGTAGTGAAGCTGTGAGAAGAGTTTATAGATTTGGGAGAGTAGTTTCTTGGGTTTGAGTGAATTTAATTTCTTAATACTTCTTTACTTTCAATGCAAATTAACACTTCCATTTCTATTGGTCCACACCCCATAAAAATGTCTTGGGATATAAAGAGCAGCTGTCGTATTCAAATGACATAGAAAAATGGAAATAGACAATATGAAAAAAAAACTCCTAACAGGAAACGGCTGTGGAACAATCCATAATATGAGCAACAACAACAAAATAAAATATATCCCACATACACAAGACACTCTGTAACATCAGCTTTAGGGCAGTAAGTCAAACTCCGCTGGCTCCACTATTGTTAATGCTCTTTTATACACAGTTGTGTATTTTCTCTGCACAGTGATGCTATACAGCTTGTCCTCGTACACAAAAAAGATCTCTGTGTGTATTCATCGTTCTAAATACAGGTCAGAAAGCGAGCGGCGGACAACAGCAGGTCTGTTTCTGGGGCAGTTTTGATGTTTATCACAAAGTGACTGAGATTAACACATGAAGCAGAAGACCTGATCCAGCATTGTGAACACCACATGACAAGACATCACATTTTAACTCACCTTTGTGTGACACTGTGGAAGCCCTACTTAAAAAGCCAATCAAGGAGTGCATCTATGTGTTCAGCAAGGCCACAACAGCACCTGAGAGGGGGAGAGACAAAGAGAGACCATCACTATTTCAATCCAGAGAGCCCTGACTCATTAGTTATGTTTAGCAGTTAGCTAATTAGTTATGTTCCACATCAAAACTTGTGTTGTTTTATACACCAATCACTCTCTTAATCACTCTGAACACTCCTTAAAACTTCAACTGTTATAGGTTGAATAGGTGCATAGTAGGGGTGTAAGAAAATAAATATTGAAATATCAAATATCGGGATATTATGTTTGGTGATACTGTATATTCTTAAAAACACAGTATCGATACACAAATTCCTGGCAGACAGTGAATCATTGTGTTTTGTTTTTTTAAACCTCTGACCACTAGATGGCAGTGTTGTAATCCATTTTCAGCTCCACTCCAACATTAACAAGCAGCACAAGTGCGCAGTGCTATTGTAAGCATTGATAAACCTGTTCATACAGTGGTGAGTTTTAATAGTAGGATTTGAAAAATCACAGTACATCACTTTGCTTGCAGTATCGCAATATTTCACGATATACTGAATCGTGACCGCTGTATCACTAGTGAATATCATCGCTGTCCAAACCCTATTTACGTTCCAAGTCACTGGAAAGTTTTTGTTCATCCAAAGCAGTTTTGGAGGAATTTTAATACAAAGAAAGGGCAAACTGTACTCTGCTGGAAACTAAAAATGGCAAATCTATACCTGTTTTTAATTGGACAGCAGCTTTAAACAGAAATTAATTAGTTCTTATGACATCACATAAACAATGAATTCAAATAACTATATAAAATAACTGTATACTGTAAATATACTGTATATACTGGAGATTCCGATCATAGTAACTTTCAGTAGCACTACTTTGTGTATGTCCAGTACACACTGGTGCTTGGACTCCTTCCCTAGTATAGCTGCGTGTGCAGAACACAAACAAGCTTTTTTCCTCCTCCTAAGCTTCACGACCTGCAGCTATCTTCGAGGAAGAATGATCCAGAATCTCCACAGCAGGAAGAAGTAAAAGCAGGCATCCTGTTTATGTCCTCTTCACACTCACCACTCGCCACACACACACACACACACACACACACTCTCTCTCTCTCTCTCTAAACTATTGAAGGAACTGGCCAAAAAGCAAAACACACAGAAAACCAGTTTAATCGATCAGCCATGTCTGCTCATGTAGAGTTGAGCACTGGAACCAGAACCAGGCTGATGCAGCTGAGTGTTCCACGAATAGGATGCTATTTTAGTCCCACCAATATTACCAATACTAGAATATTCCACACATTCCCACACTGAACAGGGATTTGCAACATCTAGATTTCCTGAGGATCCTGGGAAGAAAAAGACATTCTTTCTTTCTCTTTCTTTTTGAAAGATTTTGTCACACTGACGTGACAAGGCCACTCCAAACGCTCAACAACGTCCCTAAATTATAGACACATAAACTATAGAAATGTATCAAATAATTTAATAAGTTGTATATCTTGAATATCTTTTAATATAATCATGTGTATTAGCTAATTCTGAAAACTGGTCCTAATTTTAGCCATCAGCACAATCACCTGGCCCAAACTAAATACTGTTGCCGGGTTAACACGATTTTTAAAACACAAAAATTGTATCTTAAAATAACTTATTATAGAAAGAACAGCTTCACTGCCACTCCAGGTCTGGAAGGCCAGCTATAGTGCTATGCAACTTTGGAAGAGCGGCACAAGATCCCCTCACGTAAAGATGTAAGAAAACAACAAAAACCCTACAGCAGAGCGTCCATCCCTGCTAATGTTATTTATGAAGGATTGTGATGTAGGCTGTCACGTTTTGAAGCCGTCCCAGTTCAGGCTAGCTTGCAAAGTAATAAATCCAACTCCGGTCAAAGCGTTCACCAAACAAGCCATAAAGTTTGCAACCCTCTGTAAAGCCTGGTAATATCACTCTACCTTGTCGTTGTCGTGCTGTATTCAGACTCCTTCGTGTTTAATATCTAGGCCAGTCGGCGACTATGAGTCAACAGCAGCATCTAGCTACAGCCAATGGGATCACAAAGAGAGAGAACCGCATCACCGTCCACGCATCACCTTTATCCATCTTCTCCTTAATATTCGTTCCTTTTCCTTATTTCATTGGTCACTGTAGATCAGCGCAGTAACAACTTGTACTGCTTATTGGTTGACGTCTGTTTTGGAAATAACGTATGGTCTATGCGATGGTTATCACATCGCTAGTTCTCACATACGTTTAGTTCTAACGAGAGTTTAGTCTTCGTGTGTTTTCTCGTGACCAAAAACATGTTTTTGGACAGCAGCCAGAGGAGTCGCCGATTCCCCAGAGACAAAGTCGTGTAATTGGTGACCCCGTCTCGCCGATCAATCATGTAGTGTGAACGCCACAACAACTGAAAGACTCGCCATTACAGCACAACCGGTCATGTGGTGTGAACCAGGCATGATGTAGCTGTTTTTTACAGTGTTATAAAAGTGATAATTACTTTGATAATAATTTATAATCTGTAATAACTACCTGTAGGGGGACCCCAAGAGCCAAAAATACCAATTCTTGCATAACTCAATGTTGAAATGCGAGAAAAAGTTTTGAGGAGTTACAGGGACTAAATGGCTCCCCAATTGTGGAATTTGATCTAAGAGATTTGGTCTAAGGGGAGTGCTGTAGTCATTACATCATTATTTTATAAGCGATAACGCACAGTCATGAAAATCCTGCTACTTATTAGGGGTGTAAGAAAATATTGATTATCTAGATATTATGTTTCATGATACTGTATCGATTCTCAAAAACACAGTATCGACTGAGACAGTGGCAAAGAATAACTGTGTTGTGTTTAAACCTCTGGCCACTAGATGGCCGTGTTGTAATCCATTTTCAGCTCCACTCCAACATTAACAAACAGCACAAGGGCGCAGTGCTATTGTAAGCTTTGGCAAACCTGTTCATACAGTGGTGTGTTTTAATTGTAGTATTTGAAAAATCACAGTATTTGTGATATTGTGATAAACTGAATCGTGACCACTGTATCAGGACACGTATTGTATCGTCAGGTTCTTGCCAATACACAGCTCTACTGCTTATATGACCAGCTCTGCAAAACAAATAAATACAGTAAAGCAAAGAAGCCACCAACACTGTAATACCTTTGCTTTACTATGGACAGTGACGCAAAAGGACTCATATAAGCTCAGCTTGTTCAATATTTGTCAGATTAATCCGTATGACGAAGTGTTTTAAGCATCTGTGACCATCTTGTTTGACAAACTGTATCCTGGCCAATCCCAGTTTGTTCAGCTGTAGCTTGTTATCAGAATTTGATGCAGACCTGTTGCCCACTAGTTTGAAAGGGACCAAAGAACATAGTCTTCTACAGGTTATCAAGTGCATTGATCTTCAGTTTACTGTTTGTGCAAACAAATGCCAGCTGCAGCTTGAAATGAGTTGTTATTTAGCAGCCAGTGCTTAGCGGATCATTTCTGCATTTAAAAAAATGCAAGCATGTGATTATTTATGCATGCAGTTAGCTGCTGCTAATAAGCTTCCTTACTTGTTAGGCACGCGCAATTCAGCGCAACTACAGCAGATTTGGACGCATAGTTGGTCGACTAAATTTGGGATAACGGGACATTTGGCCTGGCTAAACTATTTCTTTAAAGCTTTGCTGGCTGTTCAGCTGGTCGTGCTAATGTGATGAACAGAAAGATGAATTGATGAAGTTCACGTTGGTCTCTGTTTTTCTTGCCCAGGTTGCTCACGTCCAAGTTAGGAAAGATAACTGGTGGGATATAAGCTGGTATTTTAGTGTTGGCCATTACATGCACTGGACCAATTGTTAGCATGCTGGCTAAATGGTTTCCCATCATGCCTTGGTACCACACAGAGTGTGCATGCATTATTGATGGGGCCGCTTCCTGTCATTGTGCTCGCCGCACACATACATACACTCCATTGGCGCCTTAGTGACCCTGTTCAAGCAGATCACTGCTGAACTCCAATGGGCCATGCACGGTCGGAACACTGAGCTAAAGGATGAGCTGCATTATTAAAAAGATGGCTGAAACAGACTGACTCGAGCTGCACGCATGCCCAGACTGTTTTTAGACTTTTGGGAAAATGCGACCTTCAGAGGTTGTAGTCGCATATCTTTAATGACTAGGGCTGTGTATTGTCAAGAACCTGGCGATACAATATGTATCGTGATACAGCGGTCACGATTCAATATATCACGATATCCTTGTGATATATTGTGATTTTTCAAATCCTACAATTAAAACTCACCACTGTATGAACAGGTTTGTCAATGCTTACAATAGCATTGCGCCCTTGTGCTGCTTGTTTATGTTGGAGTGGAGCTGAAAATGGATTACAACACTGCCATCTAGTGGTCAGAGGTTTAAACACAACACACAATGATTCACTGTCTGCCAGGAATTTGTGTATTGATACTGTGTTTTTGAAAATCGATACAGTATCACCAAACATAATATCCTGATGTTCAATATTTCCACTTTGTTATAATACCACTAACAGTCCACTGTGAAATATTTAGTAGTGAGGAAATTTCATGACTGGGCTTGTTACACAGGTGCCATCCTATCACGGTACCACGCTGGAGTTCACTGAGCACCTGAGAGAGACCCATTCTTTCAGTAATGTATGTAGAAGCAGTCTGCATGACTAGATGCTTGGTCTTATACACTTGTGCCCATGAAAGAGATTGGAACACCTTGGAATACTGTTGTATAAACCAAGTACTTTATTTATTATCTAAAACAAATGGATGCTTTTTCCTGACCACTGAACGAGAAATAGTTAGATAAATATATAATTAAACTTGAATATCGACAATATGTTATAAGAGTGCCCTGTTTTAAGGAATGCATGTCCTAAAAAGTCAGGGCTTCTTTTAAACTGTTGGGTGTACGTCTAAAAGGTGGCTGCTGATTGGCTGTCTAATTACATTCCGTATGCATGTTATGATCCGCGGTTGTTGATTAAAATTTGGGCTGTGTATTGGTAAGAACCTGGCGATACAATATGTATCGTGATACAGCGGTCACGATCTAATATATCACGATATATTGCGATACTGCAAGAAAAAGGATATATTGTGATTTTTAAATCCTACTTAAAACACACCACTATATGAACAAGTTATCCAATGCTTACAATAGCACTGCGCCCTTGTGCTGCTTGTTAATGTTGGAGAGGAGCTGAAAATGGATTGCAACACTGCCAGCTAGTGGTCAGAGGTTTAAACACAACACACAATGATTCACTGTCTGCATACTTAGAATGCAATGCACTGCAGTCTGAGCTTACAGTCGTGTCCTGATATTCCACTAACTGTTTATATGACGTCCCTAGTAGGAACCGTGCAATAGTTCCACAAGCCCAAGTTCACTGTTCAGATGGTCAAACTCTTTGAAAGTTCTTGTGGTGGTCAATACAAGTAAGTGAAGTTTCCTCACTCGTCAACTCTTTCTGGCACGCTTTCTACGTCCTCTGAAAGCCAGAAGCTCATAGATGAACATGCATCCCTAAAACACACCAAGTTCCTGTATCTGACACTCACTTCCAGTTTAACCCCTTTTGGTCTTTTAACTTAAAGGCATCGAATAAAGTACCATCAGTATCCAAAACCTGAAAAACGATATCCGGTCCAGCTTGTGTCCATGGCACATGACCGAGTGATGTCAATGTGCTATTACAAGCCATTTCTTTAAGAGCTGGTGGAACGTATTGATGCTGTCACGCTGTATCACAACGTCATCTGGTGTAAATCACAGATATATGGAATAAATATGAGCAAGCCTGGCAGATGCTGACCACATGGGTGCGACAGTTCTTAAGCTGGAGGATCAAGAGCAAAATTATAAGGAGATGATCAAGAGAAAAGCAGAAGAGAGACAAAAAAGAAGGAGTGGAAGGAGAGGGCCGAGTGTGTGTGTGTGTGTGTGTGTGTGTGTGTGTGTGTGTGTGTGTGTGTGTGTGTGTGTGTCCTGCTGTGGTGTGGAGCTCATTCAGGCCCAGAATAACCAGGACATTCTGGCAGAGCCTGAAATACAGCATGAAATGTGAGCTCTGAGACACACTTGCTGAACAACAAACATCTCACACACAAAGACTCACACTTGAGACTACCATCCACAAGCAAAAACCTCTGGAAACAATGAAATGTCCAACCCACTACACCCCACACCCCCACACACACACACAACCAACCACCACCCCACACCACCCCCCCAGGAGAAAATGGGCAGCACAGTAAACAACCCTCATAAAAAAAAAGAGTAGTAAAAATAAACAGAGGGGAATAAAAGATCAGGTTTCCTGAGAGTGCGGCTCAGACATTTAACACCTTATCAACCTTTTTCACCAAATAACAGCTCTTGTCATCACTCTCTCTGCAGGGAAGGAGGGAGGAGAGGGAAGGAGAGAAGAGAGAGAGAGCGAGGGAAATGGCAACCGGAGGAGACAATAGATTGTAGCCCAGATATATTAACGTGTGCCAAACATGTGTTCTACAGCTGTAACGCTGACTTTCCTTTTTCTTAGGGAATTTTAATATATTAGAAAATATTTGATAAAATGATACATAATTAAAATGCTTCACAGCTGCAGCCCTGCACTATGAATATGATCACTGAATACTTATATTTTTATTGCTAAATATTAGATCATATATTATCTTAAATATTCTAAGAACAAGATCAACCTAATGTGTGTTACAAGGTAATAATAAAATGTTTACTATTAGCATTATTATTATTAGTAGTAGTATAATTGGTACTACAAAGTAATGATACAATGTTCATTGTTGTTATTATACACATACTACTACTATTAATAATAATAATAATATTATTATTATTAATAATATTATTATCATTATTATTATTATTATTAGTAGTAGTAGTAGTAGTATACTACATTACTACAAGGTAATGATAAAACATTTTTTATTGTTATTATTATTATTATTAGTAGTAGTAGTAGTAGTAAGAGCAGTATTATAATACATCACTACAAGGTAATGATACAATGTTTATTGTTGTTATTATATGCATACTACTATTATTATTATTATTATTATTATTATTATTATTAATATTAATAATAATAATAATAATAATAATAATAATAATAATAATAATAATAATAATAATAAATGATGATGATATTATTATTAATAATAATATTATCATCATTATTATTATTATTAGTAGTAGTAGTAGTATACTACATTACTACAAGGTAATGATAAAACATTTTTATTGTTATTATTATTAGTAGTAGTAGTAGTAGTAGTAGTAAGAGCAGTATTATAATACATCACTACAAGGTAATGAAAAAAAACCTCCCTGCTAAACAGTACTCACAGCAAGTAGCACAATGCCATATTCTGAGGGATCCTGCCCAATCTGGCAACCATACTGAGACTGACGAGCAGTGCAGGTGAACAAAGGAAACTGTGTCTTTTCCACCACATTGTCTTGAACACTGAACACAGCTCTTCTTTGTGGTCAGCTCTCGTCACTGAGCAAGGAGGTGACCAATGATTTCGATTCTAACGAATATTTTAAGCTGCTCAAAACCGCTTTACACCAGAGCATGTGCTAAACTCAGACCTGTTAGTCTTAACACCCAGCGCAGGTTTAACAGACCTCTGACTGCTCAGCACGGATGGCTGTAGAACGTGCTAGGGATCCAGAACAATAGGAAAAGCACAGTCGCAGCACCGTGCGGCATTATCTCCTCAAATTAGAGCTCTAAACCAAACGAGTCTCAACAGCCTGACCTCTGACTACTGCCCAGACATCAGCGCGGCTATAACAGGACCGAGCCACCTCACTTTTAACATGAAGAAAACACTGTATCTGTAAATCAGTGTTTCTGAGTGATTTGAAGGAAGACTCTTTTTTTAGGGGTGGCCCGATTCCACTTTTTATCATGTCTGATGCCGATACTGCCACCTTGAGTATCTGTAGATACTGGTACTGATACAGTCCTTACTGATAGTGTTTCATGATTATTGCAATTCACTGCACTTCAGTCTCAGTCAGTCGAGCGGGTCGCACCTGCAGCCTGGCTCAAAATGCTGTTGTTGGGCTTCTGACAGGCACAAGGAGAAGCATCACTCCTGCACTCTCCGACCATCATAGGCTACCTGTAAGTAGGGCTGTGCGATACTAACAAAAAAAGATATCTGGATATTTTCTGTAATTCTGTCGATAACGATAATAAACGATATGTTGTATTATTAAAAAATGTGCTTGTAAAAATTTATATTTTACTGACTTGCACTTATTAAAGGATATTAGTATCTATTGAGTGAATGCCTCTGCTGAAGTTTGCTGAGTGTGTTTTGTCAGACACCTTAGCACATCAGGTACTACTTTTTACTGTTTTTAGTAAAAGAATTATTCACACTTTTCTCATTTCCCATTATATATCTACTAGAGACAGATTTTATTCACTTTACTTCAGTCCTGGATATATGGAGATATAAATAAGATATAGATTCTGTTACAATCTGATGAAAATTCTTTTTATATATTCTTTTTTATAATCTTTTTTTTATATCTCAGTTAGGGGTGTGCCATATCATATCGTATACAATAATAAAATGTAATTTTCATTTTGTTGCAGTAGTGTATTCTTGAAATATATATTTTTAATTAAATGTTTTGTCATATCACCAAGAGTATCGTTATCGCAAAAATACTATTAAATATCGTAATATTATTGTAGGGCCATATCGCCAACCCCTAGTATTTAGTTATTAAACTGTAAATACTCTTTGACCAGAGGAGGAGGGGTCTCCCCTTGTGAGTCTTGGTTCCTCCTAAGGCTTCTACCTCCAGTCTATGGGAGTTTTCCTTGCGACTGTTGCCTCTGGCTTGCTCACAGGGGGATATATATGTGGTAACTGTTTTCAAAACTTCTGTAAAGCTGCTTTGTGACAGCATTGTTGTTAAAAACGCTACACATATAAACTTGAATTGAAATGAATTTTAATTTTATTTAATTTGAGTCATGTGCTTGTCCCTCTCTTACACAACCAAGCTGTTTATAATACATGAATCTGGAGGCACTTTATTTAACCAGCCATCCAAATAACATCATCCATCTCCCAATACCAATGCTGTCAAGCTGGGACGGTGAAGGCTAGAACATGCTTCCTCCAAGACACTGTGAGGTCAAATGAACAGAAGCTCAATTTGGCTCCCACCACACTGTGTGGATGGGGCCAAGAGTAAGAACCATCGCAGTCCTAGAAAGGACCCTCAGCCAACTCACCACCCCCTGGCACACGTTTTTATATAGTTTTATTTGAGTCATCAGGTCATAAGCATTTTTGGTATCTGTAAACGGTTATACGCACATTATTATTGCTCAGTTAATTTAAACCATCAGTCGATTTACCAATTACTTACAAATGACAGTAGCTGCCCCACACAAGCAGGCGGTTATCTGTTCCGAGTGTGGCTCCATTAGCAGCACACTACACACACACCATCTGCTCAACACAGACTCCACTCCACGAGTGAAAGCGGAGAAAAAGCCTGGCCTTTACTTATTTAGTAGTTATTTATACATGCAGCTCCACCTGATAGGAAGGGAGTGATTAGGAGGTTACGAGGAGGCATTAATAAGGACGCTCCAGTGTTTTAACAGGTCATAAAAAAACA
>CM038714.1:26605868-26973368 GCA_021613375.1 Megaleporinus macrocephalus
CAATTCAATTCGATTTTCGATTCGATTCAATTCAATATGGATTCATTTAGGGATATTTCAGTTACAATAATATGTTTTGTTTGAATATAAAAAGAGATTTTCAGAGAACTAATGTGGTAAATGTACAAGGAACACTCAACCATTACAAAAAACATTAGTGTTTATATGTTTATATACCGTTTCTGAATCCAAAATGTAGCCAGACATCTGCTTTCAAGTTCTGGGGCGCTTTCACTTCTGCTCAAGCCATGCTTAACTAATGTTCGCCCCCAGCCAGATCTCGTTGTGAGGTTGATCTCGGGTTTATACGAATCAATATCGGATTATTAAAACAAAGATCGATTTGAATCGAAAAATCGATTAATCGAATTAATAGAAATCTATTAATTCTATGACCAGCGGAAGTTAAAAAGAAATTCTGTGCCATATTTTATTTTCTAGACTTTCTAACAAATACATTTGAGATTATTGCATCAAATATTTGAACTATTCCTTTAAAGCAGGGCTGCCCAACATATAGCCCACACATTACTCCCTCCCATCATCCAGCGAGGGAATACACACATTTCAGAATATTCTTATTTTTCTTAATTTTTAAAGTATTTCAGTAATAAAGTATACAGACATCATAAACCAAATTATGTTTTCTGCACTGCCGCTTTAAAAGAATGATGCATCAAAAGGTCTCGCATCAAAAATTCCAGCATCCACTCATTTTTGCACTCGTCCTTTAAAGTCTAAGCACCAGCTACTATGAAAATGTCCAACACATAGATATAGCAGAGTTTGAGATCCTAACTTGTGATTATTAAAATTTAAAAAACATTTTATTGTTTACAAAGTCAAGAAATACGGCTTAAAAGACGGTTTAGCTCCGCCCACTGTTCGGAAACTACCGTAGGAGCTATGCGTGTGATGTGGATGGTGAACAACAACACTAGAAGATGCACTTACAGTAATACACAAGGACAGAAAGGTGTTGTTGTTTTTGGCTGCAGTAATTGGATGTACAGTAGACCCCCGAGCACAAACGGCCCAAAGACCCCCAAATATCCAGAAAGTGGGCTAAATCTGTCAACTTTAAACAGACACATTGGAAAGGAGCGTC
The DNA here is from genome assembly GCA_021613375.1 of Megaleporinus macrocephalus. Classification (NCBI taxonomy): domain Eukaryota; kingdom Metazoa; phylum Chordata; class Actinopteri; order Characiformes; family Anostomidae; genus Megaleporinus; species Megaleporinus macrocephalus. The sequence continues at coordinate 26,606,977 of CM038714.1, forward strand.
CTCTCACTCAGTCATCTGTAGATCATTTCACGTCTGAAGATTATCACTATGGGACGTAGACTTACACGACGACTGGATCTTAAGTCTGACGCTGTTCCAACAATATGGGCGTGTAGGAAACCAGTGAGAGGAGTTCAAGAGCCTCCGTGTACGTGGAGGTAAACCAGGTAAGCTCAGTTACTGAGCCTGCTTTAGCTGATGTTAGCTAACGTTAGCTTCACTTGCTAAGTTTGGTGGCTGAAGTTATGCTAAGCTAACGTAGTTGAGTTATGAAGATTTATAGAGTCGTATGAGAGCGAGTTCACTTTAATCATATTTACTACAATAACTGTACCTCTATATCTGAGTGTAGCTGGTTGCTAGGCTGTTGTCATGAATAATGTTGGTTGGTTATTTATCTAGATACTGTTTACACTCAGGATGAGCTGCTGTTGTGGGTGTGGTTTGACTAAAAGTATCAGGACTAAGTGATATGGTGGTCTAAAAGTATCAGGACTAAGTGATATGGTGGTCTATTTCTACATTACAGCTCTTTCACATTCAAATTCAGAAATATCATCAGAATCTGAAGCAGCAGCTCTGGAACATTCTCAGTCCCAGTCAGTCATAATGCTGGTGTAACGCGGCGCTGTCCACCAGTGACGTCACACGGTAGCGGTCAGGAGTTTCCGTAGCGAGCTCGGGTTTATCTGTCAATTTAATTAAATTTGTCTATTTAAAGCAAATGAAGCAGTGAATTTCATTTGAAGTCATATTTATATATTTTCAGTCTCTAAAACAATGTGAAATCACCAGGAGGGTCCGTAAGTGGTGCTTAGAGTTTAAAGAGCCGGAACTCAAGCGCGTTCTAGAAGTCACGGAAGCCGTAAAGTGACGGTCCAACACTGCACAATCTCGGAAAACAATCAGGCGGGTTAAAGGGTGGCTGATTTGTTAGCTTTTATTTTTGCTCTTGAAGATAACCTCTGACCCTTTTTGGGAGACAGTGGAGGTGCAGGCACTGCTGACGATGTCGGATTGGGTGCCGAGTGAGAAAGTGGACACTGAAATGAGCCGGAACAGTGTTTGGCAAGAAGGTGGACCGAGGCGAGCACAGGTACTGGGTCAGGAGGTCAGATGCCACTGTTGTGGACATCACCTTTGTTCTGCTGTGAAATGGATCACATTCTTTACAGAGAGACGATGAGTGAGTAGGACCTGAATAGGAAGGGCATCAACTTGCTGCTAGAGGTTCCTACATAAAACTTACTTCCCTCTTAATGCAAGTCAATGGAACCAGATTTTTAAAGCTACTTTGGAGCATTTCTATTGGTCCATTTACCCGTAAATACTATAGATAGATAGGTAAACAGATTATATATATATATATATATATATATATATATATATATATATATATATATATATATATATATATATATATATATATATATCTGTCTACCTATCTATCTATAGTATTTCTATAGATATATATCTATATATATCTATACATATCTATATATGTGTGTGTGTGTGTGTAGATAGATATAGATATAGATACTAGGGCTGTGTATTGGCAAGACACAAGGCGATACAATACGTATCGAGATACAGCGGCCACGATTCAATATATTGCGATATACTGCAATATTGCAAGCAAAGTGATATATTGCATATTTTTTAAATCCTACTATTAAAACACACCACTATATGAACAGGTTTGCCGATGTTTAAACAGCATTGCGCCCTAGTGCTGCTTGTTAATGTTGGAGTGAAGCTGAAAATGGATTACAACACTGCCATCTAGTGGTCTGAGGTTTCAACACAACACATATTTGAGTCTGCCAGGAATCTGTGTATCGATACTGTGTCTTTGAGAATCGATACAGTACCACGAAACACAATATCCCGATTTTCGATATTTTCTTACACCCCTAATAGATATTGATATATATAGTCTTTACGCTCCATGTTGGAACACTGCTGTGAGAATCTGGACGCTAGGACTACTGAGGTCAGGATGTTCTGAATCAGAAATGCCACTCCAAGTGATTCTAAAAGGTATTGGATTTTGCTCTGTTATTTCAGAGAACGCAGTCCCACCGCTCCTCAGTCCAATGTCGAGGGACATTACAGCCCTCTAGCTGATGCTCAGCGCTGGGCATGATGACCTTAGGCTCATATATTGGTACAAGTGGTCTATAGAGATTGTGTAGCTTATCCTTCTGTTATTTCAATGTCCTCATTAAGTGCATGTTACACTGGTGCACTGCAGATCAGCTGAATTCACTAAATTGAAGGGGTGCATAGACACTTTTGGACATACATTACATAATTTTCACACTTAATGGGTTGTGAGATGTTGCTGAGTAAGAAGGGAACCCTGAGGAGAACATCAGTACACTGATAAAGGTGTCCTGTTATATAAAAGGCACAAACAAACTCTGCTATATTAGTTCCCTTCGTATACAACACATTTCTGAAGTCAGCAACTAAAACATGCTCATCACCGCAGTTCATTAAAAAGCTTTACAGTATTTGCCAAAAGCCAAAGAACCTAGAGAACACGGGGCAGACTGCCAGATAGGCTTCCTCCACTAATGCTTCTCACAGATCAATGTGATCAGTATCACTGCTTACCATAGCTTACTGAATCTGTATGTAATAGTGGCTGCATCCTAGAAAATGGGGGAAATGATGTATACTCAATAAGTATTACTCAAAACATGATCAGTAGTGATATGACGATATGTAGTAGGGTTGTGCGATATTTACAAAAAATGATATCGCGATATTTCCAGTAATTTTGCCGATAACGATAATAAATGATATTTTGCAATATTTAAAAGTGTTTGTAAAAGTCTTATATTTTACTAGCTTGCACTTCTTAAAGGATATTAATATCTATCCATCCATCATCTTCAGCTTTATCCCGCTAGTCGTGGTCAGAGGGGGGCTGCAGCCAATCCCAGCGTCATCAGGCGAAGGTTTTTTTTTTGTGAATGAGTTTGCTGAGTGTGTTTTGCCAGACACCTTGGCTGGTTTAGGTCTGTCTTGGACAGCACACTCCTCATACTCCCTTTACGCTCCTCACACTCTCTTCATACTCCTCATACTCCCTTTACGCTCCTCACACTCTCTTCATACTCCTCATACTCCCTTTACGCTCCTCACACTCTCTTCATACTCCTCATACTCCCTTTACGCTCCTCACACTCTCTTCACACTCCTCATACTCCCTTTACGCTCCTCACACTCTCTTCATACTCCTCATACTCCCTTTACGCTCCTCACACTCTCTTCACACTCCTCATACTCCCTTTACGCTCCTCACACTCTCTTCATACTCCTCATACTCCCTTTACGCTCCTCACACTCTCTTTACACTCCTCACACTCTCTTCATACTCCTCACACTCTCTTTACACTCCTCACACTCTCTTCATACTCCTCACACTCTCTTCATACTCCTCACACTCTCTTCATGCTCCTCACACTCTCTTCATGCTCCTCACACTCTCTTCATGCTCCTCACACTCTCTTCATGCTCCTCACACTCTCTTCATACTCCTCATACTCTGTTCATACTCCTCACACTCTGTTCATACTCCTCATACTCTCCTTCATACTCCTCATACTCTGTTCATACTCCTCACACTCTCTTCATACTCCTCATACTCTGTTCATACTCCTCATACTCTGTTCATACTCCTCATACTCTGTTCATACTCCTCACACTCTCTTCATGCTCCTCACACTCTCTTCATGCTCCTCACACTCTCTTCATGCTCCTCACACTCTCTTCATGCTCCTCACACTCTCTTCATGCTCCTCACGCTCTCTTCATGCTCCTCACACTCTCTTCATGCTCCTCACACTCTCTTCATACTCCTCACACTCTCTTCATACTCCTCACACTCTATTCATACTCCTCACACTCTCTTCATACTCCTCATACTCTGTGTGGTGGTTTGTTGGGAGGTGATGAACAGGTTAGCTGTGTTGATCTTTAACGACTGTTTTATTACAAAGTCTGTAAACTGCCGTCTCCTGAGTAACGTCAGTCTTTTCAGATCCAGACCAGCTCCACACGAGTGAAGATGATCCTCGTCTAGGAGTTAAATCTAAGGTGGTAGACTGTAGACGAGGCTGGTGGTGTCTGAGTTTCTTCTCCTGGTGCAGTGTGTTCACTCATTCTCAGCTTTAGGCGTGTTGTTTAGGCAGCTATGCTAGCTTTAGCCTATGCTAGCACACAGTATGGACACTCAATACACACTAGCAGCAGCCTGTACTAAAGCATGAAGTAGTGAGCGCGTAACACCTTGCACTAGTGACAACTACTACTGTCCAGCAAACAGTCTGCAAAGTTATAAAGACTACAGAACACATTAGAACAGAATCCACTTTTCTCAGCTGCTTGAAAAGCCTTCTTGGAGTTCCAGCCATTTTCGCTGTTACAAGGTGACATCATCTCATAACACAATCCTTCAAGCTTACCTATTGAGAGGCTTTGGCACGTCTTTGGCACACAGCACACAGTGAGCAGAAAGAAAACTAGCCACCCTGAAACGTCATAGGCCAGTCTAGCCTCTCAAGGTGAATCAGATCTACAGACCTGTTTTACCTGACTTTCCGGAATCTCAGGGTCAGACTCTGGCTCAAACCGATACGGCACGACCGAGACCCCACTGTAAAGAACAGCCACAGCCGTGAAGGAGTGGAACTTATAGCAGGATGCTGCTCTGACAGCTAACAAATCAGAAGAGAATGGGCGAGCTGACCTATTAGAGCACTGGAGGGCTTAGTGGGAGGCGGGGCTTAAAGACACAGTAGCTCTTACAATATCTCAGCTAAGTCCCAATTGAGGGGCTGCAGTCTATGTGTCATTTGAAGAATATCTGTGTGATTGTGCTGGTTAGGCACTGTCTCTAAGCTGAAGATAACTTCTCGCGAAGGAGAATCATACCCATGGGTGGAGATCTCCCACAGTTCAGCTCCATTACACCCGGCTCTTATGTTCAAATGTACCTGAAACCCTCGCAATACATCAAGTGAGTCAGGGCTCCAGATATCGATGTCCAGGATTGTTATAGTAGAAGTTGGACTGAAGTGTGTGTGACTGATTTAACTACATATATAGACTAACTGACGCATGGTGCAGCCATCATGAACCATCAGGGTCAGGGCTGGGGAGACTCTTCTGAGTTTCCGAGAAGGAAATCCGACTTGTGGAGGCGTTCCACTTGAAACTTCCTACTGGGAACTCGGAAATTCAGACTTCCCTGTTCAAATGGAAGGCGCCACTAGCACCTGTTCGAGCGAGGACAATGGAGCAAAAGAAAGCACAAGCTAACGGCTCTGGAAACAATCAATCAATCAGCTTTACTTTAAAGTTTTTATCCTCAAAACATGCTTTAATTAATTTCCAGTGAGTTGGAATGAAGCTGTGTGGCTGTTTTGGCGCTCTCTATACATAAACACATGCTTCCAGTGCTAATGAGGATACTGAAGCAATAACATTATCCTTAAAACTCACACTAATTAAGCTTCAGTGAGCTGGAATGAACCTGTAAACAGTAGACGGCCAAGTTGTTGCTATTTGATACAAATGAAATTCTGTATAATCATAAAAAATTATTTAAAAAAAAAAAAGAAAACACAACTTGTTTTTAAATCAGAGCTTGTAACCATGATTTGCAAATATGAAAATAAATCAATAAATCAAAAAATAAATAAATATCCAAGGAAGCACTGCACCCAGTCTAAGTGTTACTGTACCTCCTGTAGACTGAGGCTGGGTAATGATTAAAACCTCATACTATTTTTCATGTTGGGCCATAAAGAGCTGATTGGACGTCGGGATGCTCAGAGGAAGGGGGGGATGATCATCGCACCACCTTACTTTTAATTATCACCACCACCGAGTGCAGCGCGCTGCCCGCCTCGTCGCCTTGGCGACAGACCACAAACAAGAGTGACGCCATGGTGACAGGCAGACAGACGTCAGACCAGGAAATAATCTAGTTTACCACAAAGCGCCGAGTGCCAGACGCTGGAATGAGCTATGTGCAGTATGTGTGCATTTAGACTCGCAGCTCCAACATTCGAACCATGCTTTTCTTCACACCTCCGTCACAACAGCCACCGCTGGCTGACAACCCATCTACACGGGTACTTTATGATAGTGCCTGTCAGTTTTAGTGACTTTATAATTAATATGCTATGCTCATACAATATCATTGCTGTCCAAAGGCAAACAGGTATCTCCAAAAAACTAACTTCAGAGGACAGGGCACAAACTTGGTGCCCTTGTAGTGTAAGTTAACTGAAAAGGGTTTTATTCCTAAGAGTTTTAAAGCATTTCTATTGGCCCACTTATTAGAAATAATGTTAAACAATAAACAGTGAAAAAAATTAACATACATGAAGATACATGCTCTTCTTTGGACAGTAACGATATGTTACCTATAGTGTTGCACCGATACCGACACCGTACGGCACTTACAGAGCGCCGATACCATGAAGCTTATTGACTAAATGGCTGCACGTGTTTCTGCATTGTGGCAATTTTTACTTTTTCATAGCTCTGAAACTTTTTAATGTGCAGTTACTCAACCAGTAAATGCTGTTCTTTCAATGTTATTATATCTTATTCAGGATAAGACATAAAAAATACAACATATCAAATGTGGAACACTATAAATATCAGGATTTATAGCTATATATCCAGCATTTAAGTCAAAGTTTGATTTAAGACAAAGTGCCTACACTCAGTGTTCATTGTATCAGCTCCATTTACAATAGAGGAGCACTTTGTAGTTCTACAAATACAGACTGTAGTTCATCTGATTCTCTGGGTGTGTCCGAAATCAACTACTAGTCAGTAGGTACTAGGGGTGTAAGAAAATATTGAGTATCGGGATATTTTGTTTAGTGATACTGTATCGATTCTCAAAAACACAGTATCAGTACACAGATTCTTGGCAGACAGTGAATCATTGTATGTTGTGTTTAAACCTCTGACCACTAGATGGCACTGTTGTAATCCATTTTCAGCTCCTCTCCAACATTAACAAGCAGCACAAGGGCGCAGTGCTATTGTAAGCATTGATAAACCTGTTCATACAGTGGTGTGTTTTAATAATAGAATTTGAAAAATCATAATATATCACTTGGCTTGCAATATTTCAGGATTTTGTGATATATTGAATCGTGACCGCTGTATCACGATACGTATTGTATCGCCAGGTTCTTGCCAATACACAACCCTAGTAGGTACTGGATTAGAGTCAGTACGTACTGCTCGAGCAGCAGACTAGTAGAGCAGTTTCAGTAGGACCCTCTAGAGCAGGTTTTATTTGGGTTGTGGGTCATTCTCAGTCCAGCAGTGACACTGAGTTGTTTCAACACTCCAGCAGCATTCCTGTGTCTGATCTACTCATACCAGCGCAACACACACCAACATGTCAGTGACACTGCAGTGCTGAGAATGACCCACCTCCCTAATAGTACCTGCTCTGTGATGGTCCTGTGGGGTTCCTGACCATTAAAGAACAACGTATACTAGGGCTGTGTATTGCCAAGAACCTGGCCATACAATACATAGTGATGCAGCTGTCACGATTTAATATATCGTGATATACTGCGATACTGCAAAGTGATATATTGCGATTTATCAAATCCTACTATTAAAACACACCACTGTATGAACAGGTTTATCAATGCTTACAATAGCACTGCGCCCTTGTGCTGCTTGTTAATGTTGGAGTGGAGTTGAAAATGGATTACAACACTGACATCTAGTGGTCAGAGGATTAAACACAACACACAATGATTCACTGTCTGCCAAGAATCTGTGTATGGATACTGTGTTTTTGAGAATCGATACAGTATCACGAAACAAAATATCCCGATATTTGATATTTTCGATACTTTCTTACACCCCTAACGTATACAGAGACAGTACTGTAAGTACTGTAAGTGGAGCTTACAATGTGTGTAGATATAAGGAGGTGGTTTTAATGTTAGGACTGTTGCCACATCGTTCATTTTAGTATTAATATACTTAACATTAAAGAAGTAGCCCAAGTCTTTCACAATGCTGGGAAACACTCTATTCCAGACAACCTGACTGAGTTTACAGTGGTGGTGATGGGAACCAGACATCTGAGCAGTTTAATACCTTTACAAGCTACAACAAAAATCAATTAATCACCAATCCCCACTGAAAACTACTTGTACCACTGTTTACACTGTCATCAACAATAAAAATAAAACATCTATACTTGTGTTTAACATCACAATCCCAGGTTCCAGTCAACACCACTGTAAAGACACCAGAGTCGGCAAGTTTTTCTTTAATGAATCACACGAATTCAGAGCAGACTACCCAGGATGATTACATCTTAACCATCGGGCAGCGTAATTCCCCTTTGACTGCAATGTAGGTCAGTCCACCATATTACACAAATCAATTACTGTAAACTACTGACAGTTCTATGCAATGTCAGTCTGAACTGAGGCGTAGGTTACTTCAGCATTCGGTGGATTCAGTGCGGTCTTCTGTCGGAGGCCTTCTGAGGTCAGGAGTGGCTGTGAAACAGCACCTTAGGCTCAGGATGAATTATTTATGGAAATTTCTGGACAACTCCTCAACTCGTCCAGCTTAATCTCTAATGGCTGCAGCAGAGACTTAAAGGACCGAGTGCATAATATTTGAGTACTGCAGGTAGAAAAGAGAGAGAGAAAAACAAAAAACTACCAGTACATCCTGATCTTCCGGAGAAGACACCACACTCTCCACGTTCATGCGTCCTTTAATACTAGTCTGACCACACAGATTAGCAGAAAAGTGAGATTGGATAGCCAATGAGGCCATGGAAAAGCAAACAGACGTCCAGTTTCACTACAAGAAGACCTAGAATGATCACACACTGCAGACTCATACAGCTTCTCAGAGGAGGAGAAGGAGGAGTCTGTCCTGGGATCTGCTACTGTCAAGTAATACCTGGTTCTCTATATCGATTCAATATATCACAATATCCTGCAAGCTAGGTGATGTATTGAAATGTTTCAAATCCTACTATTAAACCAAACCCACTGTATGAACAGGTTTGCCAATGCTTACAATAGCATTGCGTCCTTGTGCTGCTTGTTAATGTTGGAGCGGAGCTGAAACTGGACTACAACACTGCCATCTAGTGGTCAGAGGTTTAAACACAACACACAATGATTCATTGTCTGTGAGGAATTTGTGTATCGATACTGTGTTTGAGAATTGATACAGTATCACCAAACATAATATCCTGATATTCAATATTTCAATATTTTCTTACACCCCTAGTGAGAACTGGGCATGTCAACAAACAAACAATACAAGATGTTACTGCGCTGATCTTAAGTAGAGTAGAGTGAAAACCTCTCGCAGCCGTTGTTTACTGTTTGTGTACTCGTCCTCGACTGTCGCATCGCCCAGCAGACAGATGCGATCTCATTGGCTGTAGCTAGACGCTGCTGTTGACTCATTCGCCGACTGGCCTGGATAATAAACTCGCTAGACGTTCGCCGGGTGTCTGTGATTAGTCGGCGACCACTCAGTGACGTCGATTCGCCTTCGAGCAGAGGCTTTTGTTGGCGATCTACGAAAAACAATGTAGCATCAGGCTTAAGTTTTATAGCGTGAACTATACATAAGGCAATCAGATCCTGGATCAGCACTCGGTTCCTACGCTGTTCATTGTAGTAGAAACACTAGATCAGTCATCCAAGAGTGCATTCTACAACTTTCCAGCCTCAAGCTTGCATTCTGGAACCTTCCAGCGCCTCAACAACTCCATTCTAGTTTTAACTACCACTGCAGAAGACCTTCACACGCAGATTCTAGAACATCCAGAATCGCACTGGAACTGGAAAGAACCTTTCAACCTCACAGTACCAAAAGACACATTCTACAACTTTCCAGCCCGGCTGAGTGGAATTCAGAGCTCCTCTGTATGGAGAGCTTGTGGTGGTGGTGGTGGTGGTGGAGGAGAGGGGGGGCGGGGGGCTTCCAGGCTTCAGGAAGGGGGGTGTGAGAGGGAGGGCTGGCAGAATGAAAACAAGGTGGCTGCTAAGTAGTTGAAAAGTTCACCCAGAGTTGACGCTCTTGCTCGTTTTCGCTCCTTCTTTCGCTCTCCTTCCCTCTCTTCACGCAGACTGACAGACAAAGAAAGCATCTGGTAACGTTTAGCCCCGTACTCCAAACTTTTCTCTCCTTTTATACAAGGGGGCCCTAAACGCAACACAAACACACGGCCAGCCTCGCTACCTTTCTTTACAGCGGTAACAGGACCGGGCCAGAACCCCGCACTGCTGGGGACTCATTCAGGTGAAGCCGTTTTACGAGCATTCTTCAGCCGAGCGAGAGAAAGCAGAAAATGAGAGCGAGAGAGAGGAAGAAACAGAGAGTGGAAGACAAAGAGAGAGAGAGAGAGATGATATATTTAAATGAGTCTACCCTGAGCCGCGCAAGTCTAACTCCAGAAATAAGCTGTAAAGAACGTTCCGTGCTTCAGATTAACAGCAACACAAACACAGTTAAGATGATTAATTTATGCAGCTTCTTAACATGACAAATGAACTGCATCTCCACCAACAGCTTGCTCAATCACTGGTTGTGTCTGTGGTTTTGCAGAAGCTAAACAGTGCTGCAGATGCAGAGAGCCTTGGCCCACAATCTGCTACAGCACAGCTCCACAACTGCCTTAAGCAGGGACGGGCAATACGGCAAAAACACGACTACTTGTTACTTCAATGGGGTTTCAAGATGCACATCGTTGATCAACATGGAGTTGATCAGTGTTCCTTAACTACTGCCGATATTCACAACACGCTCAGACAGCAACCTGGGCTACAGTTAGGGCTGTGTATTGGCAAGAACCTGGTGATACAGTATGTATCGTGATACAGCAGTCACGATTCAATATATCACAATATAGCAAGAAAAGTGATATATTGAGATTTTTCAAATGTTACTATTAAAACACACCACTATATGAACAGGTTTGCCAATGCTTACAATAGCACTGCGCCCTTGTGCTGCTTGTTAACGTTGGAGTGAAGCTGAAAATGTATTACAGCACTGCCATCTAGTGGTCAGAGGTTTAAACACAACACACAGATTCACTATCTGTCAGGAATCTGTGTATCGATACTCTGTTTTTGAGAATCGATACAGTATCACAAAACATAATATCCTGATACTCGATATTTTCTTATGCCCCTAGCTACAGTGTGATCATACTGCGCTCTTCTCAGACAGGTCAGGTATGAATTCTCCAGACGGCATCACAAGCAATAGGTTTACATGTTGAGTAAGTGGCGAAAGTGCATACAGCCAAAACAGCTATCCCACTGCATGGTCCTGCCTCGACTTGACTATGCTCTTGAGTATAAAGTGAGTCAAGTCACTACGCAAGTCAAGTCACTCTATAGTGAAGGCACTTCATACTGAAGTTGCTATGCAAGTCAAGTCACTCTATAGTGAAGGCACTTTATACTGAGGTCACTACGCAAGCCAAGTCACTTTATACTGAGGTCACTACGTAAGCCAAGTCACTTTATACTGAAGTCGCTATGCAATTCAAGTCACTTTATAGTGAAGGCAATACACAGGTCAAGTCACTCGATAGTGAAGTCACTTTATACTGACATCACTACGCAAGCCAAGTCACTTTATACTGAGGTCACTACGCAAGCCAAGGTCACCCTATACTGAAGTTGCTACGCAAGTCAAGTCACTTTATACTGAAGTCACTATGCAAGTCAAGTCACTCTATAGTGAAGGCAATACGCAGGTCAAGTCACTTTACACTGAAGTCACTATGCCAGTCAAGTCACTCTATAGTGAAGGCAATACACAGGTCAAGTCACTTTACACTGAAGTCACTATGCCAGTCAAGTCACTCTATAGTGAAGGCAATACGCAGGTCAAGTCACTTTACACTGAAGTCACTATGCAAGTCAAGTCACTCTATAGTGAAGGCAATACGCAGGTCAAGTCACTTTACACTGAAGTCACTATGCAAGTCAAGTCACTCTATAGTGAAGGCAATACGCAGGTCAAGTCACTTTACACTGAAGTCACTATGCAAATCAAGTCACTCTATAGTGAAGGCAATACGCAGGTCAAGTCACTTTACACTGAAGTCGCTATGCAAGTCAAGTCACTCTATAGTGAAGGCAATACGCAGGTCAAGTCACTCTATAGTGAAGTCGCTACACAAGCCAAGTCACTTTAGACTGAAGTTGCTACGCAAGCCAAGTCACTCTATAGTGGAGGCCATACGCAGGTCAAGTCACTCTATAGTGAAGTCGCTACACAAGCCAAGTCACTTTATACTGAAGTCACTATGCAAGTCAAGTCACTCTATAGTGGAGGCAATACGCAGGTCAAGTCACTCTATAGTGAAGTCGCTACACAAGCCAAGTCACTTTATACTGAAGTCACTATGCAAGTCAAGTCACTCTATAGTGGAGGCAATACGCAGGTCAAGTCACTCTATAGTGAAGTCGCTACACAAGCCAAGTCACTTTATACTGAACAGGAACAGGTCACATTCAGCTCTCTGTAGAGGACGTGTTCACTTATTTTTGAAAACTAACACAAGTCATTTGGGGTGTTTAGACTTTTATACATTACTGTAACACCGTTGTTCTTTTAAGGGTCTCACAGGAAACAGAATTTGAAATTAATTTTACTGTTTTTACATTTACTCCTCACTTCCCACCCATACAGTCTATATATGGAAACCACAACTGCTGCAAAAGCAGCTTGTTTTGAATTCACTGTTTCTGTGATGTCACAGGAAGCAGCTCATTTACAAATATACACCTATTTAGCACCAGTCAGAGACTGCCTCAGTCAGAGACTGCCTCAGTCAGAGACTGCCTCAGTCAGAGACTGCCTCAGTCAGAGACTGCCTCTACCTGTGCAGCTTCTAAAGCTTTTACCATCCAGACTTCAAACAGAGACTCTTTTAGCTTTTCTTTGGTGTTTAGTTTATTAAACTGTAAATACTGTTTGACCAGAGGAGGACGGGTCTCTCCTTGTGAGTCTTGGTTCCTCCCAAGGTTTCTTCCTCCAGTCTGAGGGAGGTGTTCTTGCCACTGTCACCTCTGGTTTGCTCACTGGGGCATATATGTTGTAACTGTCTGTTTTCAAACTTCCATAAAGCTGCTTTGAGACAACATTGAATTGAATTAACCTTATTTAATAAAACAAGGACAGAATATAAAGACAGTAGGATATGGTCCCTTTAAAGGCATTGCTAATTCCTAAATAAAGCCCATTTAAAACAATATGAAAGAATGATAGAGCTACATTTAGCACAGTGAGTCACGAATAACTGCGAGGAGATTTTAGTACAGATGTAGCAGCAGTATTCGGATCCAGCACGAGCACTCATGTTATTTACGTCAGAAACCTGCGAAACAGATGAGCTGCATGAAAAATAAGTCGCCTGCTGAATCATTGTTAAGTGAAAAAAAAATAAATAAATAAATAAAATTAAAAAATCAAATCTGCTGGTGCGTCCCTAACTGAAACAAACAGGGCTTTGACACGAGAGAGGTGATATGCTGCCTGTATTCAGCCGCTCAGCTCCAGACGTTGTAAATAACTGGTACTGAACAGTGAGCCTCTCTGGCCGGGCCGGACCGGTCCGGACCAAAACAAAGCCTGAGTGTGATGTTCACCGCGCTGTTGTATGTTCCCCCGTGTCTGTGATGCGTACAGACACCGTCAGGCACATCCAGTTCGTCGTCACCACCCGCACGACCTTGAGCCTGGTGTACAGGAGTGTCGTCATGGCAACGTGGCTTTACACAAGCAACCACAGCTGGATGCAACTTACACATTCCTCTTAAATTCTGAGCTGCGCTGTCGTGCCAAAAAAAAAAGTGAGCCATAAACTTCTGCAAACACACACACACACACACACACACACACACACACCATGAAGAGCCTCCGCGAGTGACGTACATAATCATGGATGACTCTGGTCACGAGGAGAGTCTCGACACCTGAGACGCTAACAAGTCCATTAATGCAAATGCAGGTGCGAGTCGAGTCTTGAGTCTAGTAGGGAATCATGGCTGCGTGTTCTCAGCTCCAGGCTTTGCTTCTTACAAAAATAAACACCTACTGCAAACCTGATGGCTTCGAATAGCAAACCAAACAACACCTATCGCCATGTATCTCCACTTCTGTCGATTTTCATAAATAGACCAATAGAAATGCAACAAACAAAAACAAATTCTGGTTCCATTGACTTACATTGAAAGTAAAGAGTTTTTTTTCTCTCCTGTGAAGTTCCTACTTTGCAGATACTTTGGAGATACTTGAGACTCTGGTTGGAACCAGAATTATTTTGAAGCATTTTTTGAAGCATTTCTATTGGTCCATTCATCATGAAACTTTCACAGGGTGTACAAAGCAGCTGTGTTCAAATGATTTAGAAAAACAGAAGACGACCAAAACGGAGATGCATATTTTTCCTTGGACAGCGATGATATAGTCCGGCTTTACCAGAATTTTCATCATCTGAACTCTGATGTAGCACTTCCAAAACTCTCCTACTTTAAATCAAGTAGGTTTTTGCCTTGCTGCCTCTTCTGAACAAAATTTGTGCCCTTCATTCGGCAGTTTCATTCAGCATCGCTATGACGACCAGCTGACGGTACTATATCTGCAGTGGATAAAATAACTGATACCTAAAGAAAGTAAACTTGAGTCCAGATGAACCATACAGTAAACAAGTGTTTAAAGTAATCATATGTAAATCAATGCAGTGTTGATTGGGTACTACCTCTATATACCTCTGCAGTAGGAGTATGATATACATCATCTACAATAATATCTTAATTACCGTGTTAACGATGCACGAGCTGACGTTATCGAGTTCGCTACTGACTGGGAAACAATCAACAACAATCAAAACTGCTCGACTCCACGCGTTCACTACTTCATGATTTAGTACAGGCTGCTGCTAGTGTGTATTGAGAGTGTCCATACTCTGTGCTAGCATAGGCTAAAGCTAGCATAGCTGCCTAAACAACACACCTAAAGCTGAAAATGAGTGAACACACTGCACCAGGAGAAGAAACTCAGACACCACCAGCCTCGTCTACAGTCTACCACCTTAGATTAACTCCTAGACGAGGATCATCTTCACTCGTGTGGAGCTGGTCTGGATCTGAAAAGACTGACGTTGCTCAGGAGACAACAGTTTACAGACTTTGTAAGAAAACAGTCGTTAAAGATCAACACAGCTAACCTGTTCATCATCTCCCAACAAACCACCACACAGAGTGTGAGGAGTATGAAGAGAGTATGATGAGTATGAACAGAGTGTGAGGAGTATGAACAGAGTATGAGGAGTATGAACAGAGTATGAGGAGTATGAACAGAGTATGAGGAGTATGAACAGAATGTGAGGAGTATGAACAGAGTGTGAGGAGTATGAAGAGAGTGTGAGGAGTATGAAGAGAGTGTGAGGAGTATGAAGAGAGTGTGAGGAGTATGAAGAGAGTGTGAGGAGTATGAACAGAGTATGAGGAGTATGAACAGAGTATGAGGAGTATGAACAGAGTATGAGGAGTATAAACAGAGTATGAGGAGTATGAAGAGAGTATGAGGAGTATGAACAGAGTATGAGGAGTATGAACAGAGTATGAGGAGTATGAACAGAGTGTGAGGAGTATGAACAGAGTATGAGGAGTATAAACAGAGTATGAGGAGTATGAAGAGAGTATGAGGAGTATGAACAGAGTATGAGGAGTATGAACAGAGTGTGAGGAGTATGAACAGAGTGTGAGGAGTATGAACAGAGTGTGAGGAGTATGAACAAGAAACCCTGGTTTGAGGATGAAGAAACACAGTGTGGACAAGCCTCCCACAAACAGTGACACAAAAGGAAGTAGAAGGTTCTCCTCAAAGACCCAAACAGCAAAACTGGAGACCGAAACCCATCTGGATTCCATTCACGGCACTGCCTGAAGGTGTACAGTGATGGAAGAAGGAACGACAGAGGGATTTCATTTCCATCGCCCTCAGTAGACTTCAGAACTATTAACATTCAGAACTAATAACATCTCCTCCTTTCTCTCACCTGGTGCTGTAAAGGCAAGAAGGAAGAAGCGAGAGGACACAACAAGGACGCAAGACATCATTAGAAGCTACGCAGGACTGAAGGGAGGTAGGTACGAGAGTCTAGGTGAACTTTCTGCTAAGATTATATCGACAATGTTGAGTAGATACAACATGAGTGTTACACATCAATACACAACACGAGCTTACGTTAGACTATCGTTGTTTTATAGAGTATAGAGTGTAGATTATTGCGGACTGAAGATTCCTGTGTCGGCAGAGCTGTTTAGCTGGTGTAAAGCTGTGAACACAACCAAGATTCAGTCTGTTTGTCAAGATTCAGACTGCTTTCATGTTAAGAACTGCACGAGTTTCACTGTTTCAGCTCTCTCTCTTTGTCCATCACGATGCTTTGATTACGATTCTCTGGGAAATGATGAAATGTCAAATATTATCAGTGTGATTTAATTCTCGAGAGGTATTTGCTAGAGATGGAAGGATTGATCGGCTATGTATTGGTCAATTTTTAATCAAATTATGTGATCAGTGATCGGCCGATATTTCTCCAATTTTATCCGCTCCCGAGAGCCGATCGATGGCATTAAACAAATAAGCCTAATTTCTGTATTTCCAGCTAGTGTTTCATCCAGAAACAGGAGAACCCCCTCCGGTCAGCTCCCTGCAATTCCTATCTGAACCACTAGGTGGAAATACATACCCTTTCATTTTCCACAGACTGACTAAAGCGGCGGCGTCGTGAAAAAGGAAGCGCTGATAGAAAGTATGTCGTCCGTCTGGCAGTGTTTACCGTATGTGACGCAGATTCATCCAGGACGTTTTTAAAATTAGTAAAATCAGCGTCTCGTTGGGGAACCAAGACAAAGACATTTAGCACTACTAATCTGATACAGAGCTAGCACGCGCAGCTAGCACAAAACAAACAACCCAGAACACCATGCTGACCAGATCTGACCGGTACTAACAGAACAGCAGCAACAATTAAATATTCTACATTTAATGAATACAGTTTTCGCTGCATGTTTTTAATGAGCTTTTTAGTTTTAAATTAAGGATTTTAAATGTAATGATTGCAGTATTGGGGATATTTGTTTGATTTACTTTGTTTATTTACTTCTAATTTTGTTACAAATATTATGCTGTTTTATATGAGCTTGTTAAAAATGGTAATAAACCAGTTTAGACCATGTTTCATGACTTGCTTGCGCGAATAACTACATGTAGCCCTGTAGTGGCGTATACTCCGCCCTCTATCGATATTAGCTATCGGCCGATCGTGCTGAAAGGTGATCGACGATCGGAATTGGCCTGAAAAACGCTGGTGCATCTCTAATATTTGCAAAAAATACACTACGACTGGAGGTTCTTTTATCACAGTTCTTCTGTGAGGTACTGTTTTTTACTGGTTTAAGCTTCAATGTGAGCTTTTCTTTAATCATATAACTTCACTTAAGAGCATCTAAACACAAGCTATCCTGCTCAAACTACTCAAACACTTCACTAACCCTCAGGAAGAAACAACAAACCCACAGCTAACGATATCACACCACACAACATGACAGAGTCTAATTCAGGACGGATGAGAACATCTGGAGACAACCATGAGAAACGTTGAGCTGAATGTAGCGGGGACAAGCTGCTGTTAACGGCTGCAGGATTTACTGTGATAACAATGAAACATCACCACTAGGGGTGTGCCATATCATATCCTACACACTAATATCGCTAACATTTTTGAATATCGTGAACAATATTATTCCCTGACATAACGTACCATATCATCCATCCCTAATTATCACATCAGGTACTACTTTTATTGTTTTAGTGAAAGAAAACTTCACACTTTTCTCATTTCCTATTATATATCTACTAGAGACAGATTTTATCTGTTCAGTGTCATTCACTTTACTTCAGTCCTGGATATATGGAGATATTTGGAGTTCATTATTTAGTATCGTGACATTCTGGATCATTGACTTCTGTTACAATCTGGAGAAAATTCTTGTATTTTTTAATATCTCAGTTAGGGGTGTGCCATATCATATCATATGCAATAATACAATTTAATTTTCATTTTGTTGCAGTAGTGTATTCTTGAATTTTTTTTATTCAATGTTTTGTCATATCGCCAAGAGTATCGTTATTGGAAAAATACCATAAAATATTGTGATATTATTGTAAGGCCATATCGCCCACCCCTAATCATCATATCACAGTCATTTAAGGTGTCTGCAATTATGTAAGCTGACTGCACGTCGCATCCCACTTTTGTTAGACTTTGCAGTCTTATTATTATTATTTAGCCACAAGCAAAAATTGGTTGAACTGATGCAAACAAATGGAAATATAAAAAAAAACAGCAGAAAATGTGTTTAACGTGACGTGAGGGCAGTGAAGGTCATGTTTGTTTATCGTCTAGCTATGCTGCTAACGAATAGCTTTTTTAAAGGAGCAGTCGAAAAGTTAAGACTACCCTTTATTACGATGAGTGCCTCCAAACTTTGAAATGGTCCAGCTAGTAAACATTTCTAAACTCTAGTCGAATCCCATGTTTTGTTGATTTTTAAATAAAATAAAATAAAAAAGTTCTATAGGCAACACATTCTTACCATCTGTATGCACCAGATGGTAAGAATGATGACTGCAGATCTAATGATGGCAATGCCCCCCTCAGCCACCCACCCTCCCTGAATGAGTTTACACCACAGTTTTTATTTGCTGAGTTTGTATTTTATTTTATTTGCACAGGCCACGTTTCATGCTTTTTAAATTTATATTCAGCAAGTAAATTTAATTTTTCATTTTATTGCAGTAGTGTATTCTTGAATTTTTTTTTATTCAATGTTTTGTCATATCGCCAAGAGTATCGTTATTGGAAAAATACCATAAAATATTGTGATATTATTGTAAGGCCATATCGCCCACCCCTAATCATCATATCACAGTCATTTGAGGTGTCTACAATTATGTAAGCTGAATACTTGCTGAATATAAATTTAAAAAGCATGAAACGTGGCCTGTGCAAATAAAATAAAATACAAACTCAGCAAATAAAAACTGGTGTAAACTCATTCAGGGAGGGTGGGTGGCTGAGGGGGGCTTTGCCATCATTAGATCTGCAGTCACCATTCGTGCACAAATCAAGCCCACGCATTACATTTTACTGCCCCCGCTCCAAGCAAAACAGGCCAGAATCAGGGCTGTACCTACATGACCTGAAAAATGCTATATTTTATATTTAAATATTTTTTTTATTTTTTATAATGAAATATTTTCTGACTAACACTTCAATTTAAACACAATTATTTTCTATACGCTTCAGAGTAGCACACTCATTCCTTTCCAGACTTGAATGACGAACGTAGCGTACGAGGCTGCGGGTTCACCAGCTCTCATAAATGCTCTGCAGCTTTAAACCGAAACGATCGAGTTAATCACAATATATACGTTCATGCATAAACAAAACACACTATCTACAGCCACAGGCTCCGCTGCCCACGATAACGAAACGAGAGCCAGAACAGAGGCCTGCACCGACACCTTTAACTTGCCTGAGGCAAAAAGCCACCCCCCAAGGCCGGAGTATCAGATTTCAATTGGGGCAACAATCAAGCTGTTGTTCCAGCAGACTGTCATCAGCGGCCCTCGCCTAGCCACGCTGCGCTTTCTACATTTAACACACGCAAACCTAACACGCCTGAAACCTTCTCCCTCCTCTCCAACCGATTGTCTCCCGTACACACATTATTCCTCTCTCCCTCTCTCTCTCTCTCTCTCTCTCTCTCTCTCACTCACTCACTCACTCACACACACACAAACGCTCTGACACCACACCAAAAGAATGCCACCAATTCAGGCTCTCGGACAGCGCACACACACACACACACACACACACACACACACACACACACACACACACACACACACACGACTGGCCACCAAAGAGAAATGATGGGACACCCACTGTATTTTATTTTTTTAATTTATTTTTTATTTTTTTATTTTTGGCTGAGCTCTCCACATGCCCTGATCAATACTCCACCACTCAGCTCCAAAACGCTCAACAAGGCAACGTCCCGCCACATCAGGCCAGGACCAGCGCCGAGTTTAGTAACGCGCAGTGTCACGAACGCACGTCTGCTCCAGTTCGCGCGGGCGTGTACTTGCGGTGTTGACGCAAACAACCAGAAACTGGTCTGTCAGCTGCAGCCCTACCAGAGTGAAACTGCCTCTGAAACCAGGCTCGTCCCCAGAGAGAGGCCGAGAGGAGCGCCATTAATGATTGGCAGGGGCGCGGAGGACGGCCGAGCAGGACTAAAACACCATTAAACTGTGCGCTATAGACGTTTAATGTAAAGGCCACTCTGGCCAAAGTCTAAACGCTATCAGTTCATCTGCTGGAAACATGCCTACTCAACTCCTACAGCGGTGACGCAGTAGCCTCCACAGCATTTCCTGGTCTGAACACTGGAAACCCCCCCACGTCTCATGAAGTGAACTATGAAGGGCTACAAGCACTCGGAGGTGGATTCTTGGCGGGGGTGGGCCAATTTTATTCGGTTTTAATTCGCTGGCTGCCTCATTAGCTAACACCATAGGGTTAATGTGGAAGAAAGCCAGATGTGGCTGTTAGTGGGGAAGTGAATTTAGACTAGGGGTGGGCAATATGACAATATATCATGATAACTATAAAACATTATGCTTTTCTGAGCAGACTGGGGATACTATCAATACTTAAAGGTCACAGACCATGTTTAATTACGAGTACGTCAAATTACATCGTCTCATTAGATCTAGTTTAGTGTAGTTTATAAAATATTGAGTTTTTTGTTATTGTTTTTATTATATATAAAATATCTAATATGTTTTCCATTAGGGCTGTGTATTGGCAAGAATCTGGGGCCACAATACATATTGTGATACAGCGGTCACAATTTGATATACTGCGATATATTGCGATACTGCAAGCAAAGTGATATAATATATAATATATAATATTGCAAAGTGATATATTATTTTTCTATTTTTTCTATTAAAACACACCACTATATGAACAGGTTTATCAATGCTTACAATAGCATTGCACCCTTGTGCTGCTTGTTAATGTTGGAGTGGAGCTGAAAATGGATTACAACACTGCCATCTGGTGGTCAGAGGTTTAAACACAACACACAATGATTCACTGTCTGCCAGCAATCTGTGTATCGATATTATGTTTTTGAGAATCAATACAGTATCACCAAACATAATATCCCGATATTTGATATTTCCGATAATATCTTACACCCCTATTTTCCATGCTGCCCCCTAACTCTGTATAATCACAGGAAAAGGACAAATATGGCTTTCATACCTATTATTTTTTGGCCTGAAATTCTAGAGATCTGTTGTTTATCTTGGTACCTTCTCACGAAAATGTATAATCACATCGAGTAACACATCGTAATACGTCATCCTCGTTAATATAGTGGTGACGTTTGGGGGTAGTTGTGGGCTGGAGGTTAGGGAACCAGCCTTGTGACTAGAAGGTTGCCAGTTCAAGCCCATGAACCAACAGGACACAACTGAGGTGCCCTTAGGCAAGGCACCTAACTCCTAACTGCTTCCTGGGTGCTGTGGTAGGGCAGCCCACTGCTCAGGTCATGTGTGCTCACTACTGCCCCCTAGTGTGTGTGTGTATATATGTGAGTGTTTCACTGCACGGATGGGTTAAATGCAGAGATTTTGAATTTCCCTCTGGGATCAATAAAGAATCTATCTATCTACATGTTAACAATGTCAGTGGAGTGAATAACAATAAGTTTTCATGTCAGATAAGTAACGTAGACGGGCACTGATGAGTCAGCGCACTTTTATTTTGTACTCTTCAGTGGAAGCCAACGTGTTACACACATATTTGAAGTGTTTGTGGGCCAAGCTAACATCAGTCGAGCCTGTTTAGCCACACTATCTTTGCCCTCTCAGTCACATCCAGGGAACCTGACCGGACAGGTAAACAGTAAGCATGTACTTACTATACATTTCAACTAGTGTTGCACCGATACCGATACTGTATCGTTATCGGCGCCGATACTGGCTCTTACACACAGTATCGGTATCAGCAATAGAGAGCGCCGATACCATGAAGCTTATTGACTAAATGGCTGCACATGTTTCTGTATTGTGGCAAAAAAAAAATTCCAAGTAAATGGTGTTCTCTCAAGGTTATTATATCTTATTCAGGATAAGACATAAAAATTACAACATATAAAAAGTGGAACACTATAAATATCAGGATTTTTAGCCATATATTGAACATTTCAGTCAGAGTTGGTATCGGTACTCGATATCGGCAGATACCTGAAAAGCTGGTATCGGTATTGGTATCGGTAAGGAAAAAGTGGTATCGGTGCATCTCTAATTTCAACATATCTCTCCATGTAAACTGGGCGGTCCTAATCTTGGGTAAGGCCTTCGTAAGCTTTTCCTGACCAATCATAAAGCTGACGTCACTGTTAAACTTGGCGAGTTAAAGCTACCACAGCAGAACCAACAGCTAGACCGCCTGTCTGTAGCCTCTAGCCACTGCCATAATGTTCACTAGTCTGTTCCTTCATTCACACGTTGCTTCATCTAGCTTTTGGTCTACACAATAGTTCGTCCATGGCTTCTTTTGTCCAGTTAGCTTCACCTAAAAGCTTGATCATGATTTTAGTTCATCCATCCATTCGTATATTTATGATGTTCCTGTCCAGTTATTATCACATGAAAGCTAGACAGTGATATTAGTTCTGTATGAGTGGAGAGCAGACTGGGAGTGTTGGACAGAGGCTGGACTCGTGCATAGTTATCAGACAGGTCTGATCAGCGGCTTTCATCATATTTATGTCTCACATCTTTCATTTACGTTTGGCTGTTTAACATAACATTTAAGTTTAACTGTGGGAGGAAACCCACTCAAGCACGGGGAGAACATACACACTCCACACAGAACCACCCAGACCGGGAATCCAACCCAGATCATCTTACTGTGAGGAGACAGTGCTGACCACTACACCACCATACTAACCACCACACCACCATACTAACCACTACACCACCATACTAACCACTACACCACCGTACTAACCACTACACCACCTTACCAACCACTACACCACCATACTAACCACTACACCACCGTACTAACCACTACACCACCGTACTAACCACTACACCACCGTACTAACCACTACACCACCATACTAACCACTACACCACCGTACTAACCACTACACCACCGTACTAACCACTACACCACCATACTAACCACTACACCACCATACTAACCACTACACCACCGTACTAACCACTACACCACCATACTAACCACTACACCACCGTACTAACCACTACACCACCGTACTAACCACTACACCACCATACTAACCACTACACCACCATACTAACCACTATACCACCGTACTAACCACTACACCACCGTACTAACCACTACACCACCGTACTAACCACTACACCACCATACTAACCACTACACCACCATACTAACCACTACACCACCATACTAACCACTACACCACCGTACAAACCACTACACCACCGTACAAACCACTACACCACCATACTAACCACTACACCACCATACTAACCACTACACCACCTTACTAACCACTACACCACCATACTAACCACTACACCACCATACTAACCACTACACCACCGTACTAACCACTACACCACCGTACTAACCACTACACCACCGTACTAACCACTACACCACCGTACTAACCACTACACCACCGTACTAACCACTACACCACCATACTAACCACTACACCACCATACTAACCACTACACCACCATACTAACCACTACACCACCGTACTGACCACTACACCACCGTACTGACCACTACACCACCATACTAACCACTACACCACCATACTAACCACTACACCACCGTATTAACCACTACACCCCCATACTAACCACTACACCACCATACTGACCACTACACCACCATACTAACCACTACACCACCGTACTGACCACTACACCACCATACTGACCACTACACCACCATACTGACCACTACACCACCATACTAACCACTACACCACCATACTAACCACTACACCACCATACTGACCACTACACCACCGTACTAACCACTACACCACCATACTAACCACTACACCACCATACTAACCACTACACCACCGTATTAACCACTACACCACCATACTAACCACTACACCACCATACTAACCGCTACACCACCATACTAACCACTACACCACTGTACTAACCACTACACCACTGTACTGACCACTACACCACCATACTAACCACTACACCACCATACTAACCACTACACCACCGTATTAACCACTACACCCCCATACTAACCACTACACCACCATACTGACCACTACACCACCGTACTGACCACTACACCACCATACTAACCACTACACCACCATACTAACCACTACACCACCGTATTAACCACTACACCCCCATACTAACCACTACACCACCATACTGACCACTACACCACCATACTAACCACTACACCACCGTACTGACCACTACACCACCATACTGACCACTACACCACCATACTGACCACTACACCACCATACTAACCACTACACCACCATACTAACCACTACACCACCATACTGACCACTACACCACCGTACTAACCACTACACCACCATACTAACCACTACACCACCATACTAACCACTACACCACCGTATTAACCACTACACCACCATACTAACCACTACACCACCATACTAACCGCTACACCACCATACTAACCACTACACCACCGTACTAACCACTACACCACCGTACTAACCACTACACCCTTATAACATTAATGTGAAGGGGTGGGGCTAAAGTGCTATAGGCTAATGTAGTAGGTGTATCTTCAATACAGTAACTTTACTTTCAAGGCAAGTTAATGTAAAGAGGTTTTATCCCACGTGGTTTTGGAGCATTTCTATTGGTCCATTCATCATGGCACTTTCACAGGATATAAAGAGTAGCTGTAATGTTCAATTTACATAGAAAAAACAAAGAAAATCGACAAATAAATAAAGAAGATTCATGTTTTTTACTAGGACAGCGACAATATATGTAAAAATGCTGATTTTCGTGACATCACACAATCATGCCCGAGTGTTCATCAGAAACACTAAGCTGGAGGCTCTGCTCTCGCTCAACACATCAAAAATATACAATAACAAATCTAGTGTTGAGCATATGTGTGTGCTTCAGCTTTCTGCCGTGTCAGTACCAAGAAAGCCAATATCGCTGTAACGATTAACAAACAATACATTGTGCAGCCTCAGGCCAAAGCATCCACGAACGCCCTCTCCCCGCGACCCCCAGCTACAGTCAAAGAGTCCGACACAAGATTGATTCATAGTTAATGCAGCCTGACACCCCTGTGACTGAGAGAGAGGGAGGGAGAGAAAAGAAGAGATAAAGGGAGAGAGACAGAGGGAGGAGGGGGCCCTGCTTGCGGTCAGTGTGAGGAAGAGTTCAGAAGGTCTTTTCCCACACACCGAGAGTGACAGAGGGAAGAGAAACAGAAAGAGAGATGCACAGGCGCTCACATCCACAGATAAAACCGGGGGAAGACAGAAAGAGTGAACTCCACTCTCGTCGTTTGCCATTTTACTGTGTAATGTGAATGAGACATGCTCGTACGGCTCCTGTGAGGACGAATACTAAGAGACGTGTGACGTGGCCACGCCTCTCTGAGGGGCAGTTTCTGATTATTATTTGATTTAAATGACAGAATACTGCAAAATAGTAGCTTTACAGAAGAAATACAAAATTTAACTGTGAACTGATGTTAATTAAATTTTCCCAAGTGAATGTGGATCATTTCTATTATCATTTAAACAAAAAAAAAATTTATTCCAAAAAGAATAATAATAATAATAAATTCTAAAATAAACAATTCTGACAGTGACAAACTGCCATACAAATTATAAACATCACCTTTTTTATTTTTTTTATATTGGCAAGAACCTGGCAATACAATACGTATCATGATACAGTGGCCACGCCTCTCAGAGGGGCAATTTCAGATTATTATTTAAAGAAATACAAAATTCAACTATGAACTGACATTAATGGAATTTCCCAAGTGAATATGGATAATTTCTAGACATTATAAAAAGGGCCATTTTTTAATTCCAAAAATAATAATAAATAATTGTTAAATAAACAATCCTGACAGTGACAAACTACCATACAAATAATAATCGTCACCTTTTTTATTCATTAAATGAGTCTATTAAAGTACAAACATAACTGGACAAACGGTGCTCAAATAAACAAACATTACTCATCACTAGGGCTGTGTATTGGCAATACAATACGTTTCATGATAGTGTCCACGATTTAATATATCACGATATCCTGTGATACTGCAAGCAAAGTGATATACTGCGATTTATCAAACCCTACTATTAACACACACCACTATACAAACAAGTTTATCAATGCTTACAATAGCACTGCGCCCTTGTGCTGCTTGTTAATGTTGGAGTGGAGCTCAAACTGCATTACAACACTGCCGTCTAGTGGTCAGAGGTTTAAACACAACACACAATGATTCACTGTCTGCCAGGAATCTGTGTATCGATACCGTGATTTTAAGAATCGATACAGTATCACTAAACATAATATCCCAATCTTCAATATTTCAATATTTTCTTACAGCCCTACTTATCACCGTCCTCTACTTGAGCTATAGCACTGGTTCTTGTCACTGGAGGAGTCATGATGTTTCATAATAACCAGGTTCACTTATCTGTTACACCTTATCACTAGAAGCCAACATGCAAGCTAACAATTTAGTACAGCTTTGTTTACGTTTGTAAGTAAGCATGCTTAGTACGGTAGCACTAAGCAGGCCTGTGGTCGCTAAACCTTCTCCGGGAGAGCAACTTTACTGCAGAGATTAGTTCCAACCCATATCCAATAAGCTGCCCCACCTCTTACTTACCACCCCAGGGAGCCTTAATCTCTGTTATTTCTCTAATGAAGCTAGAAAGTCTTGAATACCTTCCTAACGTCTAATAAATATCTGCTGTTTTTGAGTATATTTCTCTCTACTTACTGTAGAGTGGGTGGTTCTAAACTTTGGTAATGCTTGCGTACACAGTTTTTAACCAATCATAAAGATCCAGCCAATCAGAGACTTGGGATGTGGAGGATTAGCTGGAGGAGGTGTAGCACATTGTGGTTGGAGCTACGCTCTGCAGAGAGGTGGATCTCATTGCTGGAGACCATTGAAGCTAACTAGCTACTCAAGCCTGTTAGGTCCAGTCAAGTAACATGTTGGCGCATCATCCGCCCAACAAAGCATCCAACATTGTACCAGCTACCTCGGCTAGCTCATCTGAAGAGGCAGCCATTCAGATCCCTGCCTCAACTCAACCCAACTCAGCACACTCAACTCACACTCTGCTCAAACTGTGGAGAACAATAACTGTGACCACCTTAAATAACTGCTATCAGGTGATTATATAAGAATCATCATGACGGGAGTAGATGTGCCAGCCAGACATACACGTTACACTTTCCCCACGATTTCATCATGATTTCAGGCATCAAGGCCTTCAGGTTTTCTAAACTTTTGAACTTTCATGTATACAAACAGCTACAAGCTGAATATAAACTGTTCTGTAGCGTCAATGGCGCATAAAGTGGCACATGAATTTTTATTGTGGTGGCAATGAAAAGTGATGAACACATATTAGTCCGTCATTTGTTTGAATCCTTCGCTACAGAAAAACCTTAAAACATAAGTGAACCATCAAGATGTACGACAAAAACCAAACCAGCACCACACATCTTACAGACGAGGCCTCCGTCAGATCAAAACTGAGGCATCATCTATCCGCACCTCCATGAAAAGAAAAGAAATCTATAACAGAGAGAGAGACAGATGGAAAGAGAAGGAGAGAGAGAGAAAGAGAGCGAGCAATAGAAAGAGCGAGAGAGAAATAGTGTAGGAGAGAGAGACAGATGAAAAGAGGAAGAGAGAGATAAAAAGAGGAGGAGAGAGACAGATAGAAAGAGGACAGAAAGACAGATGGAAAGAGGAGATGAGAGAGCGAGAGAGATAAAAAGAGGTGGAGAGATAGAAAGAGGACAGAGAGACAGATGGAAAGAGGAGGAGAGAGAGCGAGAGAGATAAAAAGAGGTGGAGAGATAGAAAGAGGACAGAGAGGCAGAGGAGGAGAAAGAGAACACAGAGAGAGAGACAGAGGAGGAGAGAGAGATACAGATGGAAAGAGGAGGGGAGAGAGAGAACACAGAGACACAGGAGGAGAGAGAGATACAGATGAAAAGAGGAGGAGAGAGATCCAGATGGAAAGAGGAGGAGAGAGAGAGCGAGAGAGGTGGAAAGAGGTGGAGAGAGACAGAAAGAGGACAGAGAGAGAGAGGCAGAGGAGGAGAGAGATACAGATGGAAAGAGGAGGAGAGAGAGAGCGAGAGAGGTGGAAAGAGGTGGAGAGAGACAGAAAGAGGACAGAGAGAGAGAGGCAGAGGAGGAGAGAGATACAGATGGAAGGGGGAGATACAGATGGAAGGAGGAGGGGGAGAGAGAGAGAACACAGAGAGAGAGAGACAGAGGAGGAGAGAGAGATACAGATGGAAAGAGGAGGAGAGAGAGCGAGAGAAAGAGAGATGGGGAAAAAGGAGGAGAGAGAGAGAACACAGAGACACAGGAGGAGAGAGAGATACAGATGAAAAGAGGAGGAGAGAGATACAGATGGAAAGAGGAGGAGAGAGAGAGCGAGAGAGGTGGAAAGAGGTGGAGAGAGACAGAAAGAGGACAGAGAGAGAGAGGCAGAAAAGGAGAGAGATACAGATGGAAGGGGGAGATACAGATGGAAGGAGGAGGGGGAGAGAGAGAGAACACAGAGAGAGAGAGACAGAGGAGGAGAGAGAGATACAGATGGAAAGAGGAGGAGAGAGAGCGAGAGAAAGAGAGATGGGGAAAAAGGAGGAGAGAGAGAGAACACAGAGACACAGGAGGAGAGAGAGATACAGATGAAAAGAGGAGGAGAGAGATACAGATGGAAAGAGGAGGAGAGAGAGAGCGAGAGAGGTGGAAAGAGGTGGAGAGAGACAGAAAGAGGACAGAGAGAGAGAGGCAGAGGAGGAGAGAGATACAGATGGAAGGGGGAGATACAGATGGAAGGAGGAGGAGGAGAGAGAGAGAACACAGAGAGAGAGAGAGAGAGACAGAGGAGGAGAGAGAGATACAGATGGAAAGAGGAGGAGAGAGAGCGAGAGAAAGAGAGATGGGGGAAAAGGAGGAGAGAGAGAACACAGAGACACAGGAGGAGAGAGAGATACAGATGAAAAGAGGAGGAGAGAGATACAGATGGAAAGAGGAGGAGAGAGAGAGCGAGAGAGGTGGAAAGAGGTGGAGAGAGACAGAAAGAGGACAGAGAGAGGCAGAGGAGGAGAGAGATACAGATGGAAGGGGGAGATACAGATGGAAGGAGGAGGAGGAGAGAGAGAGAACACAGAGAGAGAGAGAGAGAGAGACACAGAGGAGGAGAGAGAGATACAGATGAAAAGAGGAGGAGAGAGAGATACAGATGGAAAGAGGAGGAGAGAGAGCGAGAGAAAGAGAGATGGGGAAAAAGGAGGAGTTAGAGAGAACACAAGAGACACAGGAGGAGAGAGATACAGATGAAAAGAGGAGGAGAGAGATACAGATGGAAAGAGGAGGAGAGAGAGAGAGCGAGAGAGGTGGAAAGAGGAGGAGAGAGAGCGAGAGAAAGAGAGATGGGGAAAAAGGAGGAGAGAGAGAGAGATATACAGATGGAAAGAGGAGGAGGGGGGAGAAAGAGAGAGAGAGAGAGAAAGAGAGAGAGAGATGCACCACATGTTTAAAAGTTTGTAGACACCTTCTCTTATAGTTTTTCTTATGAAATCATAAGAAACTGGTGGATGTTTGCTGAGCGGCTGGGCGATACAGAGCGGAGGGCTATGAGTACTTTTAGGCTTAACGGTGATACACAATATACATCATCAACGATAAACAAGTATCTCCAAAACAGCAGCTTCACAGAAAGAGCTGTCTTTACTTTCAATGCAAGTCAATGGAACCAGACATTTCCCCAAGTTGTTTTGGAGAATTTCTATTGGTCCGTTCATCATGAAATTCTTCGTCGTTCAAATGACGTAGACTAATCAACAAAAACGGAGACGGACATGTTTTTCTCTGGACAGCGACGATATATATGTTTTTAATCGAACAGACTGGGATACTAAAACAAAATAAAAGGTAAAGACAGGATTACCATCAACACTAAAAAGCAGGGCGACTGATCTCGAGTCAGGAACAGAGACTGCACTTCTCTGGAAGAGCTCCACCTTAGCCGTACCTCCCCTTGGCACTGTTCCTTTCCTTTCATAACACATGCAATCACTCCTCCATCCCTTCGTATCACCTTCACGTGTTAAGGTTGATAAATACTGATAAGTTAAAACATGAGCTGAACGTGTGGCTGTTTATTAGCACTGCTAATACGGCAGCAGTGACGCTCTGATAAACAACGGCAGCGTGCGCAGGTACAGTATTGTTTATTTCTAGTTTAACCACACCTTGGCCTTTCATAACGGCCACAGAGCTTTACAGAGGAAACTGGTGCTGTACTTGAACGCAACATCAAACAATATACTATATCAATACACCTTACAGTTGATCCACGTCCCAGTCCTAGTTTACCACCCATGCATTTCTGGGACAGCTTAATACTAAATCAAATTAAGATTTGATTTCATTAAGCCAAGGCATCACTGAGGTCAGGCAGCAATGCTCTGGATCACTAACATTACTACAACCCATCCCAGAGCTCCATCTCTCCAGATTCTTTTAGATATATCATTGAATGGCAGAAAGATCTAAAGCCACTCTACTACTACTACAGTGACTATACCGGAGGTTGCAGGGATTAGTCGACCTTACTGCTTGGCGAGGTATTTTAAGCTTGATGTTGACTAGCTGCTGATCACGTGATGATGACACTAACAACATGGATGCCTCGACAGGTGAGGAGGCCACTGGTTTCAGGGTCCATATCTCCCGGTTCCTGAAGGCCAGCGATGTAATCCAGGGCTCAGAGGAAAGAGCAAGTCACGTGCAGCTGGCTTGTGGTGTTTGTTGCTTAATTCCACATTTCTCTGCTGATCTACAGCGATCAGAACACTGACTGCCATTTTCTCCTGTTTCCACAAAGTCTACTAACAAGTTACGGTGCTGTAGGCGAGGCTGCCTAGGGCGTGCCCAAGTGAGAGATTCCAGGCTCTCCAGTATACTGGAAACTAGCAGTGGGATCACTGGGCTCATTGGAAAGGGCTCATTGCGCACTACTGTAGAGTACGGGGCTCTTTAGTTGGATTCGTAAAGCATTCTCTTCGTTTGTGGTCTCATTTTTTAAAGTTATCAGCAATTAGTCGGCGTGCGATCAACTTTCTTCACATAACCGTCAACTTCCAAACAGTCTGACATCATGCAACCCCTGGCAGATACACAGTGTGTCTCAAAACCTAGTGAGCTCCTACATAGGCAGCATTTTATGTCATAGTATGCACTCCCGACATACAGACTGTCCCAATTCTTACATACCTTAAACATGCTGTCTACTGAGGAACCTTATTTAGACCTGATTTTAAGGAAGCATTGAACGCTTCCTCAGCCACTAAGACAATCCCATGATGCAACGCAGGCTAATCTACGAGCAGTGACGTGGTTTTAAAATGTGAGTTATTTTGATTCTCTCTGGAGTTTTAATGTGTTTCTGGTCATATAATCACACAAAACAGTATTTTATTAGATATTTTGCAGTTTTATACTTTTATGCTAGCGAATTTTTAAGTCTGGGCTATTGTTTTGGATGCCGTCCGGGTGCTTAGCAACCAGCTAAACCACCGGTCGCGTGCTGCAGTGGGCGGGAACAAGCCGTGACGCAGTCTCTCTCTAACTAGAGCGTCTCAGTAATCTGTTTTATGAGGAGAGATGAGGAGAGAACGCTGCTACTTACACAGCTGCCTACCTAGACAGCCTACTTAGACACTCACTAGGATTTGAGACACGCCCACAGATTAAACGAGAGGTCAATGAATGAAGCTATTCAAGAAACAATAACATGATAACACAACCATTCGAGAACTCTCAGCTAATATCAACTGTATCAACTTAATATCCAACCGATCTGACTGAATATTTTCTCAATGCTAGCGCTGCTGTCAAGCAGAACTCAAAGCCACAGCGACAAACAAGTGACTTTTATTTTCCTTCTTACTTTTTTCACCTCCCACAACAACTCACAGCCACTTTTCTCACCAACTATCATCCGACAGCCTGCGTACGCTCTTTTAAAAAAGTTCCAGTTGAAGCCAGTCAGATGCGTCGCAATACACAACACTCCTTTAATAAGAATCAATAATCCGTTGATTATTTTTATTACACTTCAAAATGTAAACAAAGACATTGACTCTGTTTACACTTAGTCACTTGGATTGTCTCCAGATAAAGCTTTGCACTGCACCCAATTAACAATCGTAGTTTGTTTTACACAGTAGCCCAACTGTCCATACTGCTGTTAAGCATTTCAGTTCATCTGCTCCCTGAACATGTGCATCCTTCAGGATTACCGTCCTCGCAGACACAGATCACATGCCCAGTGACGTTTGCCTGGGGAGGAGTCTTAGTCACAGAATGTACCTCAGAGAGACGTTTACGCTGCTAGAACATGGTTTAATGCATCTCAGAGCCCCTTCTGATCAGATGTGTGTCTCATTACTATTAGATCGAGACTCCAACGTTAAGAAGGAGCACAGTTCTGAAATCTCTGGAGCTGTGAGGAGCAGCAGGAATATATTTAAAGCCACTACTAGAGTGTATACACTAGAGGTTACAGGAGTAAGTCTACTTTACTGCTCGGTTAAGCTTATGTTAAGCTTAACCTGATAACCCAGAGCTCGTAGACCACTCACAAAGCTCCATCACAACCCCAGATATGATCCCGATCCTCACGACAAATGACTCACTGAGAGTCTAAAGAGTTAAAGACTCTTCTTTACAGTGGTGGTGACAGAAACCAGAGGTTGTAGTGTTTACACAGATATAGCTATTTATTTATCTATTTATTTACCATCTAAACCAAACACTGGATGTGCGGTTATATATGTAGTGAATCTGAAAAGGTTAGCTTCCTGTATGTCCACCTTTCTGGCTTCTTAAAAACAAGCTGTTATCTCAAAACTACCATAAATCCCTGTTTCGGGCATCAGGCAGTGCATTCATAACCACTCCAGGTTATAACTTTGCGATAAGAGACTTATAAACAAGCTTCAGACGTCTGGTTACCATCACCACCACTGTGAATAACTCTGGCTCTCTAGAAGTGAGCTTTTCACATCAGACCTCTCTGAATGAGTTTGTTTCTATCAGGCACACGGTCCCCTTTAAGAGGGGGTCGGTTAAAGTACTCCCAGGACAACAACAGCCTGAGCTGAGTTCACCCTGACTGATAAGACAAGCCAAGTAATGGGACTTGTGAGCAACACTGATTCCTCCACGTAACGTTACAAGTATAAGCTGCTGAGCTACAGAGATGAGAGTGCGGAGCTGGACTGGAGATGATCGCAGTAATCTAGAACCAAGCGGAGACACATCTGCCATTCAAAACTTCACAGCACAGCACAGCACAGCCCTTTAAATCCTTAACTCGCTCAACAACACACAAGCAGGCGGCTCTCCCTGCTACTGAGCTCAGCTCCGGCTGGAGGAAACTAACGTTAACGTGGATTTAAGTCAACTCGACCTCAAATGCAGGCGTTTTTTAATAAAATTCGTTTGTTTTGATGATAAACTCCGTGTTCCAACGAACTTTGCATGCCCTGTTTTAGTTTTAGTGGCGAGTATTCACGAAAGAGGAAACTTAATAATAATAATAACAATAAAACTATCGCCATCACGGACAAAACAAGACAAACAGGAGGCAGCAGGCAAAGCTGTGGTGACACAAAGCCTAAAAACAGGCAGCCGGCTCTGGAAAGGTCTGCAAACACTGTCGGACTACTCCGGTTCTCGGTCTCAGCCAGCAGCAACTGACTATCAAGATGTCGAGCTCGAACAAGAGCAGCCGCATAAACCCACACACACACATACACACACAAGCAAGCCGCGCGGCTTCAAACTGCCCCGGCAACGTCTCTGCAGCTCGGACGTTTTTCGTCCGCGACCTCGACCACTTACCGGTCGGAGAGCGCGTCCGCCGAAACACGCCAGCTCCTTTAAGCCACTTCTGAAAGCTCCGCCATCTTCAGCGCTAGCTGTGTTTGTTTAAATGGGAAACACTCCCAAAGCGCAGAGAAGCCAGCCCTTACTCCAACCGCCGCGCCGGGGCATTGTGGGTAATGTAGTCTTTCGCCGCGCCAGACTCGCGCTGTTCGCGTTGGAGCTTCGCGGAGCAAAAAACTACAAGTTCACGAACCCCCCTCGGAACGAAAACAGATAGCCACTAGATGTGAAGTTGTAGCGAGATCAGAGACTGTATAAATATATTCATGCAGATATATATATATATTTAACTCGCGTTTATTTTTAGCTCGCAGACAGAGTCGTCACGTAGGACGAGGCTATTCATAGTGACGGTGTGTGAATTTGCATAGCTCGGAATTGTCAACTTGTTAGTTGTAATAAAATCCAGTGTGTCGTTCGTGTCCACCTATTGGACACATCAACACGTCTGTGAACAACAACAACAATAATAACAACAACAATAATGATAATAACAATAATAATAATGGACTAAATGTCCTAAATGTCCAAACGTAGGGGCTCCAACTTTTTTGTAAAGAACATTTAATGCAAACTTAAGCATTTTAGAAAATCAGTTAGCAGTTAGGAGAACATAGTTGAGGCCTTATACAATAAGAAACATAGACTTTGGCCATATGGAGGCATGTGTGTGTTGATGTGCGTTTGTTTTCTGTTGTTGGAGAAGGATCCCTCCTATTTACCGGATCCACACTGATGTTGCTGGTGCCATGGCCTCGGAAGACCAGACTCAGACTCGTCTCCATGGTGACCTCTAAGGCATACCAGTGTTGAATTTCAACTGTTGGAGAAGGAGACAGTGCTAAAGAGGGAGGGAGAGTGAGAGAGAGAGAGAGAGGGAGCATGGACAGAGGATGGAGGAAGGGAGGCGGGAGGGGGAGGGGAAAGACTTGAGTGAGAGAGGAGTGAGAGAGGAGTGAGAGAGGAGGGGGGGGGCTGTTGTAATTAGCTCATTGCTTGCTGTTTCCTGTCATGACTGCAACACAGGCCTCTAATCTCATCTCAGCAAGAATGTGGATCTACAAATGGCGCGTTAAACTTAGCAACCTGATCTAAAGCAGAAGAAGAACTTATTTCTCTACTTATATTCAGAACTTAATCTCCCTGTGTCTTATCCTCCGGGCCTGTGACTTGGTTCTGTGACGTTCATATGAAATCGGCTCCATGTCCAGTGCAAATGGGGATGTCAATGTGTGTGTGTGTGTGGATGTGAGAAAAAAGAATGAGAACGCCTCAATAACATTCCTCAGAGACCCAACAGAGGCCCATAGACCTGTTTGTGCCCTTCCCCCACTTGCCGGCAAAAAAAAAAAACCCTTACCAAAAACCCACCCCCCCCATCATGAGTGAGAGATGCTTTCCCCTCCAAACCCCCACCCCTCCTTTGAAAAGGACAGGAGATAGCACTTTGAAAGGACAGGAGATAGCCCCTAATCGTCTGCGCCTATACATCGTCTACCTGCAAACACCCAATCGTTCCACTCCTCTTCTCCTCACCCATCCCCCCACGGCTTAAGTGATTGGCAGAGTCCGAGAGAGGATCACATCAAGCCCTAATATGCAAAAAAAGACCATTGAGAAAGCAAGTCAAGTCCACTGACTGATTGTAAAGCCGGCTGGCTCCAAAGTTGGACATTTAATTGAGGCCCTGCTTTTGTTTTCCCACACAGTATATGTCTTATGAAACCTTGATAGTATAAAATAATCACATTTTGTTTGCTGTCTATGAATATTCCCTTTGGGTGCCTGATACTAATTCAATAATACAATGGAACGGATTCTGGTTATCACAAGAAAGTCATTCCTTATGTTCACAAGCTTGGGTTTCTGTATTTTCTTTAATGTATGGGTGGGTAAAAACCAATACGCAGTATGTTACACATTGCTCTGTCTATCATCAAGATGTTTCCCTGGCTTAGACTCCTCCTGTGTGTGTGTATTTTGATTTATTAATGCAGCAGGGAGTCTCACAGACAGCTGTCCTCAGCAAAGCTCTGAGGAGCTGAATGAGCCAGCAAGCTGAACGGCTCCCTCTAGTGGTCATCCTGAAACATAAGAAGGCTATCGAGCACTAATAACACTGAATCTAATAAGACTGAATCTACCAGGCATTTACTTTTTCATTGTTCTTATAGCTAATAATTCTGGTCTGATATCTATAACTGGGTTTCATTAAAACTGGATAATGTACCATACTTCACTTATAATGATATAATATATTATATGGATAACCTAAACTTCAGATGTAGTTAACCTTGTCATTATTTTGGGTAAATATCATATAAATTCTTGTAAATGGAAAAGGCAGTTCACCCTCTTTTAGCCTATTTATCAATGATTTTGCCAGTTTTTTCACATGTTTTAAATACTTTTGGAAAATTAGGACAAAGAAAATGTATGTTTTACGATCCTTGCTTTTTTAGGATGACAAGTTTTGTTCCTTTGTGCTCCTGATATTAGGGAAACATATCTCATTCTTTTTTTTTCTCCTCTTGTTTATGTGCTCCTTTGCTCCCTGTCTTGCCTTGTATATTCTCATTAATAATAATAATAATAATAATAATAATAATAAAAAAAAAAATATATATATATATATATATATATATATATATATATATATATATATATATATATATATATAAGATTAGAGAACATCATTTTCGTCTTCACCACATGTCTTTTCTAGTGACTGCTTAACTTAGAATGATGGAATGATATAATTAGTAGTGCATGGATTTCTATAGATCTACGTTTCAGGAATCTTTAAAGGGGGAAATCCATAGATTTCTCGAAACATCATTCATTTCAATATTGAAAATATACTTATTTAGAAACAATGCATTATAGAGAAACCCACCAACTTACAATGAAGGAACCAGGTGTGGCATGTCTACAACTCAAATATAAATACAGTAAACTTTACCTACTAAACAAAATAACCAGTGAACTTAGGCGTGTCTTCTGATTCTTCTGAATTTGTGATGTTGATATATTTGATATATTGCATATCCTGGCAATTCATGAGTCTCCAGAAGATATTTTAAAAACTAAATTAGGTACCTTGCTAAAACCTATTGTGCCATGTAGAGGACATCCTAGCCATCTTCAGTGACATCTAGAATGATGTATCATGTGTTGGGGTGAGTCATTCACAACAGAAGTTCTGCCTTTATGAACATGGCTGCCTCTCAGTAACCACATTTAATGGGAGTAAGAGATAAGCTGTGAAATAATATGCATTTATTTTGTTTCTAAATCTTATAATTGATATATTTTAGGTATAAAACTGTTGTAGCTAGTTCGCAAAGCAGGTTTTAATGATATGCTCAAATGTTTAACTACCTAACAGCATACTTTTTTTGATGTCCTCTGTAGTGGACATTGGGACTTACTAAATCTGGTTTTATATGAAATGAATGATGTCACAGGATCATTTTGCAACATGTAAATTCATTACTAATTTATTTTTTATTAATTACTAAATTAGTAAAATGTTACATAATTGTACGTTTTAAAAATAGAACATAAAAATGAAATGGGCCATAAGAGAAGTTGGGTACCACCTATGGAAACTTTGGCTCAAGGTTTGGAGTGATTAACACAGGTTTAGCTAGTGTGCCCAAAAACTGTTTAAACCTGGATTTCTTTAAAAATCAAAGCAATGGTAACCTTTGGAATAGTTTATTATTGGTTTCTGTTTATGTTAATATACAGTGGATTTGAAATATTTATTATACTGACAAAAGTGGAAATGGTATCAAAAAGGTAAACAATGTTTGTTTACTCAGTTTTCATTTACATTATTTTCTCGGATTGAGTTGGTGCTGATGTTGTAGAAGGGTTTCGGACTGATGCAGAACAAAAAACAAGAAATATGTCATCAACAATGTCCTGTCGCCCACTATATAAGACATTCCATACAAAATAACACTTTTTTTTTAAAAAACAATGTTTTTTTCATCTAGTAGACCTATTTTATGTTGGAATTACTGAAATTCTCAGGCTTTAATTTTTCTGCATCTCAGGAGGATATATATCACTTCTCTACCCAGAATGGATTTTGAAGACCTTAAGTGGTGACCCTTACATCCACCTCTTCATTCCTCAAGAAACTATGGTGGCCATCAGGTTTTCTGCTGATGCCTCAGTGCTCGTCCATCTGCTGTTTTTGGTGCTAAACCATAAGTACAATTCTCCATTCATCAAAATTTGGGTTCTGAAGCTTCTCACAACGCAAAACTGTTAGCCAGCACCTATCGAGCATCTTAGGAAGCTCATATCATTGGTCCAGCACAGTAATATCAATTAAGTTTCAACCTACTACTTCAGCCTGGTTTAGGTGATCAGAACAAAGAGTACTCTGTTAATAAGGACGTTCACCAATTTCTAGTTTGAGTTTTGTTATTCCACCTCTAATGGTGCTGCAGTTACATTCTGGCACATCCAGCGTTATAACAGGTGCTACACCATTTAAGGTGGAAAATTAGAATAAGAAGCTGCCAAAAAAAAAAAACGACTACAGACTTTTCATATTTTCATATTTTTCATATGAAGATTTAAGTTATCACAATATCATACCTAGATTTTTATGCATGAAACTACTGATGAATATGTGTTACAGTAGCACAGAAGGCTTTTTCTTGTTCGTACAACTTTCAACTAGTGCAATAACCAAATTCCAGCTGCCGTTTTAACATAAAAACACAAAATCTGTACAGCCAGGGTGTGGTTTGTCTATGCTGGGCTACTGAATAAAGGAACATTGCAGCTCCACATGGCACCCTACACTGGAAGATAATTGGAAGATCTAGATCTGAGGGGCTCAATCTGAGTTAAAGAAAACATCTATATGCCATTTCTGTTATCAGATTTCTTCTGAATCTCACACACTGCTCCTTTAAAACATGCGTTTACATTTTCAAAACTTTCCTTCACCCATCCATTATCTTCTGCTTTAACCTGCTAATCGGGGTCACGGAGGGGCTGTCCAACACACACTCACCTACAGACAATTTAGAGTGACTGTTCAACCTAACATGCATGTGTTTGGACTGTGGGAGGAAACCGGAGTACCTAGGGGAAGCCCACTCAAGCACGGGGAGAACATAGACACTCCACACAGAACCACCCGGACCGGGAATCCACCCCGGATCGTCTTGCTGTAAGGCAACAGTGCTAACTACTACACCGCCAGTATTCATCACCACCTTATGTAATAGTTTTCTATGACGTAGCTTTTAAAGACATTAAACGCTTCGTGTTTGGTTAAAGCCATTGAATGCTTAGAACATCTAGCTACAGATATTCTCCTGTTTTCTCTCTCATCTGCAATTAACCTTTCGAGTCCTCTCTGCTCCAGGTTCACTAGATCCTCCTCAACTGCCCCTTGGCTGGCAGGTTAAAAAAAAGTAAAGCTGAGAGAAGGTGAAGGAAATCCCAGCTTCACTCAGATCTTCACTCTTACAAATCCCCCTTTTTAAGTTCTCACTTGAAGTAACTGCTGCAAAATCATTTTTCTACAGAAGGAAACCGAAAGCATCAGCATTTTCTCCGCTCTCCTAAAACCCACCCTCTCCGCCTCTTCCCTTATCCCAGAGAATTTTTGTCACCTTATTTATCTCCATTCCCTCCATTAGTCCCCATCCTCTTCCTATTGATTCTCTAACCTGCCTTTTCTTCTTTTTCCACAGACAACATCCTACAGCTACTTAAATCAAGCAATCCAACAGCCTGCTCGCTGGATCCCATCACACTGCTCCAGTCAATCTCAAAGGACTTGCTGCTCTTCATCACGTTCAGCATAAACAGTTCCTCGTCAACAGGTCATGTTCCATCAGCATTTGAGACTGCCGGGGAGGTTACCATCCGGAAGAAGCCCACGCTGGACAGCTCAGACATCAGCAGCTACTGACCATCATCACTGCTTTCTCTTCTCTCAAACATTCTTGAGAGAATTCCATAATCAATTGACTCTCTTTCTCACCCACTGCCAGCTCCAGGACCCTGAGCAGTCTGGCTTCAATCCAGCACACTCATCAGAAACTGCCCTCATGGCACTGATTGAGAAGCTCCAGGCAGCAAGATCAGCCAAGCTGTCATCAGTTCTGATTCTTCTTGACTTCTCTGCAGCCTTCGACATGGTTAACCACAAGATACTTTGGTCTGTCCTCACTGACCTTGGAATCGCTGGCTCTGCATGGAAGTGGTTTGAGTACTGTGTGAAGGAGGAGCACTTTTACCAGGAGAGGGTCCACATCTGCTCCATGCAGGCTCTCCACCAGTGTCCCTCAGGGCTCTGTCCTAGGTCCTCTTCGCTTTTCACTCTACACTCAATCTCTTGATGGTGTAATTACGTCTCATAGCCTTCTTGTCAATGTTGTAATGCTAATGACACTCATCTAATGTTTTCCTGCCCAGTAGGACGGATGGATGAAAGCTCACCACTTGAAGTGCAGTCCTTATATCACTGTGCTGGTGTTCACCCCTAGATTTACAGGTTCTCACCATAATCTTGCCCCCTCATTCAAGAACTCCTTAATTGTTTCGTTTGAAGATGCCAGAGTCCTTGGTGTGATTCAAGATGAGACCATCTATCATTCTTAGCTCATACTGGACATCTTACTTTGTCATATAGGTTTATCCCATGCAAGACCTGGTGACCTCTCAGAACACCACCCAGGTGCTAGTCCAGTGTCATTGAAGGCGTGACTACTGCAACTCAAGCCTGGCCGGTCTTCATCTGTGGGCCATCAGGCCGGTGCAACTCATTTACAATGCAGCAGCACGGCTCACCTTTCAAGTTCACTCATGTCACTCCACTGCTGTGTTCACTTCACTGGCTTCCTGTAGCTGCTTGCATCAGATTAAAAACTCTTTGCTTTCCTACAAAGCCAAGAATGGACCAGCCCCTCCTGACCTTATGCCAATGGACAGAAGTTGATCTATACAGGCCAGTACAGCTCAGCTTGGCCCACCGTCAATCATAACTCATAGACTCTTCTCTGTCTTGAAACCCAAATGGTGGAATGACCTTCCACTGGCCATCTGAACAGCAGACTCTCTCTCCAAATGCAGGCTGTAGACCATCTCTTTGTGAAACACTTAAATGAGCACTAATTTAAGTACCTATTGAAACGCATTGTACTCACTTGCTGCGTTTAACTCTTTATTTTAATTCTAGGTTTGAGCACTGGCTCTGACAGTGTTTGAGCTTAAGGGTAGATTGGACTTCTCACTTCTTTGTCCTGGCTAGGATACATACTCTTACTGGACAACAAAGCACCACTGTGAACAAGTCTGAGAGCTTCTCAAGAACTTCAAACCATTCAGTTTTTCAATTCAAACCATTCTGAATGTCTTTCTATTGTATGGATACAGCCAGGAGGACCTGTTGTGTATATTTCACTGTAGCTCTTAACTTATAAGCCCAATTGACACTACTCACATTAAAGATGCCAGACATTGATCTTTCTTCAGAGCTGAGCTGCTCCTAAGTTGATATCCTCTGAATGTGAAATGGAGAATAATTCCTGCACAAAAATTGCATTAGAACAACAAAAAAATATTATAGTTAAGATGGCTGAGAGTAAAGTAAGTCTGACTCATCCAAACTCTCTTACGTCCAGTGTTGTGCAAATGTTTAGTGAAATCTTCTAGAATTGACTGTTGCTCTACGATTGGGCCTGTGATGGTGGTGCCATCTCAGTCTGGAAATTGAAGCAGTGGTAGCTGAACGCTTCAAAACTTTAGCCCTAATGTTATGGCCAGTATGAATATCCGACAGCTGTACAGACTTTTAAATCCAGATTAACTGTCAAAGCCAACAGCTCTGTCTTCACAAATGAACCAACCTAGACTTGTAGGTTCCGACAGCCCAAATAAATAACACACCAAAGAGCCACCAAGAGTTAAAGGGAAATGTTTTCCAATTCTGTATAATTAATTCATTGAGATGTAAACAACATCATTCAGAGTGGGGTGATGTGAAATGGTTCACTGTAGAGAAACTTACAATCTTACAAAGATTATTTTACATTTGAGGTGATGGGAAGCAGGGCTCACGCTGT
Organism: Megaleporinus macrocephalus; assembly: GCA_021613375.1. NCBI lineage: Eukaryota > Metazoa > Chordata > Actinopteri > Characiformes > Anostomidae > Megaleporinus > Megaleporinus macrocephalus. Next base: position 26,649,547 of record CM038714.1, read on the forward strand.
CTACAGCACAAATATAGCCATTTTATTTGCTATGCAAAACTATCAGTAACCCTACACGTCTTCTGAGTTTTTAAATGCAATGTTGATGATGGTAAAGTAGTGCAAAATCTGAAACACTCAGTTTTCTTTCTGGACTATTTTGCCTCATAACACACTACATGTATCCTTTCACCTTAAATTGATTGCAATAAATGGATTCAAATACATGTAAAGCAGAATGTAAAGCAGAACTATCATAAAACAATGTATTAGGCATCAGGCAGCGTAATATGTAATAAGTATCTGTGAGGAGGTGGATGTCTGGTTCATTTCACCACCACAGTGAACAATTCTGCAAATGTCAATATTTATTTAAATTTTGATTTATAAAGATACAAATATGTTTCTTAATCTGAGTGTGTCTTGTTTATTTTACGTGTGTCCACTGGTGAGTAAGTAAACGTTGTTAAGTTCTATTTTAAGTAGAAAAAACCCTTAAACCTAGTCATATACTTCAAAGTACAACAATAATATAAGCAGTAAATTATAAGTATTATGTTCACTTAAAGAAAACTTACAAGCTAGTAAACTAACAGTAAACACTTAAGTTTCCTTTTAATGTAGTTGCAGTATAAAATTTGTAAACTAGTTGTATACTTGGTTTACTACTCTTATACTTAAAGTGTACTTAAAAGTATACATTTAAAAACTAGAAAGTGGGCCAATTTAATCCCAAGAAGTATTAAAATAGTACATATACAAGTGTACTACTAGTACAATGACATTCCTACCCTTACAGAAAATAAGTATACTTAAAGTTAATTTTATTAAGTATACTTTATGCAGTTACTATACTAATGTCATTGTACTAGTAGTACACTCGTATATGTACTATTTTAATACTTCTTTGGACTAAATTGGCCCACTTTCTAGTTTTTAAAGTATACTTTTAAGTACACTTTAAGTGTAAGAGTAGTAAACCAAGTATACAACTAGTTTACAGCTTTTGTACTGCAACTACACTAAAAGGAAACTTAAGTGTTTACTGTTAGTTTACTAGCTTGTAAGTTTTCTTTAAGTGAACTTAATACTTATAATTTACTGCTTATATTATTGTTGTACTTTAAAGTATATGACTAGGTTTAAAGGTTTTTTTCTACTGAAAATAGAACTTAACAGTTTTTACTTACTCACCAGTGGACACACGTAAAATAAACAAGACACACTCAGATTAAGAAACATATTTGTATCTTTATAAATCTTTATAAATCAAATTTTAAATAAATATTATACTGGATGTGTTTTTGTGCAGAGCAAGAATACTTACTTCTACAATCTCAATCAAAAGATAAGGTACTAGTAAAGGCCAAATATATTTAGACTGTTTTGTACTTGTCAGTATAACCCAAACATACTTAAGTATAACTGTGTTTAGTATATCACTGAGAAGTACATAAAAAGTAAACTGAAAGCATACTCACTTAATTTAGTTTAAAAGAAGTAAACTAATGGTACACTTGAATAAACTTTTGTTTTGTAAGGGTATCAGGATGACTTTGTTTACTTCTCAATGACTGAGCTGTGCAGACATATAGAAATACAGAGGTGATGTACAACTACAGTAGAGGGTTTCACAATGAAATGTTCTGGGTCATTTCGTGATGCTGAGAGACCCTCTTGTGTGAAAGCCCCCTACAGTGAACGCGCAGTCTCGTGCACTGTCAGCAGCTCTGTAGTGGCGGGAGGCACGTGCACTGGGGTAGCCGAGTATTAGCCCCCTGTGGTAAAACTCTTCAAAACGAAACCCCTGACATGGATATGAATATCAAACAGTCTTTGAGTTCAGGAGAGGCTCGTATCGGCAGACTGGCTGTCTGGCTTGTGAAAATAAAGTAAGTTGATTTCTCACCAGCGCTTCTGCCCAAAGTACACAACGGTCTGCTCATGTTAGCCGTTAAAGCGGGCTAGCAGGTTCACTAAGATAAGAAGAGAAAAGTTTAAAATAATCAGAAATTCGGCGGAAATTGTGTTATTTTGTTGCTGTGTATGCAGAAAAAAGTATATTTATCTTGTCAGTTAGTCAATAGTTAACTTATATTAAAGCCGCTAACGCTAACGTTAGCCAAGTGAGCTAACACGCTAACGTAGTTACCTCACGGTTAGCTGTTAGCTTGGGGTGATTTATTCGCTTTAATTAATGTTCGTACTTTTTATCTTTTGGCCACATAGTTCTATGTCCAGTAGTTATATTAGCTAAGTGACCCTTACCTTGTTTACCACACGACCGGAGACTTTTCTAGAGTTTACTGTATGTACAGCTGTATGAACACGTTGAACCCTTTGAACTGCCTGAACTTCTGTATGAACGGCTCCTAATATAGTTTACAATTTTCATACTAATTGTTACTAATATTTTAAATACAAAACATGAGAACCTATTCATATTTTTACATCTAAAATGAAAAAAACTGGTGATGTGTCAGAGTGCGCTGCGCTGGTGTGAGTGGATCAGACACAGCAGTGCTGCTCGAGTGTTAAACACCTCAGTGTCACTGCTGGACTGAGAATAGTACAACAACCAGCAACGTCCAGCCAACAGTGTCCTACAGCAGATGAGCTATCTTCTCTGACTTTACATCTACAAGGTGGACCAGCAAGTAGTAGGAGTGTCTAATAAAGTGGACAGTGAGTGGACACAGTGTTTAAACACTCCAGCAACACTGCTGTGTCTGATCCACTCACACCAGCACACACAAACAAGCACACTACCACCACGTCAGTGTCACTACAGTGCTGAAAATGACCCACCACCCAAATAATACCTGCTCTGTGGTGGTCCAGTGGGGGTCAACAAAGCTTCTGTCTGTAATTGTAGAACTATTAAATACATATTCCTTCCAGTCTTACATTTTAATTTAAATATCAGATTTTTTTTTTTAAAGATTAATTTAAGAATTACAGTGAACCAGATAAATCTGTCCTGATAAATTTATTATTTCAAAGCGAACGATGGTGCAAATTCATTTGGAAATTTCAGGCCTGTTTTTATTTTCATCTAAAAATAATTCCAGTCTTAAATAACGTAATTTGTCAATTTACATGTATGTATTAATATTTGAAGAGAAGTGACACAGTAGGCCTGTCCTGTTGAAGAAGGGCAATGTCCTGAATTTATTTCAAATTGTTTCATTTGTTTATTCATTTACACATAATTTTTAATGTTTAAAGTGTTCAAAGTTAAACATAAATACACGTGTACTGTCTGTGTCGTTATTCCACAAATCCAAACAGACTGTGATTCACATCTTTCATCACTTTTTTTGATTTTTAAATACTCAGAAATATTCATTTGACTGTGTTTATAGTTATAGAGCCTTAATAGCAACAAAAAAGAAACTTATATCTCTGCTGATACTGTTTGTTAAAATAGTCAGTCACTGTGCTAGTTGTGGTTAATAAAAATGTAGACAATGTTAACTCTCTTTATATCTCTCCAGACAGGTGACCTTCTTCCTTAGCTGCTTAATTCAAGGTCAGATATATAATCTGTGACATACTCTTAGGTGTTATGTTGGCTGTTTCTTAATGTAATGTTTATGTTTAATGTTAAACCATGCTTGTAAGTTGAATAGAGTTGGCTAAGCAACAAATCAAAACATGCAAGGTGGCCTTGTTTGTGAAGTTTAAAAGATGCCATAGAATGGAAACTGAATTTACGTTTGTATACTTGAATAAGGCGAGTTCAGTACATAGAATTGACAGACCTCAAACACTGTTGCCTCCCCCCTCAAATACAAATTCTGTATTTACAAAAAGGGTGGTAAAACAAGCCGATTCCAAAATCCTACACAGCTGCATAACAATCTTGGCATTTACACCCCCAAAATTTACATATGACAGCAGCAAAAGGGTGGAGTGTATGGAGAAATCTACTGATTATTTAAAAAAACAAGCTTAAACCATATTTTCTTTGATTTCTTTCAGTAACAGTTAAAAGTTCAGTGCTTTTTGGGGAGTATATTATCATTGTGTTCTTTGTGGGTACAGGAAAAAGCAGAACTGAGACATGGACAGACCTCTTTTTATAGTTAGGAAGCACAGTGGTTTTAAATGTGTTATGTAAATAAATGTATTTAACAAAGGCTGAACTTTTAACAATGAATAAAGGGCAAAATAAGATGTTAGCAACACATATATTTGTTGGCACAAAAATCTACTAGGTTGTAGGTAGCCTTTAGCAGTAGTTAGGTGTATTGCTGCTTGTCATCCGGAATCCTTGTTGTTCTTAAAACTGTAGTGTTTTGGCACTGATGGCTAAACAGATCTGGTTTGTCTGTGTTGAGTTAACAGTGTGTTTCAAAAGTGTGGAATGTGAAGTGAAACCTCAGTGAAGTTGAGGTTATTGTCAGTTATAAGCCATTAAATAAGCCATTAAATTACTGCCTAATTCAAGCAGCGTGCATAACACAGTTGGAACTATACTGAGCTGACCGATAGCCTCTCTATTTGTTGACTCTTTTGTGTTTGACTTTTTCACGGTGGTTCATTTAAATTTAAAAGAGGGATCATAAAACAAAGGGCTCTTTTTTAACCAGATGACTTCGGGCCTGTGTTGAAAAAGCCTTCTGTTCCTTCCTTTTCAAAACACCCATGTTAAATTGAGTTGAAAAAACATTTCCCTCCTACGTTGAACATTGAAAAATATGTTGTCCCTGGACCCGTTTTGGTTTTTTAAAAGTGGATTCCTTGGTCAAGGCCTAACTCCTCTCGCTCTGTCCTTAACCCAGCCACAGCCAGCCTGTGCTGAACAAAAGGCACTCAGTCAGGAAACGTTTCAGCCAATCAGCTGCCGCCTTCCATCCTGCCAGAGAGTGCCATCCAATCGCAGCACGGCTTTTATCAGCATGTCGGTTCGGCTGGCTTGGAGTGCCGAGGCTGTGCTCTCTGTAGAGAGAGAGGGCTGAGGGCTGTCCTCCATGTTTTAATAAGCATTGACATTTCACACAAGTCTTTTTTAGCCATGCATCCACAGAGGTAAGCTTGATTTTCTATTGTTTCATTTCCTTGTTAGCATACCTGCTAATGCTGTCTATTGTCTTAACACAGGAATAATGTTCTTATTCTGGGGTGGTGGAAAAGAAAAATTCCTGTTCCAACATTATAGAGCTGGATCCTGACAGGAACAGGGCTCATATTTGTGAGCCCTTTGGATCACATGGTTAAACTGTGAGTGTACACAGATGACCATGGCAAAGTGGCCTCCTGTGCTTTCTCTCAACTGTAATGTTGATCAGGCTGGAGGGAGCAGGACTGAGAGAGGAGTACAGTAGTGTGAAGTGCTGTCACAGGCCAGCCCTCTCAAAATGGAAGGCCTTGTGGGTCAGGCAGCAGCCGAGGCTGTAAGAGGAAACCCAGATTCAGCTGCAGTATTGACTGCTTGCCATTATATAGATTTACTGCTGATGGTGTCTTTTGCTCATGAATGTATGTTGATCCTTAAAAAACCATGACAGGCTGCTTCAGTTTGTAGTTTTGCTGACAATGTGTTAAAATGCGTTGCATGCATTCTGCACACAGATATATTCTGTCTTTGTGAGTATTTAGTTTCGGTTTCAATAGGTTTCTGGGCTTAATATGGAGTTCAAGAGTTCTTTGCATTGATTTCAGGACTTGTAGCTTGTAGTATACAGTCATTTGTGTCAAAACATGTTTTTTTGTAGGAGTTGGCAGCCATCTCAGACAGCTTCCCTTTTTGTCTGTGTGGCAGAAGGGCCTTATCGTGGGTACTGTACAACTGCACTGAGGACAAGTGGATGTATAATTTTGAATAAAAGAAAATACAAGCGGGGTGGCTCAAACGGGAGCACGGTGCAACGTGCCAGTGACACGTCCATACTGGCTGTAATATGCTGAAAGTACATTACAGTATATTCTGTTTAGATTATGTAATATATTAACCACATGCAGCATTGTGTTATCTCAGAAGTATTTGGACCGGGGCGACTCAAGCTTTTGTGTATAGTTGGCTGATTTGGCTTGGGTGTTGGTGGAAACGGAAAGCACGGAATCCCCCTAACATAATGCAAACCTTGGTTGGTTACTTCGAAGGTCCAAAAGGTTGGCGCCCAAAATCGAGTCACTTCTACTTGACAGTGCCTCCATTCCAAAGCGTCTGACCTTACCTGATTAAAGGTTCTACATATTGTATATTTGCATTTTAATCAATGCTTTAGTAACAAAACAGTGTGCTTTGTTAACTGGTTGCTAATCTTATCCCTCTGAGGATATTACTGGAGCATTCTATATTTTATTTGTGGATTACGAAACTAGTCAGAGAGTGCCAATAGGAATAGCAACAATAGTGTTGATAGGTTTATTATTACAATGTACTAGTAATTGTGCTTTACTATCTACAGTTGCACATAACATCAAGAGTAGTAATCTATATAGGCCAAGTGGCTGTTGGCTGTTGTTGTGCATGTATATTAAATAATCCTGAAGAAAGAGCTGGACGTGGGGGCATTTTCCAAGATGGTTGGTTTGCTGTAATGCATGTTACATTTTCTTATTGGTTACATTCTTTGTCTCTGCATGTGTTTGTATGTGTGTGTGCAAGGCCCTCTCTGCATTCCTGTGAGCCGCTGTACTGGCAAAGCTTGTGTTCTCACAGTTGCCACGGCGAGCTTACAACGTCTACAAAATGGACGCCCGAGATTGCTTTTAGCCATTAGAGAGAGAGAGAGAGTGTGTGTAGGGAAAAAAAAGGACGGGAGGCAACCTGATACGTGTTTGTCGTAGTGCAGCAGCATATATCCTGTGCACATACACGCATGCCTTGTGTGAAGGTTTTGAAGGAAGAAGTGGAGTGTGGTTTGGAGAGTGTTTTTGATGGTGGATGGCAGCAGCAGCCCTCCCTGCATTGCAGCAGTGGATCAGAGCAGAGAGAGGGGAGCAGGGAGAGCCAGTGTGCCACACAGCATCTACCGCCCAATCACGCGCCTCCGTGTGGCTCTCAAACCAATCGGCAGCCCACAGCTGAGGTTAAAGATTGACAATCGCACTGAGAGCAGCAGGGAGAGCAAGGCCCTTCTGGAAAATTCTGCACCCATCTTTGTCTCATCCCTTACAGCTATCATAATTGAGAGAAAAAAAAGAAAAGAGATATTAAGCAAGGGCCCTGCCTGAAGAATCTGTGTACTGTGCACGTAAAGAAAAATAAGGTATGCTGTTATTATGTGTCACTTGTTTTACATTGAACTATTGCGATGTCAGTGTGTTATGCGATTTAAGGAAGAGCGAAATGATTATATATGCATTGTGCTGCTGTCTCGCTGTATGAAGGTTTTGTGCCAGCAGTGATATTGATTGTACATGGGAAATGGCTGTTGCTGAGGATAGATGGTGCATGCAGGTTTAAAGAGGATAGAGGAGGAGGCCAAGATGGCAAGTGCACAGCCTCTGCAGATGTTGTCTTGTGTGTGTGTGTGTGCTTTCATTTTCTCCCCTAAAGGTGCAGAGAGGGGGAGAGACAGAGCAAGAAATCAGACCAAAAGACCTGCCTTGGAAGGCAAAGATGTTGCTGCCTCAACAGGAATATTGTTTTTTTTGGGGGGGGATGATTGAAATACCTTCAATCGATCCCTAAAATACCATATTTCTAATTATGACCGAATGAGATTTTTATCTGTGAGCCTCACCGAGTCGTTGGAGGACGTGTGGAAACAGACATTGCAACTCTTTTTTTTCTATTCTTTGTTTAGACTGGTTGACTGCGCATTGCGAATGGCTGTTTTCTTGATGGAGCAGTGCAATGGTGGGCATATGTGGCAGGGAGCAGGGCACAGGGAGGAGAAAGAGGAAAAAAACAGCAGAGCTGTGGTGACTGACTGTATTTTGGAGCCATTCAGCCTGCAAAGTGACACAGACAAGGAAATTATTACATGGCTGAAATTATATGGCGGAAGATTTCAGACCTTTATGCTGGACAGGGATTAAAATACTCATAATAATGACATCATGTCCAAGGCCATCCTGGGCTTTGGTAATAGGCTTGAAATCATTAAATACAAAGAATGAATAAAATGTATGGGATGCTTGTTTTCCAGAGCTATGTTTAAACCAGCTTTCTTTTCCTCTGGCTGTCCTCGTGATTAGGTTGTATGTTGGTGGTGGCATTCTGGACTGAGGGAAGGCAATTTTAACCCCACCCTTTGGATACATTAATCAGTTTTCAGAGTGGATTCTACCTTTAACCTATTTATGGTTACATATACTGTTGCTCATAAAGAATGATTATGTTGACATGTCAGTTTATTGTTGTGGACCTCAAGAATATTTAGAAGTATTTGAATACTGGATGTTTTTACCAAATCTTTCTCTGTAGACTCAGAGATCTTGTTATTTGGATTATTTCTTTTTGTTGTGTATTAGGTTTGGCTCTAAGGTGTCCTTCCTGTGACACAACTGCGTAATAGAGACTTTGTCAGTGATGGTAGAGTATTTACTTTTGTTCTTGGGAAACAACTAATCGTTCCATTTGTGCAGTAGGACTCGTTTTGTCAGTATTTGCCCACGGACTACAGACCTCTGTGAATAGACTCCTGCAATGGCACTGAGGGAGACCATGAGCTTCTGTCAAAGGAGCTCTTTCACTGAGAAACTTCTCTCTCTTCCACATTCAAAGCAGTGGAAATAATAAACCGGAGACGACAAATTCAATGAGAAGCCTTGGCTGCATCAAAGCTTTGGTTTCCCTGTTCCCTCCCCCTCACTTCCTTAAATTGACTTGTTCTGGTTTTTAAACATTTTGTCACAGGCTTTATGTAACATTATGGTGTTTATCACGCTGAAAACAGAATTTAATGCTACATTGTCTTGACTACCACAAGTGGAGGTAGATATAGGAAGGGCAAAGGCCAGTGCATGACTCCTCATATGGATGTAAAAATGAGTAGTCATGAAGCATTATCAAGTGCGTCATCATGTTCACAAGAAAACACTAAGCATTCATATATTGGGACTGTGTAGAAAGCTTTCGTCGTTTTCCTCCAAGTGAGAACCAAGCCACCTGTGTTTTGGAAAATGCCATAGCTGGGACTTAACCTAAACACACAATGCTTAGCATTTATTTTTTTATTATTCGTTGTTCAGCAAAATCAAGCAAATGCTGCTTTTCACAGATTTATTTGAACAAATAGATACAGTGAAAATAAAGCCAACAAAGTGTTCTTATAATGACTGAGTTTTCTTTTGTGTGTGGCAGTTTGGCTGAAGAAGAAGTCAAGGCTGAATCAGATGTGAGTGAAGGGATGGAAATCGCAACACGATCCAAAGGTAAGGAGACCATACAGTAAGCTTTTTTTTAAAGAAATGCTTGGACCAGAAATCAGATTTGCAAATGTAGCCAGTCCTCAAGAAAATGTTTGGTGTCAGATGTTTGTTTCTGTAGTTTAACATTAGAGTTACAGAGTTATTGTAGCTAACAGCTGATAGACGCTTATAGCTACCAGTGTGCAAACTGCATCACTAAATTATTACACACTTGACAGGCTCAGACAAAGTCACATGGCTAATTCTTTAAAATCTCAGGGTCCGTATGTGTGTCCACACAAGTAGTTTACCTTTAGTAAGGACTTATAGATTAGTTTTCTTGAAATAAAAAAATAACATTTATTACAGTGTAAAGAGTATGTATTGACACGACTTTCCTGCCAAAATGTGTCCCTTTCAGTCGAACTGAGTAACAAGGCTGCACTTATCCAGGAAAAATAGCAGGACCACAAATGACCCCCTCCTCACCCTTACCTTGCTTGTAGAGCACAAGACCGTAGATGTTTTATATGTTTTTGACAGATATGTAAAGTATTTAATTGATGAGTAATCAGTACAATATAAAATTCAAGGTATGATTTTCCCTCAGAATCCAGCGAACCTAACTCAATATGACAACTACAAATCCACATTTCAGTGCCTGCATTCCAGTTGTTTGTGCAAACTGTAGCGATACGCATGAAACTGCTTCTTATTTATCAGTTTCTCATTTTCTTGTTGCACTTTAAATGGTGCAGTGGTTACATTCTGGTGCCTCAGGTGTTATAATAATAACTGTTGCACAATTTAAGGTGAAACAGGAGAATTTAAACAAGAGGCTGAAAAACAGACTGCGTTATGTGGTTAATTAAATTTTCAGTGTCTTCCGAATTTATTGCATAATCTATTTGAGTCAGTTAATCGCACAACTCAGAGAGTGTAATCTTAGTGACTCCCACAGCTCTGACATCACATGCATACCCTTTATGCTGTAGCAAGGGTGTTTAATTAGAATTCAGTAAGTTCCAGTTAGAGGAAGTTTCCTCAGGCCAAAGTCCGGACTATCATAATTTCAATAATTTCAGGGCCATGTCCATATCCTGTATACTGAAGTAGCCTAGTAGTTTTACGTCATTTTTTTAACGTTAACTGAAAGACAAAACAAATTCCAAATACCGCTCAACATATTTCTACAACACTCATTGCTTTAAATGCTGAACTGAATGAATTATTTATAAAACTTCCTCCACAAAACAAAGTCTACATTAAAAAAACAATGCTTTTGAAAAAAGTGCACCATAAAGGGTTAGGAGAAGTAAATAAAATGTGAGTCTTCTTGTTAACTCAATTTCACCTCTTAACAGTTTATTTCCCTCTTGTAGTTTCTCTTGTTTAGTGAGAGAAATGAGCTCTTGGCTGTCTTTAAATCTGGACTGAAATGGTGTCAGGGCTGTTCTCATACATATATGAAGGTGCTCGTTGGTGAGCCTGGGACGCTATTTCTTATTAAAGTTCATTGTGGAATAACCCATCTGAATTAGCCTTTCTTTGATTGCTGCTTCTCGCTTCGTACCTTGCCTGTGTGTGCTCCACATTCCCGAATCTGCACACATCTGATTGGCTGAGGAGAGCCTTTGGTGATCGTACAATGCACGTGATTGGTCTGTAAGTTTACTGGGCTGCAATGCCTGTATTTCGTAAAGACTAGAAAAGTTTCGTCGCTTATAATAAACACGTTCAGAACTAAATAATTCTCAATAGTTTATCCCTTTGGGTCCACATTGGACAATGTCTGGGTCCAGACCCGGACTGCAGTCTGCCTATTAGTGACCCCTGTACTATAGTTATACATAGTAGGTATTGTTATAGTACATTAATAACTGAATTATAACCCTAGGGTTCAACAAGTTATGCAATCTCAAACAAACTTACTTATGTGTTGTTTGATGCTGTGACTTCTATCGAATAATGCCCTACACTGCACATACTTTTTTCAGTTTTTCAAGGTCAGTGTTGTTTGTGGCAAGTGAGTATGGATTTAGATGTGCAGTTTGGACAGTGCTAAACTGGTAGCTATAAGCTTCTCTTACTTGTTAGCTACATTAACTCTTTAGCTCTAGTGCACAACTGAAGAAGCAAACCACCTCACCACAAGGTCTTAGCCGATTAACTACATTTTGAATGAGAGTAAAACTGAATAATTATATTATTATGTTATAGTAGTCCTCACATATTGTTGTTATCTTAGCCATGTATGTTTACTTTGTAGTGTCTGATTCAGCATCCGCAGAGCGCACTGCCACTAAGCGCAAAGTGCCCAGCCCACCTCACTCTTCTAATGGACACTCTCCGTCAGAAGCTTCCCCAAGCCCGGTCAAAAAGAAGAAGAAACCAGGAGCTGTTAACAGCAGCAAAGATCAGGTAGAGCTTGCTTATCTCACCTCTGAAACTCTAGCTTAGACTTACTTACGTTGTCTCTTGCTTGCTTGTATAGTGGTCCTAGACAACTGATAAGCCATTATTATTATCATATATATGATATATCGTTATCATATAATGCTGTATCCAGTGTGGATAGGAGTGTAAAACATTTAAAAGGAAGTTAGTTCTTCATCACTATGCCAGAATAATGTTTCAAGCAATGCTGACAGCTCGTATTCTAGCTCCTCAAGTAGTCACACCTCAGAACAGTACATAAAATAAAAACTCACATATGGGCATATGTAAAGGCAGTTTCTAGAGTGTAAGGAGGATTACCACATACTTAATCCTGGTGGTGATCCTCAGCTGTAGATTGGAAAATCTCTTCCATCTGTGGATAAAAGAGTTGTATTTTGAAAGGGTGAGCAAATTCCTTGGCCCACTCAGAGATAAAAAAAAACGACTGCCATTGATTTATTCATTTAGTTGAAGCCATGGTATACAGCTGTTTTCTTTTACATAGACCAAATAAAGATTGCCAGACTTTCACAATAGGGCAAGTAGGTCAGTGTTGCTGCAGTGTTACATAAGAACAAGCTGAAATACTGATTGTAAGACAAATTGAGAGATTCTCTCATTTTCACAGGTTATGTAATGCTTTCTTAATGCATAGTTCAATTTACCCTATTAAAAGTAGCTTGCTCGTAAGCAACTACTTACCTTACAGAACTGCAGCAGCTCTTCATAGCACCTCCGGCACCTGCCAGCTTTCTTGCTCCAGTGTAAATCAAATAAAAAAGTAGAATGAGAAACATCAGATGCTGTCATCAGTGCAACATAATGAGACTGAATTTAAAGAAAGGAATTAGTAGGAAGTAGCAGTAAAAGTAAAACATATTTATTGTGTGGTATAAAGTATAAATCCATCAAAATGTTACTTGAATACATATAACTGAGTATATGTAACTTGTTATTAGCCTCCTCTGCTGGGAGTATCCTTTGCATTATTGAATAACATCCTTCGTTCATGTTGCCTGTGTGTTTCATAACCTGCAGTACATGTATTTTGAAACCCCACTTCTCGTGTTTTTCTCACCTGCATTCCAGTCCGAACTAAGACATGGTCCCTTTTACTATGTGAAGCAGCCCGCACTCACCACAGACCCTGTTGATGTTGTACCGCAGGACGGGAGGAATGATTTCTACTGCTGGGTGTGCCACCGTGAGGGCCAGGTGCTCTGCTGTGAGCTCTGCCCGCGTGTCTACCACGCTAAGTGCCTCAAACTGGCCGCAGAGCCCGAAGGGGACTGGTTCTGCCCTGAATGTGAGGTACTGGCTCACTCTAACACTGCCACTGCACCCAGGAAAATTGGCAAAGGAAATTGGCACTAAAAAAGACATAATGTTATTGTTGGCATTCCAGAGAAACTGTTGACCCTAGAGAAATGCTACGTTAGAAAATGTATAGGAGCCAAAATAGATGATGATTCACTTTGAACCTGACAGGCAGAATGGATAAAAATGACCTTTATGAACTTAATCCCCATTTGTTTTTGTTTTTCAAAAAACCATATATCACCATGTATATCATGTATGTTGAATGTCTTTAAGTATTGACATTTTAGATTTTGCAATATGTGTTGGATATCAATTGAATTTGATTGATTCCAATCAGTTCCAAGTTCCAAATTACATGTTTATGTTGTGTGTTTTAGCTGTCTGGTTTATTTTGTTATTGCCACATCCATGACTGCATTAACAACAATGGCAGCCATTATTTCAGTACTTTCTGTAAAAACAAATCCTAACATAGTGTGTCATCACTGTCAGGTAATATTCTTGAGAAATGCTTGTCCAGCTGTTGCTGATCAGAACAACTTTAGCAACAGTACACGTGCTGTGTTTGGGTGTTGTCTAAAACGGGGACCACTTGTCCAACCTGTGCTTGAACGACTGACTAAGTTGTATTTACAACTGGTGAACTTGGAATTCTAGATGCTATCTTTTATGAGATGTGATACAAAACCCATAAACCTTTACACTGAAAAACACTAAGCGTGCAGTGAGTGTGGAAAAACTATAGACCTGATGCTAGATCTGTTAGATCTTTTCAACACAGTATATAAATGGGATTCTATTTTTTTCCTGTGTGGTGGACTTATCTACGAATATGCTTGAACGGATTCAAGTCGTATTTACTAGTTAACCATCTGCTATATACAGCATGAGCTCTGATATTTTAACTTTTACCTACCAAAATTACTTAACAACTACAAGATGCACATGTAGCCCTTCTACTCTACTACAAATGCCGCCCTTGCTCTTTAACAGTCTGATTATCTCCCTGACTATTTGTCCCCTCGTTTAGTTTCGTTGCTAACGAGAAAGACTGGATGTGCTCTTGGGCATCTTTGGAACAGGCTAATATATCTGCCAGGCAAAGACAACAATCACAGATCCTGGCAGATAGTTGCACCCTTATAGATATACTTTTGCTGTGATCACGGTGTTGTGTTTTGAAGCTTGTATGAATGAAAATGTTTGTAGGAACCAGTAAGTGGAATCTAACTGTATTAACAGCTACCCGGTTCTTGGAATTTTTGACACAAAACCGGGTTTTGATACCCAAACCTTAATACCAGCCACTAATTTCAGATCTATTACATTTACTGCAACTCGATCACATCACTTTGCCTTCTTTGCCTTGACTTTCAGAAAATTACTGTTGCCGAGTGCATTGAGACACAGAGCAAAGCAATGACGATGCTCACTCTGGATCAGCTGTCTTATCTGCTCAAGTTCGCTCTCCAGAAGATGAAACAGCCTGGCGTAAGGACTCTGTCTCCCACTCACACTGATTGATGATTGCGTTTAGAAGGTAGTCCCCTGATTTGGCAAATGCCTGCTCATAGTCCAATCGTGTTTCAGTACCCTACAAATTAGCAAGCCGCAACCGAGTCCTTTTCCCACTTGTCCCAGTCCCTTAACATCACAGTTTTTGAGCAGAATTGGTTTGAATGGTCTGTTTATGTGTTTTATTCCAGTTACTTCTTTCTCAGTCCATTTTTAAGTCGTTACTATTTCCCTCAAATTAAATTTGATCTCTTACTGTAAGCTCAGTTAAGCATGGTCCTGGCCATGTCAGCAATGTACTTTATCTCTGTCCTCTCACCCTGTCATCTCTCAGAGAAAATCTTATAGTTGGTTAAAGAAAAGCATCCTCCTGCCGTATTCCCGCCACTCTTCTTTCTATACCCTCCTCTTTTATTATGTTTGGAGATGATGCTTTTGGGCCTATGGGTTCTTGGGGATATGTGTGATTATGATTGCAGGGCTGCTGTGAAAGCCACCTTATGGCAATCATGCAATGGATTGGATTAAAAACATAACTGTCTATGTTATACAAATGCATCACGCTCTACGATGTGGTTGCCAGCATTGCTTTAACCTTTAAAGCAAAATGGCATTTGATGTACAATGTTAATAATCCATAATATGGACTAAATAATAGTTGAGTTACACAAATAATTACATTTATATTCAGTTTACAGTCTCCATATTTGACTTTAGCCTTCAGTCGTTGAACTTTCAACAGATATTCTCTGTTTTAATGCAGTACCAGTGATAGATAACTAATATAGAATTCTGCTTTTTGCAACGGCAACTTCTAAAAGTATTTCTAAAACCAGGACAAAGGTGACACCCAAATAGTCTTGTGGACACCCTTTAGTTTCTGCTCCACTGCCTGAGACTGTATAATCTCTTTCTTCTCTTTCTCTCTCTAGACAGAACCATTTCAGAAGCCAGTGTGTCTTGAGCAACATCCAGATTATGCAGAGTATATTTTTCATCCCATGGACCTCTGTACATTAGAAAAGGTAAGAGCAGCTTCTAAAAGTAAATCTTACAGTGGGTTGCCGTTTGTTTCGTTATGGGATATGTTAAATTTTTTTTTTTCACTTTGATCTAGAATATCAAAAAGAAACTATATGGTTCTACTGAAGCTTTCTTGGCTGATGTGAAGTGGATTTTGCACAACTGCATTATTTACAATGGAGGTTGGACATAACACCCCCTACAGTTATATTGATCTTCTGTTGTTAATGATTTGTCGGAAATATTCTGAATGCTGTTGTTGTTTTTCTTCCAGGAAATCATAAACTCACAGCAACAGCTAAGGTCATTGTAAAAATCTGTGAACATGAAGTGAGTAAAACAGATTTTATGAACTGTTGTAAAAGTCCAAACATAGAAAATGAACATACAGAGTGTGGTGCCAGTTATTTCAGACATCATCTGTTCTTCAGATGAATGAAATTGAGGTCTGTCCAGAGTGCTATCTTTCAGCGTGTCAGAAGAGGGACAACTGGTTTTGCGAGCCATGTGTAAGTTGTCCACAGTTGTACCCAGTTAAATAAAACAAGCAATATCATTTTTTTAGTTAAATTAATTTCTTCTTTTATTTCATTCATTTAATTTATTAGAGTAACCCTCATCCTTTAGTATGGGCCAAACTTAAGGGGTTTCCATTTTGGCCTGCCAAAGCTCTAAGAGATAAAGATGGACAAGTGGATGCTCGATTCTTTGGACAGCATGACAGGTGAGAAGTGGAGCGTACACTTAACAGAGGAGGACTATTCTATTCTATTCTACTTTATTCTGTTCGATTCTATTCTATTTAATTTTGTTCTATTTTCAGAGCATGGGTTCCGATCAACAACTGCTACCTCATGTCTAAAGAAATCCCTTTCTCTGTAAAGAAGACCAAGAGCATCTTTAACAGTGCCATGCAGGAGATGGAAGTCTATGTTGAAAACATTCGGAAAAAATTTGGTGTCTTCAATTATGCCCCATTCCGCACACCCTACACACCCAACAATCAGTTCCAAATGCTTCTCGATCCAGCAAATCCTGGCGCCGGCTCTGTCAAACCTGAAAAACAGGAGAAGATCAAATTCAGCTTTGATATGACTGCATCACCAAAGATGCTGGTAGGCAAGAGCATGATGTCTGGAGGGATTGGAGGAGGAGGACCTGGTAGGCGGATCTCTATGACGGACATACCTCGTTCACCAATGAGCACCAACTCCTCAGCCCACACTGGCTCTGATGGAGAGCAAGAAGGCGGAGAAAAGAGCCAGGCGAAAGGTTCTCTACCCCATCACACTGGAGGAGAAGAGCCTCTGGAAAGTACAGGTAGTAGCTTACTGTATCACTACTGATCACCATCAGCTTTGAGCGTGCTGAAGCATATAAAATGGGTAGAGGCAGAGAATAGAGTTTTTACTGTTTTACTTTGTGGCATGTTAGTGTTTTTGTCTGAAGTAGTCTGCATCTAGTTTAGCCAACTTACTGGTCTTCAACCCACAGCATCCCCTGCTGCTCCTCGATCGGGTCCTGTGGGAAGTGCAGTGGACAGTCCCAAACCATTCCATTCTACGGCTCCCAACACACCCATTAAACAGGAGAAAGGTTCCACCACGGGCAGCATTCTAAACCTTAACCTGGGTAAGCTGATTACGCTACTCATAATTAATACTGTAAAATAAGCTTATACATCCATCACCCTGGTAATAAGTAAAATCAGGACTGATAGACTATTCATACTGACGTATATAGGACTTTCCTGGTGGTACATGATTGTGTCATTGTTATAAACCTCTGCATGTTTTGTTTTTAACTCTTCTCAGACCGTAGTAAGGCTGAGATGGACCTGAAAGAGCTGAGTGAGACCGTACAGCAGCAGCAACAGCAGCAGGGGCCTCAGGCCTCACTCACTTCCCCCAAGAGGCAAATCAGGAGCCGTTTCCAGCTAAATCTCGACAAGACGATTGAGAGCTGCAAAGCACAGCTGGGTAAGCTCACACGCACCAGACAAGCCTTTTTTTCAAGGCAAAGCCTGTTAATACTGCATAAAATAACAAAATAACATAAACAAAAGGTACACAGTATTTAACTATAATTGAGAACAAATAAATATTAGAATAATATTAAAATGTTAGAAATCTTTAAATTTCAAATTAGAGTATTACCTTTGCTTCTCGTGCACAGGTATAGATGAGATCTCTGAGGACGTGTATAAAGGTGTAGAACACAGCGACTCCGAGGACTCAGACAAGTCTGACTCCAGCGATAGCGAATACCCCAGCGATGACGAACAGAAACCAAAAAGTAGCCAGGACTCTTGTGCTGATGATAAAACAGAGAAAGAACCATCCAAAAAGAAGTCCAAACCATTGCCACCTGTTGGAGAAGACAAGGACAGCAGCACAGAAGCTTTGGGGACTCCTAGCACAGTGACCAAAGGTGAGACCCTGCCAAAAGCAGGAACTAGCATCTCTCCAGCAAAAGAGAAAGCAGTTGTCGAAGCAGACAAAGAAGTGCCCAAACCAGCACCAGTGTCTCCGAGTACACGAGAGAAGTCCAAGGCCACAGAGGAGGGCAAGCAGCCTGCATCTGTTGACGTAGACATGGACTCAGACTCGGAGAGAGAGCTGGTGATTGACTTAGGAGAAGAGCCGGGAGGAAGAGAAAGGAAAAGAAGTAGAAAAGACTCAGCCGCTGTCACCGCACTCAAAGAAACCACAGCTTCCAAGACAGAGGGTACGTCACTGTGTACTGTTTGCGTTCTCGTCATATTAATTATTTTTGGTTTTGTTTAAACTGCAGGCAAACTAGAAACATTATAGCATCTATCATTGTAACTAAACAAGCTTATATTGACTTTATAATAATATATATAATTGTTATTAATTTATCCTTTTATACTATAGGAAAGGCCCCTGCAACAGGAAGCCTTGCCCAGTCTCAAAACCCTGCTGCTCCCTCAATCACCACAGGCCTCAAAGACCCCTTGCAGTCCCCCATGGCTATTCCTCTAAATGTTGTGGCAGTCCCTGCAGTTCCAAGCACCACTTCCCTCTCCTCTTCCACACCCCTTAACACCACTTCGTCTGTAGCCCCGGCCTCCTCCTCCGCCCCTACCAGCACAGTTAAAAAACAGCGGCCCCTGCTGCCCCGGGAGACTGTGCCTGTGGTGCAGCGGGCTGTGGTGTGGAATCCCACCGCTAAGTTCCAGACCTCCTCACAGAAGTGGCACATGCAGAAGGTGCAGCGGCAGCAGCAGAGCCAGATGCAGCCAGCCACACAGATGCAGGTGTTATCTCAGGCACAGCGTAGCCAGCTGCAGCAAACACAGTCTTCATCTGCACAGCAGCCTTCATCCAGCACACGATATCAGACTCGACAGGCTGTTAAAGGTAAGTAGACTAGACTACAGTAGAAATGGGTAGAATAGTCTAAACCCCTATGTTGAAAGTTTTTGCTTCTATTAAAGCATCTCACAAGTAGAGCCAAATGTAACCTAGTGTAAAACAGCATGAGTAGAATTAAAATAGATCAGTTGAATAGTAGTTGAGGAAGTTGAGATCAGATCACTATAGAAGCTCCATCCATTGTCTTCCGCTTTATCCTGCTAGTTGGGGTTACCGGGGGGCAGGAGCCAGCGTCATCGGGCGAAGGTGGGGTACACCATAGACAGTTCGCCAGTCATTATATAAGTTGAGGAAAGTAAAAGCAATATCTTTTAGAAGAAAAAAGTAAAAATCAGAAAAGTATAAATCCATATTTCAGTTGCATTCATAACTAGAAAAGATACGAGGAATGAGGGATGAATAATCGACAAGTAGAGGAGTGCGGGTCAGTGTGTTTGGGGGTCTGCCCCTGAGTACATGCAGTTTGAAGGACATGGGTTTAACAAAACCTTAATGTTTGGGCGTGCTTGAAAATGGGGAAAAAAGAGGGATGGAAAAAGACAAACAGACGGGTCAAACCAACACTGCAGTCGTGGTTGGGGGTATGCGAAACAGTGTCTGTCGGTCCAGCAGAAGTTTAGTAGATTGACTGTTGTTTTCCAGCATCCGTGCATCCGATCAAAAAGCTGTATACGAGCCTGAATCACAGAAATCAGACCAGACAATCTGTGGAGTTGGAACAAAGCTGATATTCTGAAAACTGCGGGATGAATTACACAGTGAAGATCTGTCAGAAAGCAAAAAAAACAAATAACAATATTGCAAAGCAATCTGCAACCTCTACAGTTAATTTTTCCATTTGCACCAACTTTGCATCAACTAAACTGCCTTTACTTCCCTCAGCCGTGCAGCAGAAAGACCCCCAGCACAGCACTTCCACCTCTGCTGTCACCTTGGTCACCAGCGCACCAGTGTCTGCGGCCATAATGGCAGGCGCCACAGTTAGTTCTTCCTCATCATCAGCATCCTCCATGGCTGGAGAGCTCCAGATCCCCACCACCTCTGCCGACGTGGCAGCTGACATTGCAAAGTATACTAACAAAGTAAGATGACTCTTCTTTTACACACATAATGAAGGAAGACATATTAAGAATTAGGATTTTAAAGAGAGGGAGATCTGAGTATAAAGTGTGAGGATGAATGTTTTTAATGATGTAGTTTATTTAGTCCTACTAATGCATTGTTGAGATGACGCTGGTTAAGAAATTGATTTTATGAATGTGTTTACAGATCATGGATGCAATCAAGGGGACAATGACAGAAATATACAACGACCTTTCCAAGAGCACCTCAGGAAACACAATAGCAGAAGTGTGTATTTTTAATACTCCAGCAAATACACATAATACTGATTATATAAGTGTTCTCTTAATGTCACTGGGAGTATGTAGATGAATTCTTTTTCTTTTCTGGCTTTGCAGATCAGACGGTTACGGATAGAAATTGAAAAATTACAGTGGCTACATCAACAGGAGTTATCGGAGATGAAGCACAACTTAGGTGAAAGAGCGTTTTCCTCATCATGGTATATAATAAACTGTTTTAAAATGAGAACGAAGTGACCAAGTATGATGTTTATTTTTGACATTGTTGTATAACATGCATGTGTTTTCACTCAGAACTGACCATGGCGGAGATGAGGCAGAGTCTGGAGCAGGAGCGAGAACGACTGGTTGCGGAGGTAAAGAAGCAGATGGAGATGGAGAAGCAGCAGGCTGTGGACGAGACCAAGAAGAAGCAATGGTGTGCCAACTGTAAGAAGGAGGCCATCTTCTACTGCTGCTGGAACACAAGTTACTGCGACTACCCTTGCCAGCAAGCCCACTGGCCGGAACACATGAAGTCCTGCACACAGTCTGGTAGGATAAAGTGCAGTTTGCATTACATCTATCATATATCATATCTTGACATTTCGGGATTGTTAAAATACTAGTGCAGCTATGCTGTCAGCATACATCAAAGGATTGAAGTAGAGATAGAAGGATAGATCGGCTATGTATCGGTATCTGCCGATTTTTTCGAGATATGTGACAAATGAGCCTAATTTGTATTTCCAGCTAGTGTTTCATCCGTGAAACCGCCTCCGGCCTCCTGCAATTCCTGTCTAAACCACTAGGTGGAAAAACATACCGTTTCATTTTCGTCAGACTGACTAAAGTAGTGCGCCTCTCGAGAACAGTTTATGGCGTCCACCGCATGCACTGATAGAAAACATTGTCCGTCTGGCAGTGTTTCACCTTATGTGACACAGACTCATCCAGGGCGTTCTGTAACATCTGTAAAATCAGCGTGTCTCTTGGAAGAACCAAGACCCTACTAATCTGACACGACATTTAAGAATACACCACATGGCTGAATACAGCGAGTATCAGCAAACAGCAGAGCTTGCACACGCAGCTAGCACAAAACAAACAACCCAGAAATCCGTGCAGACCAGATCTGACCGGTACGAACAGAACAGCAACAGCAACAGCCAGAGAGCTAAAGGAAGAGTGATTGAGTTTATAGTAGAGATGGACCGATCAGCGCTTTTAGGGCCGATTCCGAACGCTGATCACCGATCGAGGGCGGGGCTGTATGCCACGGCAGGGCTACATGTAGTTATTAGCACAAGCAAGTCATGAAACATGGTCTAAACTGATTTATTACCATTTTTAACGAGCTCATATGAAACGGCATAATATTTTTAGCAAAATTAATAAACAAAGTAAATCAAACGAATATCGCCAATACTACAATCATTAAATTTAGACCCTTCATTTAAAACGAAAGAGCTAATTAAATAAATGCAGTAAAAACTGCAGTCCTTAAACGCAGACTCTGTTATTTTAAACAAAACTGTAATCATTAAATGTAGATCTTGAATTGTTGCTGCTGTTCTGTTCGAACCGGTCAGATCTGGTCTGTATGGTGTTCTGGGTTATTTGTTTTGTGTTAGCTGTGCGTGCTAGCTCTGCTGTTTGCTGATACTCACTGTATTCAGCTGCGTGGTGTCTCTAAAAACCGTATCAGGTTAGTAGTGTTAAATGTCTTTGTCTTGGTTCCCCAACGAGACA
Organism: Megaleporinus macrocephalus; assembly: GCA_021613375.1. Classification (NCBI taxonomy): domain Eukaryota; kingdom Metazoa; phylum Chordata; class Actinopteri; order Characiformes; family Anostomidae; genus Megaleporinus; species Megaleporinus macrocephalus. The sequence goes on from CM038714.1 coordinate 26,671,625, forward strand.
CGGTTAATTTTACAGATTTTAAAAACGCTCTGGATGAGTCTGTGTCACATACGGCAAAAAGCTGCCAGATGGACGCAACGCAAACGCAAACTGTTCTCGCGAGGCCGCCGCTTTAGTCAGTCTGTCGAAAATGAAAGGGAATGTGTTTCCACCTAACGGTTCAGATAGGAATTGCAAGGACCTGGCCGAAGGTGGTTTCAACAAAATGCTAGCTGGAAATACAGAAATCAAGATCCTTTGTTTAATGCCATTGATTGGCTCTCGGGATCGGCTAAATTGGAGGAATATCAATACATAGTTTGATCACATATTTTGATTAAAAATCGGCTAATACCGATACATAGCCGATCAATCTTTCCATCTCTAGTTTATAGCACTAGATAACCATGTTTATACCATGTTATATGACTTTCTTGCGCTAATAATTGCATGTAGCCCTAACGTGGCATATAGCCCTCGATCGGCATCGGCTATCGGATGATTGTGTTAAAAGGTGATCGGAATCTGTCTCAAAAACGCTGATCGGTCCATCTCTAGATTGATGTTGAATGTGTTTCAGGCAGTAACTCTTAAAATCTCTTGGCTTTTCCAGCAACATCGTCACAGCAAGAGCCCGAGACAGAATCAAGCACAGACACCATTCCCAAAGGCTCTGGGCATCCTAACAACGGCCAGGACTCGCCACGAGAGACGACAGCAGCGCCTCCCACAGAAAAGGACAGCGACGTGGACAAACCTAAGGACAATGTCACTGTCAGCCTCTCCTAGCTGAGACACACAGACTCTGCTGTAACAGCACTTACACCTGCGTACTTGTACAAAAACATAGTCGAACCCTTCACTACAGCAAAAGATTTTTTTTTATTTTGGGTTCTCGTCTTGCCGATCTGTGCTTTGGGAACCTTGAGAATGCTGATTTACTTTTCCGTGTCAATAACAGTTCCAAACAGAAGTCAGTCGCATCTCCCATGTGCCACACCAAGCATTTCTAAGGCCTAGCATCCACTGATTCTGAATATTTCAGACTCCATAACCTCATTCTGACTACTCTGAAAACAATACTGCATTGAAATTATACAGTCATTTGGGGAAAAGTAAACAGAAAGACAAAGTGATGTTCAAGAAATACAGTGAATCACTTTTCTCAGTGCAGGTATCTCTACATACTGCCAGCGTCGAATGTCAAACTCTGTTTTTGTAGCATTATTTAAACCCTACTCAGCATTAATGGCTTCACCCCATCTACTTTCTCTTTTTCTCAGAACATGCATCCTTATTATACTGTCGCTTAATGCCTCACCAGCAAAGAGTGAGGTTGTGGAGATCTGAACACCTAGAATCGGATGTAAACAGAAAAAAATGTTTTAAAAACCTCAGTGTCAAATTATTACAGATGTGGCTTATAATTATGTAGACCTGAAGTGAGTCGTGTATTTCACTGTGAAGAAGGTCACGGTGAAGTGGCAGTTGCTGGTTATGTTACATTTCCATTACAGTTTCTAGTCTTTCCTTATAAGCTTTATATGGGTGTGGATAACAGAGAAAAGGGGTTTGGGATTTAACTTTAATTTTAATTTTTTACAGTTGATAGATTTTAAAGAAAAATACTGGTTTATATTCATATTTATGTTAATTTATCCAACGTGTTTGTTAATATGAAGCTCTAAAGACTATACTTTATTTTGCCTATGCATCACTAAGACCATTGGGGGGAAAACGTTTCACCACTGATTAGCTTTTAGTGTTCCAACATGTTCTATGAGGGTCAGCATGATTCAGCCTTACTGTGTGGCTATATAACAGTTCACAAATCAGAACAGAAAACATCTTTTTTTTCCGTTTATGCCTTCATTAACATTTTCGGCATTATCTGCACTCCTTTACGTGTCCATGTTGGAGTTTATACGTTTATACGTGTTACACATCAGACTCTTTCGTTCCTGTGTTTTTCTTAGCATTTCAGTCCGTACTGTGATTACATTTCAGCTGCTTTGGCAAGCCGTCTTAACTGCACCATCAAAAAACTCTGGATTTATCATTCCGTTTCAGTTCTAACTGTAACATTTTCTGTCGATCAATCTTGTTACCAAAACTGAGAAACTGTATTTTCAAGCACCATTATTTAGATTTTCAAGAACAGTTACAGGACACAGACAATATCACCCTTTCAGCAGCCTCCGTTATATAACATAGACTGTTGACTGTTGAAAACGAATACATTATTCTTAACTCTAAAAGAAGAAAAAAAGAAAGAAAGAGAAAACTTCACAGAGGATTTGCTGTATATATTACAAGAAAAGACAAATGTTTACATATTGTACATAAATAAAGATTTGGTGGTCTTAATGCTTTCCTTTGTCTTTGAAATTGTGGTTTAAATCCTATTGCCAGACACAAACGCAGTGGTGTAATATATTGGCCGTAGATTTGGGGGTGTTGCTGGGGGGGGGCAATTCTTGAATACTCTTGAATATACTCCTAAATGTTTCTATATATATATATATATATATATATATATATATATATATATATATATATATATATATATATATATATATATAGAAGGAAAGAAGCATCCCTCAACCGCTCTTCAGTTCCACCCGTCATCCCAGCAAGTCTCCACCAGGTCTCACCGTTCTGCTGGGGTTCGATCCCACTTCTGACACCAATGTAATGTCTGGCAAAGAACGTCCCAGCGATTTATACAAATGTCACTGGAAGTCAGCAGAAACTGGAAAAGAGTAGCAGGAACAGCACTTAGTGATGGAGTGGAAAGTTGATTCTTCGGCTCCAGCACTCTAGGTCGACTCTAGGACAGTGACAGATTGCTGGTAATCGTCTCTATGGGTCTGTCTCAAACCCTAGTGAGTGTCTAAGTAGGCTGTCTAGGTAGCAGCTGTGTAAGTAGCAGCGTTCTCTCCTCATCTCTCCTCATAAAACAGATTACTGAGACGCTCTAGTTAGAGAGAGACTGCGTCACGGCTTGTTCCCGCCCACTGCAGCACACGACCAGAGGTTTAGCTGGTTGCTAAGCTACCGGCCAGCATCCAAAACAATAGCCAGAGGCTTAAAAATCCACTAGCATAAATGCTAATGGCTCGAGTATAAAACTGCTAAATGGTTAAATAATAAAATACTAAATAATAAAATACTGTTTTGTGTGATTATATGGCCAGAAACACATTAAAACTCCAGAGAGAATCAAAATAACTCACATTTAAAACCACTTCACTGCTCGTAGATTTGCCTGTGTTGCATCATGGGATTGTCTTAGCGGCTGAGGAAGCGTTCGATGCATCCTTAAAATCAGGTCTAAATAAGGTTTCTCAGTAGACAGCATGTTTAAGGTATGTAAGAATTGGGACAGTCTACATGTCGGGAGCGCATACTATGATGTAAAATGCTGCCTATGTAGGAGCTCACTAGGATTTAAGACACACCCCATGTGTTTCCACCGCAGTCGGTTTTGATGGAGGCGAGTATAAAGCAGGAGAGAGTTTAAGTAATGACAGTTTATTTACCTGCTTCAAACAGCGCCAGCGCTGCTCACCAGCTGCTGTAGCACAAGCTCAGAGTAACATTATATACACTTCTTCTTTTAGTGATTTGGTTTGGAAGCGGTACACAGAACGAATAGCGATGTTATTTATAGAACAGTGTAGAAAAGAGGGTGTGTGAGAGATTTGCTCCATTTCCACCTTAAGAGCTGCAGTTACATCCTGACCCCCACGCCCCTTACAAAAAAGAAGTTTATTCAAGTGCACCATTAGTTTACTTCTTTTAAACTAAAAGGAAGTGAGTATACTTTCAGTTTACTTTTTATGTACTTCTCAGTGATATACTAAACACAGTTATACTTAAGTATGCTTGGGTTATACTGACAAGTATAGAACAGTCTAAGTATATTTGGCCTTTACTTATACTTGATATACTTGATTGAGATAGTAGAAGTAAGTATTCTTGCTCTGCACAAAAACACATCCAGTAGAATATTTATTTAAAATTTGATTTATAAAGATTTATAAAGATACAAATATGTTTCTTAATCTGAGTGTGTCTTGTTTATTTTATGTGTGTCCACTGGTGAGTAAGTAAACTTTGTTAAGTTCTATTTTAAGTAGAAAAAAAAACCTTAAACCTAGTCATATACTTTAAAGTACAACAATAATATAAGCAGTAAATTGAAAGTATTAAGCTCACTTAAAGAAAACTTACAAGCTAGTAAACTAACAGTAAACCCTTAAGTTTACTTTTAGTGTAGTTGCAGTACAGAAGATGTAAACTAATTTTATACTTGATTTACTACTCTTACACTTAAAGTGTACTTAAAAGTATACTTTTAAAAACTAGAAAGTGGGCCAATTTAGTCCCAAGAAGTATTAAAATAGTACATATACCAGTGTACTACTAGTACAATGACATTAGTATAGTAACTGCATAAAGTATACTTAATAAAATTAACTTTAAGTATACTTATTTTCTGTAAGGGGCATCATTAAGTTGGACTGGAAAAGTAATAAAAGCTGGTTTTAGCCTCTTAGCCATCTAACTGTGGATGTAAGTTTCTTCTTGACCGCTTATTATGTGATGATCTTAATCAGCTCAGAGGGTTCCAGCAGCAGGAGTCAAGTGTCAGAGTCGACTCCAGATAACCAGATAATAGATGTGCATCTAAAATCACATCTTACAAAAAATGTAAACCAAAAACAATGGATTTTATAGAACACTGCAGAAGAGAGGATACAGCTGCAGTTACATTCTGACCGCTGTGCATCATTAAAGTAACCGCTGTATCACTTAAGGTGGACGGGAAAAGTAATAAAAGCTGGTTTTAACCTCTTAAGCAACTAAACGTGGGTTACATCCACAGTATTTTCAAAGAAGTGAAAAAATACATTTACAAATAGTTACTTTTAAGGATTTCTGACTGTTTTAGAGTTTCCGCTAGCGTCCACATTTTGTGATGATCTCAATCAGCTCAGAGGGCGTTTTGGTCAAAATTCGATTCAAGGGGTCAATTCCATTACCAACAGCAGTTACACAGTGATACACAAGCTATAAGTTATCGTAATTTCTGTTCCCCACAAAACTTTCCAGCTAAAATAGTAAAGCATCTCACAAAGAACGAAAACCAAAACTATGTTTTTTTTATAGAACATTGCAGAAAAGCGGATGTACCTAAGATTTGCTCCATTTTCCAGCTTCTTATTCAGATTTTCGTTCCACCTTAAGAGCTGCAGTTACATTCTGGCCCCTGCACAGCATTATGGTAACTACTGCATCACTTAAGGTGGACTGGAAAAATAATAAAAGTTGGTTTCAACCTCTTTTGGGAAAATGCATTCTGGTCACACTGTCGCACATCTTATATTGCTGCACATGCGTTTCCCCACTTGGGGTGGTCTTTGCACTAGGCAAAGGTAGATGGTCATCTAGGACCCCCATGAAAACACAAATTAGATGTAGATCTTAAAAATCTGTTTAAAAATGAGTTTCAAAGAGCCATCATGTTTGATTATAATTATAGTTAGCAATTATTTTCATATTGCAGTCTCACTTCCACCCACCCCCCGGGTCATGGTAACAGTGGACTATTCCACGTTATCACATAATGAGAGATTTGTGAAGTATCATTAGTAGGATAAGGATATAGCAATCAATCGATGGACCACATTGTGGAGAACAGGTTTCTCGTCTGCTTTTCTGAGAAGTGAGACAGTTAAAGTTAAAATAGATCAGAATAGTTTGTCACTACCAAAGATGACTTTCAGCTAGTGTACATGCTGGGAAAACTGGGATGTACCACTTATCCCATCTTTAAATTGTGGCTGAACGGCCAGCAAACTGGTAAACTTGGTTTTGTGATATTTTAACCTGACATTTAACCTTCTACATAGAAAATAAAAAGCAGGACTGTGTTCTCCAGACCTCCTCGCTTTCTATTCCAGTGGTGAGCTACGAACAAGCACCTGAATAGAGAAGTCATATTTGCTATTTAACCATCTGTTATATACAAACTTCCAATGAGCAAGCATTCACCTGATTTCCCTTCAGCCACTCAAACGTGGTTTGGGTCTGATTAGTAATTTCATGGATTTCATGTGTTTTTCAGGTACACATATCTGGATATGTCAAAAATTAGATCTGGGCTGGAGGTCTGAACAAACACAAATCCAAAAGCAAGTCCATTCAGATCATTCTTTGATTAGATATAACGTAATCCACCCTCTACAGAGAAAGTGAGACTTCCAACAACCAATTGGAAGACGTGCTAGGCCATCAAAACTGAACCCATCAGAGAAACAGCACCTAATATTTCCATCGTTGAGAGAGATGAGAACATCAAGCTCCACTCCTGCTTTAGATCTGAAAACATCCACAGGTGTTACTGTCCAGCAAACACTGCGCTCCATTGATCAGAGGAGATGATAGATCCATGCTGTTCTTCTGCCTTAGAACTTCTGGTCAGCTTCAACTGCTTTTTAAGCAACTTTTGAAGACGGCAAAGACCTCATCCAGGGTTCATACTTAAACTCATGTTGCTTCTAATAAAAGCATCCTCATAGCATTGAAACATCAAACAAAGGGTCAAACCCAGTTTAGGAAGATCCTGCAGTTCTTCTCATCTTCCAATTAATCTCTAACTAAGCACATATTTTTATTATTGCTGTGGTCTTAATATTAATGGATTAGCTGTCACGCTGGAGGTTCTAACACAAAGTAAACAAAGATGGCCTGTCCTTGCAACCCTGCAATGCACACCATTGTTGGTCAGTGTTCTCCTGAAACTGAACTCATGAACATTAACCACAGTGATGGAGGCCTTCAGTGGCTAGGAGATGAACCTGGATTTCTTTGTGACCTTGTTGACAATTACACTCTTTGCTTTTGGAGTGCTCTTTGTTGGTTGACCACTCCAGGGGAGGGTAAGGGTGGTCTTGAATGTCCACCATTTGTACACAAAGTCCAAACCCTTTAGAGATGTATCCTTATCCAACCTCATGAATGTGATCATGAAAGATTCCTCAGAAATCTCCTTTGTTTGTGCTGTGATACACTTCCACAAACGTGTTATAAAGATCAGACTTTGATAGATCTCTAAATTTCTGTTAAATAAAACAGGGCACCCAGTCACACCTGATCTTCATCTGATTGATTGAAAACACTTGATTCTAATTTCATCTTCAAATATCTGCTAATCCTAAAGGTTAACATACTTTTTTCCAGTTTTCCTCAATGACCAAAAAATGACCAAATCTAATACTTTTGTCTTATTTGTTTAATTGGGTATCTTCTTTTAGGTCTTGTTTGACAATCTGATCAACATTTTAAATGGTTCACAAACTTTCAAGCCCCACTGTAGCTAGCTGAAGTTGTTGGTGTTTGATATGGTGGCATAAAGTGTTATGCAGTTCTTGATAAAAGTCTTATACACTAATACTAATCCAAAGTTACATAGCAGACATTCCAGGCCTGGAGTACTGATCACATAGATGCCAATAAACCTGTTAGTCCCAAATAATATGCTGTAAGTTATAATCGTGTAGTGTAATAGTAATAAACTGCTTTAAACCAATGCTTTGGTTAACTTTTAACACTTTTTGGAACATCATGGTAAGCTATGAGATGCTGCAGTGTTTTCTCCAATAGTTTGTTTTGCAGCGGAGGCAGCAACTTACTGTATCAATCTTTTCCAATTTGTGAAAATTTTAAGCTGCAGACTCAAAGATTTTGTAGTAATATATGTACTGGAAACTTGTTTTGTTATATATACAGCTATAAATAGTAATGTTTGCTGCTGTTCTCTTAAGAAATGATGTATTGATCTCCACGTCAAGGCCGTAGTTTGTACTGCACTCTGGTTACTTGGATAGACCTTATCGTTCTAATTACTGACTTTTCTTGTAATAAAAAAGAGAAAAAGAAATGGCTGCAGTTGATGAGGTAAGTTATAATTCTTAACTGTAAAAGTTTGGTGCCAGTGGACTTTAATTTAAGTTATGCTAGCTGACTTAAACTAATTCTTTTTTAATATACTAGATATAAACTAATAAACTATGAGGGTTTTATAAGGTGTGGCTATGAAGTCAGACAAGGGCCGACGAAGATAGCGATCTAGCTAAGGCAGAGCTAATGCTAGCTAAGGTGGATATAGCTGCCTAAGGCTAGCTTTGCTTTAGCTGGGCAGCACATAAAAACTGGAACATTAAAAGATGTGGGTTCATAGTAAGAAACAACCTTTAAAACCCCATAGTTTATCAAGGAGATCCACTAAGGGCCAGCCTGGATTTTGCTCATCTGTGCTAAAGTTATTAGACCCTAAGAATTTAGACCCTTTTTAACTGACAAGAGTGCCTGAATATTCTGTGATTGTCTTTGGTTTGTTTTGAGGGTCTGCAGCACGTCTGGCCCCAGAAATATCTCTTTGCATCAGACTTAACAATCCGATTTTATAATAATATAATTTTCAATCTGTGCCGGTGATAATGTGGTGGTGATACACAGTTGAGTCATATTGTTATGATACTAATATCCAGAGTGACCGTCATGATAGATTAGATAGATAGATAGATAGATAGATAGATAGATAGATAGATAGATAGATAGATAGATAGATAGATAGATAGATAGATAGATAGATAGATAGATACTTTATTGATCCCAAAGGAAATTTAGCAAGTTCAACCATGTGCAGCACGGACAGCAGATATACGGACTGGGAGACTCAATAAGGTCCTGGTAGGTGGTCACAGGTATCTGGAGCCATGCTGACTGCAGTGCATCCCACAGCTGCTGAAGGGAGCGTGGAGAAGGATCCATAGAGCCAACACTACCATCCATGTGGTCCCACAGATGCTCAGTTGAGTTCAAGTCTGGGGAATCAGGGGTCCAGGGTAGTACTTGGAAGTCTTGGTCAGCTCTTGTGGGACATTTCTAGTCGTGTGATGTGTCGCATTGTCTTGCTGGAAGATCCCATCCGTCGCAGAGAAGACAATCAGCATGTATGGTGTATGTGATCTGCAAGGATGGATTCAGACCCAAATGTTAACATTCCCCAAAACATAACACTGTCACCCACACGCTGCCTCCTTCCAAAGTAGGCCATAATAATGTGACTCAACTGTGAATATGTAAAAGAAACACTATTGTCACGTGGCTTAAGCAGATGTGGCCTCTCCAAAATAGTGACTTCACAGTTGAGGCCAAAAACAGTCATTACCTTCAACTGGGTTTTATCCCTAAGAGATTTTGGAGCATTTCTTATCATGAAACTTTAACAAATGGTCATGTTCAAATAGAAAATGAAAATCATTTCAAATTTTATGCTCCTACTCATCTCACCATGCTGGGAAGTAATCTGGCCCTTCATAATAAAAGTCCTGACCCTATGACTAAACGCTGAAGAATAAACAACTTAAAACCCTGCAAACACAGTAACGTTGTGATGATGTACTGTTTTGGTGCCCAAGACGTTGTGGCAACGTTGTCAGTACGTTGTCACAACGTGTTCCTTTACATCTCCATGGAACTCTATGGAATTTTAAACAATTTAAAAGCTGCCAACAGATAATAATAATAATAATAATAATAATAATAATAATAATAATAATAATAATAATAACACCTTAAAATAACGTTATTAAGTAAGTTATAAGAAAGTAGACGACGTTGTGATGAACGTCATGTCTTCTCTGGGAAACAATTCTTTATGAATTATTTAATTTATTCTATCGGCTTCGTCAGGTTGTGCCCTCCACTGAAACCGGACCCCACATACCAGGCGGTGCGTGCACTTTCGCCCCTGTCCTGCGGCAGTGCTGTGGCTGGATCGCCGCTCGCTCCGTGTGATTGTCCTCTACCAGCGCTGGGAACGGCGCTCCTGTCTGCATTCACCCCCCGCCCCCCTCAGCAGGCGAGGAGAGAAAATGGAGGACGGAATGTGGCGGTGACCGCGTTGCAGACACGCCAGATCCATAAGTGAGTATGCAGCACTATGAACGTAGCTGGTCCGCAGATGGATGCATGAGCTGTGGCGCTGCTTTGAGACGGTGCGGTTCGATGTCTGTTCACGGTTCTTTAGCGCCGGACTCGGTTTAGGCGGACAGGTACGAGAGCCCAGACGTCAGTAATGGCGCCGCGGACGGGAGGGCCACCATGTTATCGGCGTGATGGATAAAATATTTCTTGATCTCGTCTCGACAGCGAGTAGTCGTGGTGTTGAGAAATAGTGCTGGACGCGTTCAGAGCTTGAACACACTGGCGGGTCTGTCTGACTGCAGTCTGGCTGGCTAGCTCGCTCTCTCTCTCTCTCTCTCTCGCTCGCGTTGGCCTTCAGGCTAACTAGACTTAGCACGACGGTGCTTCGCGAACATTTGCATGTTATTTAGTTGTTTGCAGCTACTGTCGAGACACTAAGCGATGTGGTTTAAAGCTTGAGCCCAACGTTGTGTATTTTTATGCCGCGTTTTTGTGAGGTGGCGTTAGTTAGCGTTAATTGTGCGCCCACGTTTAAATCATAGTCGAGTGTTTGGTTAGCCGCCGCGGCTAGCTCGTCGTGCTAGCGTTAGTTCTGTGGGGCGTGTTTGGCTCATTTAGCGCTACTTCGACGCGCTTTTGGTGAAGTGTTATTTCTGTTTCACTCATGAAATCACTTATTATCGTTAATAACGATTAAACTGAAAGGAGAGTGTTGGTAACATGGCACAGAAGACTTCGACACGGAACGGCGGCAGCCGAGGAAGCTAACTTGAACGTTAGCCGGCTAGCTCCAGCTCCAGCCGCAGAAGGGGATTGAAGGTGATGTGGATTAATCTGTAAACGTTAGTTACATGTTGAAACGAGATTTGATGGTTAGTTAGACTGCAGTTAGTTAATAAATACGCGAAGTTGGCGTTTTAATTTACCCATCAGTTCCACCTTAAGCGGTGCAGCATTAACGTTGTGCCTGTACGTGCACCAGGATGGAGCTGCTGCGCCGTTTAAGGTAGAACGGAGATTTAATCAAGACGCCAGTTTCAGTTGTACCTTAATAAAACATTTAATGACACGTATAGCGTGTTAGCCATCTCATGTGGCTCTGGTGCTTAAAACAAAACAAAAAAAAACAACGTCCAGTAACGTTATTAGGTTTAATCTCACGTATACGGACAGTAAGTTGCACTATAAAGCGACTGTTTAAGTTGTAAAGTAAGTGGTATCTTATGTTTTCGTGAAGAGACCTCACATTAATACCACAGCGATGTAGTTTTTTATTTGTGAGTAAATCGGATTATTTATTCTGTGAGCCACGAGTTTTCGAGTTGGGGGCGTGTCAACAACAAAGCAACGGTAGCCAGTGTTGTCAGATCTCGCGAGAGCTATATGGCATTGCTCAGACTGCACTAGGCATAGCATGTGCAAATTGTGTCCAGGTTTATTATTGATAGCAAATAACCACATTCAAATGTGCGAATCAGAATTAGACCACATTTGGGGCTGCTTTGAAACTCTATTCCAATCTGATTTTTACTGAAGCACCTTAGTCTGGATGCTCTGGCTGCTCACATTGGATTTCAGATGTCCCTCACGATGACGGCGCCAAAGCATTTCTATGCATTATAAAAAAAACAACATCTTTTGGATGATTAGGTGAGCAAAATGATACACCTCAAATCTCAGCTTCATCTGCATTAGGTTGGTTATGTCTGGACACACGAATCTGATCTGATTACTTGGCGTTGTGCTGGGTGGTGTAAGTCTTGCGTGCAGTTGCTCTGTAAAGGAAGCTCATGCCATGAAGCTCCCAGCACACAGTTTTTTGTGCTGATGTTAGTGCTAGAGGATTAACATCCAGTTGACTTGTTGCAGTGGTGGCATCCCATTATAGCACTGTGCTCAAATTTATTGAAGTCTTTAGAACGGCCCATTCTTGCACAAGTTGGTGTAAAGGCTGACTGCGTCGTTTGATTTTTAATGCGTCTGGGCCAGTGGGACTATATAAAATGCTTGATTTCAGTGATTAAGACGTCTGTCCCACACAAGTCAAGCAAAATATTGAGAAGGAAAATATATATATGAAAGTAAAGACGTTGCACAACGTGAACTAGCCAAGTAATTTTATTATAATTAAAGTCCTGCTTGGTTTGCTTGGCCTTTTCACCAAATCTGCACATTGCTTTGAATCATCCTACAGTTGAGGTCAAATGCCGTCTATTGTCAAAAGCTTTGTATTTTCATTTTCTGTAGTTTCAAGTCCTTGGAATCCGTGGCATTTTTGTTGAACTAGCTTAAGAAACCTTTTCATTGATGAACTGTAAATTGTACAACTTTGAACTGTTTTGATATGTATGGCGGAGGAGGGAACAGGGGAGTGGGTGTGTCATGCAATGGGGAAATCTAGTAGTTTCGCTTTATTGGACGATTGGAGTAGAGAGAAAAGTCTAAATATATAACTACTCCTTAGAGACAAGCCCAAAACATTGCAACCAGTGCAATATTTGTGACATCACAGAAAAAGAAGCATGTGTATATAATAATCATAATCAGAGTTGTTGAAGTAGTCGCTGATAAACTGGTTCAGTTATAGTTATTCCACAGCCATAAGTACTGCAGGCAATAATCATCCACATGCAAAAATGGGAACACCATGTGTGATGCTTCTAACTGAGTAGAAACATAATCATCAGTTGAACTAAATGTTTAATAGCAGACAAGAACATTTAATACTTGTACATTTGTCTCTTGCTTTATATTAAAATCATTGAACATGAATCAGGTCTTGCTTATGACTGCCAAGGTCATAAGTAGGCTCTTGAAAGGAAGGCTTAAGGGTCGTGTGCAATGGGGATGTGAATTGTATAATATCTGGTATCTTTAGTAGTTTTTCAGTTATTTATATTAATTAAACAGTTAGCTAGTGAAGTGTGACAGAAGTGAGAAGTGGCACAAGAGAGAGAGGTCAACCTCAAGTTTCACAGCCGTGACTATTTTTATTTTTTTAAATATTTTTTTTTTAAATATGGAAATGAGGTTTAGAATGGGCGGGCCCAATCCAGGTCCTGAAGGTCCTCGCCAGAGTTTGAATCCACCCCTGATCTAATGCACCTGATCCAGGTAATGAAGGCCTTCAGGGGAAACCTGGATAATAGAGCCAGATGTGTTGTATTTGAGCTCTCCTGGGTAATAGACCTCAAGGGCCAAGGATTTAGATAACACAAGATTAAAGTCGTTAGTAATTTTAGTTTTTATGTGAGATTTTGAGGTTATGTTTCATACTCTGGTGAGCAGGTTTCTGTAGTGCATGGGGGTTCTTGATCATGGAATTGCTTATGGATTGTGTTGTGGTAATGCCTTTTGCATATCTAACCATTCACTGTCTTTCAGTGAGATGCCCTTTGCACTGCAAATGTCTACTTCCATAGTTCTCTGAACACTATAAAACTTTTCATTTAAACAGATATGGATGAAAACAAGGTTCCACTGCTTTCAGCAGTTCTGGACCAGTTCTAGTAGCCGTTCTCTCTGTGCTCATTCAGCCGGTGTTAATCTATTCCAAGTATGTAGATAAACAAATTACATCTATGTGTTTTTAATGTATTACAAGCATTTCATCTGCTATCTTTGTCTAGTTTAAGCAGGAAACAAAAACATGCTTATCTCTGTACGGGCCTGATTTGTCTTGGTACTGTATGACCCCTGGGTCTGATTCACTGACTGCATGTGTAGATATCAACAGCTGATTGAGAAGATATGTGCTCCACTGTCCAGCTTGCAGTCTGTTGTTCAAATGGAAGGAGCCTCCCGCTGGAAACCTCTTTAAAGGGAATGACTGGTCCCGTTGTGGTATAATCTAGGTCAGGGGTGAACAACTCTGCTCCTTGTGCTGTATTTCAGTTTAGTTCCAGGCCTGATTTAAGTCACCTGATGCAGAGGATTTGGACGTTCACAATCATCTAAACGTCTGAATATAGTTTATTGTAAATGTGTGAAGTTAAGGCCTGGTTTTTAAATAGCAGTGATGCAGATGAAGCACCTTTGGAAAGAGTTCTTAGTCTAGAACTGATCTCTGCCAGCTGTGTTGGTCTATCAGCTTGTTCAGCCAGGATGCCTGACTCCTCGCACCCTTCTTTACTTCTGTACTCTAATAAGGTTGTATCTCTTCTCTCTTACAGATTACCTTTGTCATGTGTGCGGATCAAGATCTGTTGTAATTGTACACTGTTTCCAGTTCAGCAGAGCCTGAAAGCCACACAGGTACAGTACTGCATTTCAGCTTTATTTGATTTATTATATTTCTATAAGTTGTGCATGGGTTGTTCCGAAGGCCTGGTCTTTAATGCAAAATTTATTGTATTTAGTCTAAAGTTGGCTTTGTTCATACAACACAGGCATCTTTGTTCATTTTAGGGTCTGAAAGTATTGGTAGTTTGTCTTTTCCTAACGTGCAACAAGCTTGAAAGTGGGACCTTGAAGCACATATTTGTAGTTTAACCTGTGGCATTCAAAATTGCATGCCAAAAACCTCTTTGCTTTCATTCAGTAGGGATGTACAGTAACGTCCAAGATAAGTGCTGTTCTAAAGAGGCCATCTCTGATGATTAACTCTCATTCCTCATGAGACCTCACCATTAATGTGCCTTTTCAGTCAGGTCTGTCAAAAATGCTTCATTTTCATGGCCTCTTAAGGCAAATACACAGATTTAACCCTGGCTTGTTTGATGCCACACAGTGGCTTCTGGAAATGTAAGCGTTCTGCAACCTAGTAATTTGGTAGGTGTACAGGTTCTATGCTGCACCTGATCAGGTTTATCGTGACAGAAGCTGGAACACACTTTGCATGGAGAAAGGTGCCGTCTACCTTTTTAATTTGGCTTAGAATTCCATTAGTGAACATTTTGCCAGGGTTTCAGTAGATGCAAGATTTTGGTTTCACTTTCAATCTTGTCTTTATAAACATTTAGGTAGAGTAGTTTTGTCAGCCTACTTTATAAATTGGGTTAACTGAGAACAGTTGAGTAAAAAAAATAAATAATAATAAATAGATTTAAGAGAAGATTAGAAATTGGTTTGCCCATACTGACCTACAGTTGCATTTTTAGAACTTTAAGACAGGTTGACTAATAATTACTGTTTTCCATGTGCCTGTTTGATTCAGCTGCACATTTGCCGCTTTATGGAGGAGTAAGAAAGGAATAATATATTTAAGACTTGAGTAAATCCAATACCTATAGCATATAGTATTCATATGTGTGTGTGTATATGTTTTCTGGTTTGCTAAGTCATAGTTTGATTTCAGATGTATGAACCAAAGTAAATTAAAGAGTGTAAAGTAAACATGTCTTAGAATTCTCATAAAAATATAAACTACCAATCATTACTACATTTGCTGCCTAAGCTGAGGTGGTGAAAGGCAACAGAGAGCTCAAATCTGCATTCTATGTTGTGCTTCTCTCTTAACTGTAAATATTCTGTTTTGAAAAGTAGTGTGTGACTCCATCAGCTATGGAGGAGAGTGTGAGTTCTGAGCTAGCTCAAGCTCCTGAGCCTGAGTCCAGCCAGGATCCTTTGGATACCAGCTCACAAGGTACTTACAGCTTGGACCGCTGTACTTACTGAGAGCTCCGCTTTACTGATTCATGGCGTCTTAGTGGATTTCTGACTTCCAACTAAAGCAATTGCTTGTCAGTGAACCTGATTTCAAATGGAAAGCCTGATTAACACTGATTTTGTTGCACTGGATTTGGGATTGGGTTGTCAGATCAATTGTTATTGCAATGTGGATTCATGGAAATTGGCCCAATGAACCAAATGGTCCTGGATTGTTTAGGCAAATCGAATAATTGCTTGCTTAATGCATCTCATTTTGTTTGATTTATTGTTTGATTAAGCTCTTGATTCTGTCTAAATCAAGTTTTTAATTGTAAAGTCAAAAATTCTGTGTACATGTTCATAATCGAAATTTGTAAAATGCTTTGTGTGACGTTGCCCACAGCTCCACCGGCGGCTCCAGAGGAGGAGAAGGAGGAGAAGAAAGACGGCAACGACCAAGGGGATGCCGCTCAAGAAGACCAAGTAGAAAACGCTGAGAAATCTGCCAAGACTTCTGGCGAGATCAAGAAGACCTGGGGCTTCCGTCGGACCACCATTGCCAAACGGGACATGCCTGGAGAGACGGCAGTGGAGAGCCCTGAGGCCAAGGGCGCGCCGGTGCGCCGCAGCGGCCGGCAGGCCAAGCGTACCGACAAGCTGGAGGAGTTCTTGGTCACGGTCAAACGAGGAAGAGGAGCGGGCAGACGGAGCGCTCCCGCTCAGCTCGAAGCCGGGGATCCCCCGTCTCAGACCCCAACAGATGCGGAGACCGCCTCGGAGGCCAGCTTTGATGGGAATGTGGAGACCAAAACGGTGGAGAACAAGGCTCCTTCACCAGTGAAGAGGACTAGAGGAAGGGGTAGGAAAAAAGCAGCGGCCAAGCCTAAAGGAGGCCCGGGGGGTTCGGTCAGTGACGACGGCAGCTCTGAAAACGAAGAGGAGGCCAGCAGTGAAACCGCAAAGGAGGTACAAGAAGAACCGGCAACAAATACCAGCACAGAAGACTGCAGTAAGGAGGAGACAGTGAACGAACCAAAACAGGAGCAGGACGCTGTGAATCAAGATGAAGAGAAGAGTGAGGAGGCTAAAGAGAAGCCTGCAGAGGAGATGGCCAACAAACGGCCCTCTAGAAGCCCCGCGAAAGCAGTCGGTAAAGACTCCAATCCCGCCAAGAGGAGAGCAAAGTCACGAAAAGAAGAACGGGAAGATGATGATGACGACGACGACGATGATGACGACAACGACGAGTCTTCTTCTAGCGAGTCTGATAGCGATGGTTATGACCCCAATGCACTGTATTGCATCTGTAGACAGAAACACAACAAGAGGTAAATTATTTGTGCTCTTAAAACTTTTTAACTTGTCTTTAAGAACTGAAAGTCCAAGTTTGATTTTTTTTTTATAGCTTTGATTTTTAAATTGAGGTTAAATTCCATTTAAATATTATTTTGTAATCAGATTTCAGTATAAAACTTATTAGAACAGCAACAAAATCTTAATTTGTTATCTAAGATAAGCTTGATACTGATAAAATGAGGAGCTTCAGTGATTTTCCAGTTAGTAAAGTTTGTCCACATCAATTTATACTCAGAACTTTGCTCCTTGTAGCTGCTCTTAATTGTATTTGATTGAAGTGTGCGGCATGTGCTCAGGTTCATGATATGCTGTGACCGCTGCGAGGAGTGGTTCCACGGCGATTGCGTGGGTATTACGGAGGCACGTGGACGTCTCATGGAACGTAACGGCGAGGACTACGTCTGTCCCAACTGCACCGGCAAGAAAGTTCAGACGCCAAAGCCGGCTGCCGCTACACCAGTGGCCGAGAACGGCAAACGACCCGTCCCTCCTGCTCGCAAAGTAGAGCTTAGTGTAGCGCCCGCTAGTCAACCCACCACAGCAACGCCTTCAACGTCTGCTCCTACTAATGCAACTCCTGCCACGCAAGACAAGCCAGGGGAGGACCTGGGCATTAAGGGGAGGATAGAGAAGGCCACCAACCCAAGCGGCAAAAAGAAAATAAAGATTTTCCAGCCGGTAGGTTGTTTTGTAGGGTATACATTTCTTTGAGTATTGGTGAATTTTCATGCTCAGGTCCTACATATCGTTATTTTAATGTATAGGAAATGCCAAATATATATAGATAAATATGTCAGTTCTTCATAACCTTTTGGGATTACACTTGTGAAGGTCATCTGATGTTTTCCAATAGAATGTTGGTCATTTTAAGCAAACCTGTATTTGGTTTTTGGATCTTAAAATGTGTTATAGATTGAATTGGTGTACTTTGCAATTAACATACAGACAATTTTTAATTACTACTGAAATCTTTCATTACAATTTGTAAACCAGCTTGTTTTTTTTTTTTTGTAAAAACGAGAAAGGTCTACTTTGAATTAGATTTTTTTTTTATTTTATTTTTTCTTATTTTTTTTTGGGAATGCCATTGAAAATGACTGGGAATCATGTGTCATTCAGATTCATCAAATCCACACCCTCATTCTAAAGTAGAAGTGATAATTAAATTGGTTTTCAGGCTGGCATGGGACTGGTTTAAACATGTGGTTTGCCATTAAGCAATTAAGTTTAAAAGAAAACACTAAAATGCTTAATATTTAATCGTCACGTCCTCCTCAGTATGCTGCCACAAATTTGAGTATTTATTGACAATTAAATGCAAATGAATTTAATTTCTAGAACACATAAACTGTAAAGATGCCTAGTTTTAATGAGTATTTCCAAGTAAAAGATGCTCCAACAAGTTTTTTTAGTAATTCTAGTCCTGTCTCAGCATATAAATATCTTAATATATTATATATTTTATTATATATTATATATATTTTCTGTTAGAAAATTATCACAGATGTCCAAAACTGTATCTAGACAGTGGGCCACATTTCTGAGTATAATATATAAAAAAAATTTGATTTTAGGACTTTCTGGTCTTTGGTCAGATTTCCATGTGGTGTTATTTTTCTTTTACTGCTGCAAAACTGAAAACGTAACCGAAAAAAACTGTATAAGGAGGTTTCTCCGAACTTTTGACTGTTACTGTACATGTGACCATGTAGGCAAATTGCTCTGCTCTGGAGGAGGTAGGTGGATGTAGTGTGACTCTGGACTTTTGCCTAAATGTTGTGGAGCCTGAATTGAGTGCTTATCATCTGTATGTTTTCTTGCATCTGGAAAACTGACTCAAGTCTAGAGATGGAATGATCAGCATTTTTGAGGCCGATTCCGATCACCTTTCAGCACAATCAGCCGATAGCCGATACCAATAGGGCGGGGCTATATACCACGGCAGGGCTACATGTAGTTATTAGCGCGAGCAAGTCATGAAACATGGTCTAAACTGGTTTATTACTATTTTTAACAAGCTCATGTTAAACAGCATAATATTTTTAACAAAATTAACAGTAAATAAACAAAGTAAATCAAACGAATATCACCAATACTGTAATCATTTAATTTAGACCCTTAATTTAAAACTAAAAAAGCTAATTAAAGAAATGCAGTAAAAACTGCAGTCATTAAACGCAGACTCTGTTATTTTAAACTAAAACTGTAATCATTAAATGTAGAATATTGAATTGTTGCTGCTGTTCTGTTCGTACCGGTCAGATCTGGTCTGTAGGTGTTCTGGGTTGTTTGTTTTGTGCTAGCTGTGCGTGCTAGCTCTGCTGTTTGCTGATACTCACTGTATTCAGACGCGGGTGTACTCTAAAAACCGTATCAGGTTAGTAGTGTTAAATGTGTTTGTCTTGGTTCCCCAACGAGACACGGTTAATTTTACAGATTTTAAAAACGCTCTGGATGAGTCTGTGTCACATACGACAATAAGCTGCCAGACGGACGCAACGCAAAGAAAAACTGTTCTCGCGAAGCCACCGCTTTAGTTAGTCTGTGGAAAATGAAATGGTATGTGTTTCCACCTAGCGGTTCAGATGGGAATTGCAGGGAGTTGACCGGAGGGGGTTTCAACGAAACGCTAGTTGGAAATACAGAAATTAAGCTCATTGGTTTAACGCCATCGATCGGCTCTCGGGGTCGGCTAAATTGGAGAAATATCGGCTGATCAGATGTTTTGATTAAAAAACGACCAATACCGATACATAGACGATCGATCTTTCCATCTCTACTCAAGTCCATTGATCAGAACATCATTTGAGCTGGAGTATAACAGCATGTAGTTATACAGGTAATATCTCAGGAAATAGTTATGTAGTCATACGTTCTGTTACTTTTATATCATGAAAGAAAGGCAGGTACTCTTTGATGGTGCCAGCCATGATCTGCCACACAAACCTTATCTAACCTTACCTTAACAGACCTCCAGTCGCTATATTTGGGTTGGGATGGTGCACTGCAGGAAAGAGTGAAATGAGAATAGAGGTAGAGGTGTTTAGGATGTGAACTGTAATAGCTCATCACTTATAAAGCTCCACTTTATGACTTGCTGATAGAGCTGGTGTAGGATTACTGAAAAACATTGCAGCCTATTTTTGCTCAAGATGAAGTGCTCAAGCATTCAAAAGAAACTGCTTTAATAAATGCAAAGCTCAGTAGGTCTTACCAACCCGAGTTTTCAGCAGGCCATCGTGACTGCCGAGGAATCGTCTCTACCTAAGTGCATTGGCCCTGGCTGCGAGAGGGATGCTTTGCCTGACTCTGTTTACTGTGGGAATGACTGCATCCTCAAACACGCCGCTGCCGCCATGAAGACCATCACGACAGATGGCAAGGAGGCGAAGCCCAAGGAGCCCAAGGCCAAGACCAAGGCACCAAAAAAGACTGCAACCAAGACAGCGCCCAAGGTATTATACTGCGGCCGAGATTACCAGGAGGTCGTATAGGAACTGCAATAGTTATTAAGGCATTGTACATGTGGTATTTTGTATCAGTTGTGAACTCTAAGCATATGAACTGTGTTTTTGTGATGTATTATAAATCACGAAGGTGGTTATGCCAGTAGTGATGGCAGGTAAATAACAGGTACAGTGTTTATCTTTTATGTCTAAGTCATGACTGTTCGTTCATGTTAATTCTTGACAAACCATACCATCATGTATCATACAGATCAGTAGCTCCTAATCCTGGTCCTTGAGTTTCCCCAGCTCTGCACATTTTAGTGTTTTCCTTGATTCCTACACAACTGATCCAGATCGGCTCATGAGCAAGACCTTCAGTACTTACAGTGGGAGTGTTAGGAGGAGGGAACACGCTAATATGTGCAGGGCATGGGCTACACCAGCAGCTGAAATCTGGGCTGTAAATCATTGTCACCCCACCCTAACTCCTCGTAGAACACTGATTCAATTAGAAAACTAAATCTGTATGTTCTGAAGTAGCAGTTTGTTCTGGTTTTTGAACTTGCGTGTTCTTCTCTTCAGAAGAATACAGCCCCGGAGCGGAGGAGCAGCAGGAGGTCCACGGAATCGTCCAGCAAAGCTGAAGAGGAGTCATCGGAGTCAGAGGCCCGTGACAACGAAGAGGACGAGGATGAGGAAGATAAACTTGCTGAGGAACATCCGCCACCCCCAGCTATGTCATCCTGGTCCAGCGACCATAATTACATTGCAGTAACTCCAGAAAAGACTACACCCATATCACCATCTGTGTTAAACAAAACGTGTATGTATCTCTTTAGAGGTTTTCCACATTTACATGATCTCCTTGTGTGTCTTGAGGTGTAGAACTGATCAAACGAGCAATACGTCGCTGTTTGCTGCCTAGCTCAGGAAGGTAAACATGATCTGAGACCTTCATTAGGATGTGCTTTGGGAAACGTGTGTTCCTGCACGGTATAGGCTGGTGTACGCCTGAGAGTTTGTGATACCCTCTGACATTATAGAGCAAGTTTAGTGGTACGTGCTTAATTTAAACAGAGCAGTCCAGCGCTGGCGAACAGGTGGGTACAACTGAAATTGGTAAGTATTTATGATTCATGTTGCAAGTCTGCCTTTATTTCCAGGACGAAGAATGATATGCATTTGAGGGGCTGGTTTTCTGGGCACTGGTTACACAATTGGATGTGGACATTTGTATAACAGCTTAATCTTTGAAGTTCATCATGAAGTTGAATCTGTGCTGAGAAAACCAGCCTCAACGTCAGCTGTTAGTTTGAAATCCCTGAAAAGAGTGCCTTGCCATGATCTTATACACTTTCTGCCTGGGATCTATAAGTGTGTGTGTGTGTTTGTTTGTATACATGCCTGAGAGTATGAGTGTGTGTGTTTGTGTACCCTCATGAGAGTGTATGTATGTGTGTGTATGCACTGGAATATTGACCTCCTCTTGGACTGCTATGATCTGGGAGTAGTACCTTCATAAGAATTGGAAGTGCTGACCCCTCGTCTGAACAGGTAGGTCTCGGTGTCTTTCTCTCGTGCCCACTTTCCACTAAGGATAGAGCGTCATCTCAGGGAAGATGTTTTTGCTGAACACTGCTGATTTTTAATATTTAACATTCATATGACTTGCTGCATGTCCTGCATTCATGACATTCACTTTGGTCACAAGTGACTTAACTGAAATAAAGTGATATTACAGAGAATTTTCTGATGCCCCGTGCTTCAATTTTGAGAAGTCTTATATGGAGTTGTTTTGGATTTCGTGGCCTCTGCCTGCTTTGGCCATTGTCAGCCAGCCAGCCACTGATCACCACAGATCAATGCAGTTGGAATAACATTTGCCTGCTGACCTGAGAGGGGCGAGAAATGCATCATGTGGTCCAGAGGCTAGACCTGACGCTCTCCCATTATGAAGTTTGAAGCTGTGAAGACTGCACATGAACACTGGCAGAGTGCATCCCGAAGCAGAACCCACTGCCCTCGCTTCTCCCCACACACAGCGGAAATGCCAAGACATATTATATAGATACATGCAGGCAGTTTCATAAACTTGTATTTCTTTGCTTTAACATCTCAAAAGTGAGTAGTTGTTTATAAATGTGATTGATTTAGATTTTAATGAATTAGAAACTTGTTAAGTGATCCAGAAATGGGCGAATATGAAGATGCTTAGTTCTAAATGACTTGATTTGCTTGTTTTTGGTCAACAGTATAATTATGTTGTGCTCAATGACAGGCTTTGCTGAATACAAACCAGGAAATTAAAAGTCCTTATCATTAGCTTCACCTGGCATAAAGAGATTTTGGGACATTGACTGATATATACACTGATATGCTTGAATTCTGACTGAAACCCAAAGGATTGCATGTTTGCCATGTGGAGAAAAGATGGCAGCACTTGCTTCACAATGAAAACTTCCTTCCACCATGAAATCAGATGAACCACATCAAAGTAATGAATGCATAATTACACCAGGAAGGCTGTGGGGTTATAGTTAGACCTGTGATGGATGGGGCTTTAGATGATCTGGATATATGTGAGTGAGCATGTAAGCATCTCCTCTGGGTTGGGATTCTACACTTGCATTAAGTAGCACCACACTGTCCTGTGATTGCTCTTAGGTTATATAGGCATATAAACAGAATCACATGTTCAGGTCTTTGCACATGCCTTTACTATTTTTTTGCTAAGATTTTTATACTGCAATATAAATATATATAAGGTATTTGCATTTAGCAGTAGTAGCTGTGTAGTTTATATGTTGTGTTTCTTCTATTAAGTATTAATATAAAGTAAAATAAACTAATTAGTCATGGAGAATATTTCAAATGGAATTTGTTGCAGGATGGTTTTAGTTATGTTCTTTGCACCATATGAATAAGTATATATTTAAGTATCAGGTGTCTATATTAAAGTAGGTAATCAGTAAACCTGTCTCACCAGTAATATATATGTAAAATCATGGCACTTGCTGTCAGATTAAGTTATTATTAAGTAATTATTTTTACAGATAATTAAGAAGTGTGTATACCACAATGACCATATCCTTTTAACATTGGTCATGTATCCCTTTTTGTAAGCAAGTGTTGTTAATCTATTTCTAATCTTTGTTGAATTGTTTGTGCCATCTTATTCTCAGAAATAAATATTTTTCCCTCTAATTCTTTTGTTTCATGTTTTCTTTCACTTTCCATTCCTCAGATATATGTTTATGGACCTTTTTTTATTTTAACACCTAAAACAAATCTCAGAAAGTGAATATAGAATCAAGGCAAGGCACAAAGATGTACTATATATATATATATATATATATATATATATATATATATATATATATATATATATATATATATATATATATAAAAAGTAGAAGAAAGGTTATGGATTGTGTTACCATGAACAGACTTTGTGTTTCTTCCAGTTGACGACATGTTAGTCTTGCCTATGTTCAAAATCTCAAGGTTTTATATTCACATGTATGTTTGTTTTGTTTTTAGCAGGTACCCAGAAAGAGAAGGAGAAGGAGAAAGAAAAGGAGAAAGAGGAGCAGCAAACAGAAGCAGCTGAGCCAGAAAAGAAAGATCCACCTCCTGTTGAGAAGAAGCCCCCGCCCACAACAGCATCCCCCAAAGGAGGCAAGAAGTCCCTAGGTTTGAAGTCAGTCAAGCCTGCTCCTGTAGCCACACCCAAAGGCAAAGCGAGTACTGCTTCCACCAGCAATGCCAAAGACTTGAAGAAACAGCTCCCAAACCAGAACAAAATGGGCAAAGCCAAGAAACCAGGGCCACCGCCTCCCCCCATCCCAGTCTTCTCTTCCTCCGGCCCACCTGGATCACGGATCCATGCCACTGGAGCTTTGAGCGTGACTAAAAGCACGTTCACCATCCCTAAAAAGCAGCCGCAGGGTGGGTCCAAGGAGTCCATGAGCTCTGGACCCTCTCCCACCACCAGGACGCCTCCTGCACCCATGCCTTCTACATTCCAGAGTCACCCACCGCCCTCCAAACCTGCCCAGCCTGTAGCACCTGCAGCCCCCCCACAACCGCCTCCGAACAATCAGATGAGATCCAACATCCGCCGCTCACTTACAGACATCCTCTACAAAAGGTGCGGTACCTGTGAACACCTGTTACTGTGTCTTGTTTGGATGATGTTTGCTTTCAGACTGAGTTGGGTGATGAAGTAATGTTCTGATCTTGCTTTTGTAAGTCATGTACATCATGTGTAGTATAGTATATGGTATGTTAAGTCAATGAGGAGAGGTTTTAAAGGAAGTTGTGACCTCATGGCTGGTTGTCTTACTGATCAGTAATAACTCTCGTACCATAGGGTGAGTGACAGTGATGATCTCTCCATGTCTGAGAATGAGGTGAGCAGGCTGGCTGTCAGCATTGAGAAAGAGATGTTCAACCTCTGCATGAATACAGACAGCAAGTACAAGAACAAATACAGATCTCTCATGTTCAACCTGAAAGACCCCAAAAATAAGGTTTGTGTGCTCTATAAATTTTTTTTAATAACCCGCAGAAAATCTTTTTATAGCATTTTTAAGTTATATCTGAGAATTCCTGTCTTCTGGTCTGTATTTAACAGGGCCTCTTTTATCGTGTGGTTGGTGGAGAAGTCAGTCCATTTCGATTGGTCAGGCTGAGCCCAGAAGAGTTGCTCTCTAAAGACATTGCTGATTGGAGGAAGGCTGATTCCTCAGAGGTAATGCAGGAACACCATTTATTTATTACTTTAAGCAGTGCAGAGAATGTTGGTTTGTTTAGATGGGGTAAACTGGTTTCCTTCCAGGGCCCAGCTCTCCAAAAGGTCTCTCTGAATTCAACTTCTGAAGGCCTTTCTTATTAACTGGAGGGGTTGAACATTTTGCGTCCCACTAAATTTTATTTTTATTTTATTTTATTTTATTTTATTTTATTTTAATTAATTTATTTGATTATTTATTTTTCCTTCCCTTCTCTGCATCAGTCAGAATTATAAAGCATGCTAACTAGAATAATGTCAGGCTGGGCTAAGGGGCTTAAGAGTGTTTGTTGATTTATCTGCCTTTAGTTCTGTATTTGTGCGTTATTGAAAAACTAATAAAAATATAATAATAATAATAACTGGAGGGATCGAGTCAGTTATATTTACAGATGGCAGAAACGAACGTTACGCTTGGTGGGGCTGTAGTCTGACTCGCGGTTTAGACTAAACGAAATCTATCTGTGAATTTTGTTTCAAGGCTCTGGAGACCAGTGGACGATCTCATTTGGGACATGCTAAGACTGGATCCAAGCAAGAAGCAGCCCCCCATGATGTGGACATGGAAGAAGCCCCTTCCATGTCTGATGGAGATGTATGTATTTCTGCTTCTTCCCAATCTCCCCGCTTGGCTTCCGCAGCAGTAAGTGCTGGCTTTCTCTCTTTCCTTTCCTTTCCACAGTCATTACCCTTGTCCCCTTCTGTTGCATTCCCTTCTGCTTTCGTCTTCTAAAGCTTTTCTGTTTAGATCTGAATGTCTTCTTTAGAGGCCTTTAAACAATGTCTTAAAGTGCTACAGTGCTTTTGCAACACTCAACCTTGCCATGTCATGCATACACCACAATGCTTCTGACTCATTCTTGCTTATTAAACCTGTGATATGTACTTGAGTGGCTTGAAACCGTGACTTAATTTCTGCGTTCTGTGGCTTGTGTGCACGGAAATGAAGAAAATGAACCTTTGTACAAGAAGAGAAATGTATGGCGTGACCTTGGAGATCTGTCTTTCTCTTTCTAGGATCATCAGGATTCGCATCCCCCCGCTGCAGCCCAGGACGCAGGAAAGAGCAGCGCAGTGCCAGACTTACTGAGCAATATGCTGAAAGACACCACAGCAGAGCACAGGGCTCACTTATTTGATCTCAACTGCAAGATTTGCACTGGTAAAGCCCTTAAAGGATATTTTCTGAATAAGCCACATGGCTTTAGGTGTCACACTTACAATGTATGTTGTTGTCGTCAACTCTCTTTCAGGTCAGAGGCCTGCTGACGACGAACCCGCAGCCAAAAAGCCTAAAATGTCTATTCCTAAAAAACAAGAGCATCCTGAAAAGCCCAAGGCAGAGCAGCGTCCGTCCAAGGTGCCTGGAGCGCAAGAGCCACCCACGGTCTCTCACCCTGCCAGTGAGACCCAAATGCCACCATACCAACACAGTGCCGCAGAAGAGCCGAGCAGCATGTTGCCCGTCGCTCAGACCCCTGCGGCTACCCCTGCTGTCTCTTCTGTCACCATAACACGACGTGACCCCCGTACTGCCAGTCACCGCTCCTCTGCGCCCTTGTCTCAGCCTAGTCCTGATGTTGCAAATCCTGCTGCTGCTCCAGTCAACATGCCTGCTGTAGCGCCTGTATCCGTTGAACCTCCTGTGGTGGAGGCGAAGGGCCCCTTGCCCATGCCGCCTCCAGCTCCAGTGTCTGTATCGAAATCTGTGGCGTCAAAGCCAGTCTCTTCAACAGACTCCCGGCACTATGGGGCCAGCGCGACAAGGTGTGCTTTCACAATAGTTTCTATTGATTTTGTGATGCATGTTACTTGAAAGGAAGTTCAAACATTGCCACGAAGTTTTAAGTTCCTCCGCAGATCTGCTGACCAGTTTGGATTTCAGAAATTATTGTTGTAACCATAATATAATTATTTAATAATCACAATTAAGCATGCTGTGTGCTTGTAATCTGAGGAAAGCTGCCAACTGTAATTGCTTAGTCTATTCATTAGTGGTATAGAAGGTAAGACAACACTTAACATCTGTCATTGCTAACTTTTTGTGTCAGTGGTGCATCTGAGCCCCCTCCAGAAGGCGAGACGGCTCTCTTCCTGTCAGGACAGGAGATGATGTGGAAAGGATTCATCAATATGCACGGTGTTGCCAAGTTTGTCACCAAGGCGTACCTGGTCTCTGGGTCTTTTGAGCATCTCAAAGAGGTTTGGGTTTGTTTTGTGCCATGTCTGGCCAAATAATTATCTGTTGAAGAGCAAGTATTATGTGTGGAAGTTATATATGCATGCTGAAGCACATTTCTCATTGTTTTCCAGGACTTGCCCGATACCATTCACATTGGTGGTAGAATTTCACCCCACACAGTTTGGGACTACGTAGGCAAATTGAAGACTTCGCTGTCGAAAGTATGTCTGAAAAAACGTTGCTCACACATTTTGGATTGTGTTTGTGTCTTAATGATTGACATCCTAAACAACCCCTTTGCGTCTCTGTTGTGTCTGTGTTTTTAGGAGCTGTGTCTTATTCGTTTTCATCCAGCTACCGAGGAGGAGGAAGTTGCGTACGTGTCTCTGTTTTCTTATTTCAGCAGCCGCAAGCGTTTTGGCGTGGTGGCTAACAGCAACAAGCGCATCAAAGACCTCTACCTCATCCCACTGAGCTCAAAGGACCCATTGCCTGCTAAACTCTTACCCTTTGATGGGCCAGGTAAGAACAAGGATAGGGAAAAGTAGATGTTTGACTTTCAAATTTAATAAACATAATAATTGGTAATAAACTTAAGGTAAGTATGCATATGATCATATTTGGTGCCTTTGACTTGTATATGAAATAAGAGTTTGTTTCATGAAATGAATGGTTTCTCAAGTATTTTGCATGTGTTCTATGGTGAACATGATTGTTTATGTACATTGTGCTTTCATGTTTGTAAATCATGTAATTAAAATTTCTAATAAAATACATGCATACCAAATTGGTAGATATGTGTCTCAAGCTTGTTTCTTAGTTCTCCTTTGTAATAATTGCGGGTTAATAGTGGAACAGTGGAGAAATTTTGAAATTTCAGCAGAGCTGATGAAGAAACAATGCACCACATATGAGTGACTAGTAATTCACATGTAGCTACATGCTGGGATACGGCCATACAAACAAGCTGACCATGGAAAAACATCTGCAGAACTCTAATGAGGAGGATAAATACCTGAGCAGCTGAGAGAAATCAACCAACTAACAATACAAGACGTCCTGTGCCTACCCAGAGAACTACCTCTTCGTTCCTGTACTGGTTTCTGGACCGCTAATGACTGCTAAAGACAACCTTTGTTAAATTACAGTTAGCCATAAAATAAGGAGAGTGTTTGTTAATGAAATATAATGACAAGTGTAACAACCATGATAGTACAGTCTCAAGATTCTTAGGCTAACAAATTAAGTCTTTTAAAGTGAAATAGAAATTGTATCTTGGAAGTAAGAATGACCAGACCTTATCAAATAATTGATATGTACATGATAGAAACTTGGAAACAAACTCTCATGTCATATGCAAGTGACACTGGAACTTTGAAGGTTGCCTAATATAATGTCATGGAGTGTGTTGTGATTTGTGATCATATTTTAATGGGGTTTTGTTTGTTTGTTTTTGTTTTTCCAGGGCTGGAGCCAGCTCGTCCCAATCTCCTCCTCGGGCTTTTGATTTGCCAGAAGGACAAGAAACGAACCGGTGCCCCGCTGGAGAGTGAAGAAAAACGTTCTAAAACGCAACGAGACGAGGAGACTGGGCTCCCAAAACCAGCCGTTGTTAGCAAATCTGATAAATCGGCGAGAACCAGTCTGGAATCTGTAAGCACAACACCTCCAGGAACTCCACCCCCCCTCAGCAGCTCAGAGCCTTCAGTGGGTCCACTTCCAACAGCGTCAGTGTTTTCTCTCCTGTCTTCTGTCAAAGTACCTGGTGTTACTACAAGTACAGGCAGTAATTCTCCATCAGCTACTACTTCAACAGCAGTACCTGGCGCCAACCCACTTCAGACCATCCTGAAGACCCTGTTTGGCAAGAAAAAACAAGATTCTGAAGCTTCTCGGTCACCTTCAGACCAGAGTTCAGATGTTTCAGTCCCTCTGTTGGATCCAATTGTTCAACAGTTTGGGATTGCCAAAGGAAAGAAAGTAGATGAAGAGGATGACAGACCCTATGATCCTGAGGAGGAATATGATCCTAGTATTGGCTACAGTACAGAGAAGCCAAGTGATCCCGTAGTACCTGCAACCATCAAGCAGCCTGATGTCATAACTGGCATGGTGGATGATGTTGCTTATGATCCTGAAGATGACTCTATTTTTGAGGACGTTAAAGTTGATCCATGTTCCAAGAAGCAACAAGAGGAACTTGTGGAATCCCAGCAGCCACAACCACCCGATGCATCAGTTGCCCAGCCAGCTAAATCTCTGCTTGTCAACAGTCAGCTTCTTCAGCTGGGAAAGAAGGTTGAAGAGTTGGTTGCAAAAAGCCCAGTTATTAACCAGAGAAGGGATCCAAGGCAGAGCAGGGATCCTAGACAGGCAGCTGCCACTAGGAGGCTAACCTCTGATTCCGCAGAGAAGGAGGAGTCACCTGATGTCACGTCTACTAGTACTACTGTTGCTGCTGCTACGACAATAACAGATAAACCACCACTTGACATTGTTGCAATCCTAGACACACTAAAGTCACAGCAACCTAAAGTCATTGACACTCCCTTACAGCATTCTTCTGAGGAGACAACATCAGAATCCACAGAAATACCGCCATCAGAAGATGAGGTCAAAATGGAATCGCAACCATCGCATCCTGTTGTTTCCCAATTAGACACACCCAGGCCAGAAGAAGAAGCAGAAAGTGAAGAGGTACCTTTTCTAGATAAAGACAGCACAGAAATTTCCATTCCACTTCTAGGTGAGAAGATAGACCCTGAGTTGGTAGATAGTTTTATGGATCCCGAACCTAAAACTGAACCAAAGTCTGAAGAGAAAGATGCTCCCATTGAATCGGAAAGCAAGAGTTTTGAAGAGATTTGGCCTAATTCTGCCAGCATTTTAAAAGTAGAACCTATATCTGGTGTCGAAGAGCCTGCAGAATCTACTCCAACAACATATTATAGCATCTCAACAATCAGTACGCCAATAACATCTATTGGAGTGTCACCAGATACTCAAGTGAGTTCACCCTACCTGGATTCACATAGCTCCCATTTGCCACACATGACCTCATCAAACTCTCAAAATGAATACAGAGGCCCACCGGACATTCCACCTCCGATGTCTTTTCCACCACCAGTTGGGCCTCCACCCATGCTTGGTCCACCACCAATGACTGTTCCACCACCCATGCATATTCCTCCTCCAATGTCCGGGCCACCCCCAATGCAGGGACCTCCTCCAATGCAGATGCCTCCACCAATGCAAGGCCCACTTCCAAGCCATGGAGAAGCTGATCTATCACAGTATGCACCACCTGGACCATATCCACCTTATCAGAATCAGTGGGGAAGCAGTCCACAGTTTGATGCTTCAAGAGGACCACTCCCACCAATTATTACACCCAGAGGACCACCTCCGCCAATGCCTCCTATAGGTCAGAGAGGGCCTCCGCCTCAGATGTTTAATAGTAATATACCACCTCAGCCTCATATTGGGCCTCGAGGTCCACTTCCTGGCCCTCCACCAGCTGGCCCACCACCACCGGCTTTTGATGGGCAACGATTTAATGGACCTCCACCACCTTTCAGCTATGCTGGACCCAGAGGCCCAACGCCACCATTTACAGGTCCCCCTCCTGGCCACTTTGATAACAGAGCACCAGCACCATCTCACTTTCCTGGGCCAAGAGGCCCACCTCCACTTCAGAATATTGGGGAGCATGGACCTCCACCTAACATCTCAAGAGGTGCTGGTGATCAGTATGATAATGATAAACCAACCACACACGCTTACAGAGAGAATCAGGGTCCTTCACATGGGCCTACCTTTAGGGGCCCTCCACCAAGCCACTTTGATGGACGAAGGGGTCCTCCTGGTTCTGCAGGAGACATGTCGGGGCACAGATTTCCACCTCCAAGCCAGTTCCGTGGCTCGCCTCAGCATAGAGGATCTTTTGATGAACCAAGGGCAGGATTAACCCAAGACTTCGAGAGGCACAGGGGACCAGCACCTCAGCAGTTTGGAGGAGGACCAAGAGCTCCTCCACCAGGACAATACTCTGAGAGTGATGCCGGAAGTCAGTCTTCACGCTACCACTTTGATGACCACTCAAATGACATTAGACCCATACGGGGGCCTCTGTTACCTACACCTCCTGAAGGTCCGCTTCCAGTGCCAGGACGCATGGGTGGACACAGCCCAGAGTCCCATCATGACGAACACTGGAGAAGGCACTCCCCTGAAGGGAGGAGGCGCAGCAGCTCGACTAGAGATGGTTCTGAACCTCAAGACAGGTCGAGTCGGTTCGACAGTGTCCCCCGTGACCGAGATGGTCCAACAAGGCTGTCTGAAGAGAGGCAGCGAGATTTGTCAGAGGACAGGAGAAGAGACAGAGATCGGGATGGGTCGCATGGGAGCAGGCCTTGGGGCTGGAGTAGAGACCGTGAGTGGGATCGCGGCAGGGAGAGAGACCGCGAAAGAGACCGCAGTAGAGACAAAGACCGAGAACGAGACCGGGACCGCAGTAGGGACAGAGAAAGGGATCGGGATCGGGATCGCAGCAGAGAGCGGGATAGAGAGAGAGACCGCAGCAGGGAAAGGGATCGCAGAGACACTGATCGGCATAGAGATGGAGACGGAGACAAAAGACGGGACCGGGACAGAGAGCGAGAGCGAGAGAGAGACCGCGGCAGGGATCGAGAATCGGAAAGAAAAGACCACGACCGAGACAGAGACAGAGCCAAGAACAGAGAACGGGACCGAGATCGAGATCGCGACAGAGATCGTGACAACAGAGACAAAAGACGGGAACGCTCGAGGAGTCGCGAACGAGACCGCGGAAAAGATCGAGACCGGCGAGACAGGGACAGAGAGCGGGACCGAGACAGGGAGAGGGAAAAGGACAGAGATAGGAGGGAGAGAAGCAGGAGTAAAGACAGAAAGGAGGAAAAACGAGAAAAAACTGACGCCTCCAAAGACATTGACAAGTCTGCCGATACTGAGACTGCATCCTAATTTTCTCAAATCTTTCTCTTTCATATTCACCAGTGTCTCAATTTTTCATACCTGGAGTTTTCCTTCCGTTGATGGACGTGCATGGATTTGAAAGTATTCTACATGTTGAAGTCAATTTTTTTTGTACTCCTTTTTTTCCCCCTGCTCTCATTGCATATATTTTTTTCTATTTCGCTCAAGGACACATTTCAGTTTAACGTCATACCGTGTTTCTTCAACATGTACTTCTTTCCTGTTGAAATCTATTTTAAGAGTACAGTAACACTGTTTAATAAACAAAGACGTGTAAATATGTATTTGTGTATATACAGGTATGTTTTAACTACATTTTTCTAACTAGCTCAGTGAAGCCATAGCTTAAAAAAGTCATGTAAATGAAAAAAAATGTCTTTCTCAATAAGGGTTTTGAACAGTGAAGCTTGTTTAGCACTGAATGGATATACGTGTAGGCTGTTGTCAATCAGCTGTCCACTAAGCTTGTAAGGTTTTGTTTAAATGGCTCTATTAAACCCCTCTTTGTATGATCTCAGCCTCCTTTTATATCGCATCTCTCATCATCTACACCGTTTAACCCGCTTGCGCTAGAACGGGTCTGTTACTTCCATCGTGTGGTTAAAGAAGGAATAACAAAGCCTACAAGTAGTGTTTACACCAGTGTTTCTCAGGACCTTAATGAGGGGAAATATCAAATCTATGTTTTCTTTGTTCTAGCAGTAAAAATGATAGATATGATGAGGTTAATTGTAGTACACAGACTTGTAGGTAGGTAGGTTGTGTGTGAATCAATATTGGCTAGATTTGTTTTAATTAGGGTCATGAAA
This sequence comes from Megaleporinus macrocephalus, assembly GCA_021613375.1. NCBI lineage: Eukaryota > Metazoa > Chordata > Actinopteri > Characiformes > Anostomidae > Megaleporinus > Megaleporinus macrocephalus. Next base: position 26,704,796 of record CM038714.1, read on the forward strand.
TTCAACAACTGCTAAACATTTGGAGTCCAGGCGCTGAAATGATGGATCGTAGTGTAAATAGCCAGTGTTGTAATCGTTAGTAACTAGGGGTGTTAGAAAATATCGAGAATATCGAATATTGGGATATTATGTTTGGTGATACTGTATCGATTCTCAAAAACACAGTATCGATACACAGATTCCTGGCAGACATTGATGGCAGCATTGTAATTCATTTTCAGTTCCACTCCAATATTAACAAGCAGCACAAGGGTGCAATGCTATTGTAAGCATTGATAAACCTGTTTATACAGTGGTGTGTTTTAATAGTAGGATTTGAAAAATATGCAATGTATCACTTTGCTTGCAGTATCGCAATATATCGCGATATATTAAATCGTGACCACTGTATCATCATACGTATTGTATCGCCAGGTTCTTGCCAATACAAAGCCCTATTAGTAACCTGGTCTACGTAAACTCCAGTATGTTGGTTTAGAAATTAAACAATGTGAGATTAAAATACAGAATGACCATATTTGGTTATAAATAGGAATCACTGCAGTCTTCATACTCCGTATCTCAGCTAGAGTCATCGTGTTGATTTAAGACAGTGTACAATCATCCACAGTAACGATGTTGACTGTGTCGGTAATGGAAAAACAAAGCTTTATAAATAAGCTACTGAGTTCTTACGTGAACATACTGATAGTGAAGAAAATATGAAATATATTATAACTTATGTGTGTATGATAGTAACACTTAACTACATTTTTCCCAGCACAACATCAGTGCAGTGATGAGAGTGGTTCATTACCCAAATAATACCTGCTTTCTGGTGGTCCTGACCATTGAAGAACAGAGTGGCTTAGAAAGTATGCAGAGAAATGGATGGACTGCAGTCTGTAATTTTAGAGTATAGGCTTTTAAACAATGAGCTTAAGCGCTAAAGACTTTTACACATTTTATTTATTTTATTTTATTTACACATTCTCTGAGCTCTCACACTCTAGTCCAACATGCCCTTACAGAAAATAAGTATACTTAAAGTTCATTTTATTAAGTATACTTTATGCAGTTACTATACTAATGTCATTGTACTAGTAGTACACTTGTATATGTACTATTTTAATACTTCTTGGGACTAAATCGGCCCACTTTCTAGTTTTTAAAAGTATAATTTTAAGTACACTTTAAGTGTAAGAATAGTAAACCAAGTATAAAACTAGTTTACAGCTTTTGTACTGCAACTACACTAAAAGTAAACTTAAGTGTTTACTGTTAGTTTACTAGCTTGTAAGTTTTCTTTAAATGAATTTAAAATAATACTTATAATTTCCTGCTTATATTATTGTTGTACTTTAAAGTATATGACTAGGTTTAAGGATTTTTTCTACTTAAAATAGAACTTAACAATGTTTACTTACTCACCAGTGGACACACATAAAATAAACAAGACACACTCAGATTAAGAAACATATTTGTATCTTTATAAATCTTTATAAATCAAATTTTAAATAAATATTGTACTGGATGTGTTTTTGTGCTCAATCAAAATATTAAGTACTATACTTAGACTGTTCTATACTTGTCAGTAAAACCCAAGCATACTTAAGTATAACTGTGTTTAGTATATCACTGAGAAGTACATAAAAGGTAAACTGAGAGCATACTCACTTCCTTTTAGTTTAAAAGAAGTAAACAAATGGTACCCTTGAATAAACTTTTTTGTAAGGGTGGTCTCAAAGATGTCAGTGCTGCCTGGTTATTTATGGCTCGCCTTTCTGCTTCTTTTGGCCATTGTACACCTGACCACGTCGTAATTCTTTTGGGTACACAGTGGTTCTCAAATTTAAGTTCCCAAGGTAACAGGTAAATGCCCCTATTTGGCGGGGGTCCCAAAAAGCCTTGACCTTCCTGCAAGCCCAGAGCCTTCTTGGCCATATGTCTAATAAGCTTTTAATACATGCTATGATTCATATAAAAATTCACAACTATATATATATATATATATATATATATTTATATATATATATACCATTATTTGCTGCTTAATCCCGGGGGTCATGGGGGGCTGGAGCCAATGCCATCGTCATAGGGCGAAGGCAGGGTACAGGTCTCCAGCCCATCGCATAGCCAACAATATATATATATATATACAAACATACAAAGTGTTTGAAGAAGCAGATGGAGTTCTCCCTGGCTTGGGCAACATTTGATCTAGCATGATACCCACCACCTCTCTGACTAATCAAAGATGCAAGTCCAGTTTGAGTAGGAATAAGAAGTTGGCTGTTGGTCTGTTTTACCTTCTGGTGTATGCACAAGACCACAGTGCTGGTTCAGGTGGACCACTTGTCAGTAGTTGCAGCTTCAGAGAGTTAAAACAGAGATTGCACCTCTCTTACAATATCATCTGTAATTAGGTCCACATCACAGTCCAGATCAATGGTATCAGTGTTGCTGTTCTCACTACAGGGAGATGAATGAGTTGGTGATTCTCCAGATTATTGAACATCACAGATCTTTAGAGAATCTAGCTTTCTGTCCTCTAGTCTGAAGTCTTGAACTGTGATTGTTAGAAATTGGCTCACAATCACAAGGCCTACAGTGATGACTCTTAAAGATATACTGCTTCAGATAAAGATCTCAGGAGGTCTCAGAAGAGGATCCAGTGACTGCAACCCATCCACCAACTCAGGTGTCTGCATAATAAGAGCAGACAATTTCTGAATAGCAAACATCTCTGGTTCTGATCTGCTTGTGGCACAGGCTTTGTCCATCACATCCTCAGTGCACTCAACTGCTTTAGTTTCTTGCAGGCAGTCTGTCAAAGTTGCAGTTGGTTGTGGGCTTCACGCTGGAGGCTACAACCTCATTTTGGTCTTCTAGTTTATCTGCACTGTCCAGCAATGTGTTAATGACAGCTTTAGCAGGCCCGCCTGATACTAATCTGTGAACTCTCTTACAGATCTGAAACTGTCTGATCAGTCATGATCTCACTTTATGTTTATGATGGCTTCATGCTGAACATCAGAAGTCACAGAAGTCTTTATGCATGCTTGATTTACTGTCCAGTCCAGTTTACATCATAGAGGACCTTCTTCACAACGGCTTCTGTTAACTTGAGTGGTAAGAGCCATTTAAGCTCATACTGACTGATTCAAGGGTTTTGGGACACTTGCTGTAGTAACACTCGTTTAATGCAAAGAGAGCTTGCAAAGGCCTTGACTACTAGAGAGACTGAAGACTAAGCAGTAAGTGTGCTCAGTAACATTAAGTTCTACACGTACAGAATGTAGTTCATCTGATTCTCTGTATACTCTCTTACCCTGTTCTTCAGTGGTCACAGAGTAGTTGTGGGGGTGGTGGATCATTCTCCCCACTGCAGTGACACTGACATGGTAGTGGTGTGTTAGTGTGTGTAGTTATAGAACTACGTAGTGCTTCTATAAGATCAGTAGAGCTGATAAAATATACAGCAAGTGTAGAAACAGAAAAGGAGGTGTACCTGATGAACTTTGGCTAATTAATATTTAATTGATTAAATTAGGGCAGCACGGTGGTGTAGTGGTCAGTATGGTGGTGTTGTGGTTAGTACGGTGGTGTTGTGGTTAGTATGGTGGTGTTGTGGTTAGTATGGTGGTGTAGTGGTTAGTATGGTGGTGTTGTGGTTAGTACGGTGGTGTTGTGGTTAGTATGGTGGTGTAGTGGTTAGTTTGGTGGTGTAGTGGTTAGTACGGTGGTGTAGTGGTTAGTATGGTGGTGTTGTGGTTAGTACGGTGGTGTTGTGGTTAGTACGGTGGTGTAGTGGTTAGTACGGTGGTGTAGTGGTTAGTTTGGTGGTGTAGTGGTTAGTACGGTGGTGTAGTGGTTAGTATGGTGGTGTTGTGGTTAGTACGGTGGTGTTGTGGTTAGTACGGTGGTGTAGTGGTTAGTACGGTGGTGTACCCTGCCTTTGCCCGATGACGCTGGGATTGGCTCCAGCCCCCCTGTGACCCTGACTAATGGCATATAGCGGCAGATAATGGATGGATGTTTCAGTTATGTTGATTTATACAAACCTATGTGATGACCGGTGGAGTCAAGAAGAAGTTGGTGTCCAAACCTGTGTTCTCTTATTAAACATCTCAGAAAGGGTTGAGTCTGAGAAAGGCAATTTATTTATTGCACGGTACTGTATTCGTTATACTCTGGAAGAGCAGAATGTTTTGGAGATGCTGAGCTACTGGCCTAGAACATCTTCATCTTATTCATATCACTGCATCCTCTACTTTTCTCTGGGATGCTGATCCAGTGCTGTCCAGCCTTTATTAAAAAAACTTTACATCAGCATTCGCAGATATGTTTATAAAAATATCAAATATTGCCATCAACCCACAATTCCGCTATCATTACATTACTATACTATATGTAAACACATTGTAAGGTATTTAAATATTAGGGCTGTGTATGGGCAAGAACCTGGCGATACAATACATATTTTTCATATTTTCAAATCCTACTATTAAAACTCACCACTATATGAACAGGTTTATCAATGCTTACAATAGCACTGCGCCCTTGTGCTGCTTGTTAATGTTGGAATGGGAGCTGAAAATGGATTACAGCGCTGCCATCTAGTGGTCAGAGGTTTAAACACATCACACACTCATTCACTGTCTGCCTGGAGTCTGTGTATTGATACAGTGTTCTTGAGAATCAATACATTATCATGAAACATTATATCTAGATATTTTGATATGCCGATATTTTCTTACATCTCTATTAAACATATTATCGCTTGTCTCAACTTTTAATAAAAATTAATGCAATTTAAGAGCATTTCTGTTGGTTTTGTTAAGCAAATAAAAGCTTCTTTCCTGAAAAACAAGTGCCTAAATCTTTTGCACAACAGTGCTGTATATAACAAGTGTATTACTTGAATGAATATAGGTTGCAAATCCAAAATTTGGCCAAACAACCCAAATATAATATACATTTTTAATGCATATATGTCATCACATTTCCAAAAACATCACACTGTTGATGCTGGTAAATCAAGTTTTCCAAAATCAGCATTTTGTCAAATTATCTAACAGAATGGGTTCATGGTTTCTTACAGAAATAGATATCATTAAAGATCAGAGACCCACATTCAGTACTGGTTCTAATTACAATAAAACAGCTTTAAAAACTTATTTTACATTTCTAAGTGCTGCCCAAAAAATATTTAGCTCTTCATCAGTTCCTGCATCCACTCTGCTCAGTCCAGCCAAAATTGGGGTAAAGCCACCACCAGAAACATTTCCTCATCACTCTTTGTATGCTTGCAGCCACCTGTACATGCACTATTTTCTTTTTATCAGTTGCTTTTATCATGATTGTGGGATTAATTATGAATTCTTCTTCAGGGTGGTCTTGATCTTGAGGCTTATTTGTTCATTCACTCTATTTCTGCCTCATACAGATTCTTCATATATGATCTTGGTATCTTAGTTAGACAAATCAGTCCAACATTCTAACGTCACTAGTCACTAGCCAGAAATGCTGACCCGTCCAGTGTGCTCAGTGTCTTCACAGCCTTCACTGCTGGTCTTAACTTCTCCTCTGTAGCAGTATTGGCAGAATTCTTCTCCTCCTTTCACGGATCAACAGCCATGGGTGTACTGGTATTGCTGTCACTGCTCTGGACCGCAGATCCTTTTTTTAAATCTACATTAACATCTTCTCGCCTTCATCACCTGCATTTATCTTTTCTGCAGCATCATCATCTTCCTTCCTGTCTGAGAGAGAATCAGAATCTTGACCATTAGACATGTCACACATGTCAACATCACTTGTCACTGATCCTGGAGGGTCTACGTCCATATGGTCTGCACTGCCGCTATTCTCGATTGCTGGAGACTTTTTCGATTGCCTTTTCTCTTCATCATGGCTGACCTCACTGGGCTTTTCTTGGGTATCACCAGCAGAAACATTTTTATTACCAGGCTCTGTATGATTACAAACACTTGAATCCTGATGGTCGGATGTTTCTTGGTCTTCACACACATTCCTTTTGTTTCCGTCTGATACAGGTTTTTGATTTGCCAAATCGCTGGACACAGAAACAGGAGCTTGTCCACTCTGCTGAGTATGTTCATTAACTTCAGTGTCGTTCTTAACGTCAACAGCAATATTATCACAATCCTGCTTCTTCTGGATTGGAAAGCTTTCTCCTGAATCTCCAACTGCACCTGGTGGTATGTTAGAGATTTTAGGTTCCTGTTCTCCTGTAACTGTCTCTTCTTGTTTGCTGACCTCAAACATATCCTCATCAGTTTTGGTGCTACATAACTGCGCTGTATGATTACAACCACGTAAATCCTTTTTCTGGATTTCATCAACTGCTTCTGTAATGGATGTGAGATGATCATGGGACGTTTGTTGGTCTTGGTGCTCACTCACTATTTGCTCATTACCTTTGTATTCGTCTGATACAGGTTCTGTATTTGGCAAATCGCTGGACACAGCACCAGGAGCATGTCCACTCTGCACAGTATCTTCATGAACTTCAATGTCTTTCTTAACGACCGACAGGTCATCAGCATTATTATCACAATCCTGTTTATTCTGGAATGGAGGGCTTTCTGCTGAATCTCCAAACGCACCCTCTGTTGTGTTACTACCAGGCATCTCATTGGATGACTCTTCATTGACTTTATCAGAATCACTTGCTTTTTCATTTCCTGTGGTCACGTCAGACGGGTCTAATGAGGGCTCTGTCTTAGGCTCATTCTTATGATCTGGTGGGCTGTTGGCTGAGTTTCCATTAGCATCTCCTGTTTCTGCCACATTATTACTAGAACCAGTTTGAGACTCCCGCTCTGTTTGGAGGTCTGTTTCTTTACTTTTAGCACTAGACTCTGAAGGATGTGTGTCAGGGGTCCCTGGCTTTCTGCTTGTGATCTCCTTTTTAAATCTTTTTTGAATCCTCAGAGGACACCACACAAAGTCTTTTTCTGGCTTGAAGTTCTCGAAGGCATATCTGATCAGTTCCTTTCGCTTTGATGTGTCCAGAACAGCAAACATGAAGTAGTCTAGAACGCTCCGCTTCACATTGGGAAGTTCTCTGTTCACCAGAGTCTCCTTCAGGAAGAAGCGGACCAGAGGAGCCTGGTAGTGCTCGAGGCCCAGGATGCCCAGACACTTCAGAATGCGGGTGATTCGGAGGTTGTTGTGAGTGTTTCTGTAACGTTAAAGACAAAACATAAACCATAAGCTGTAAACTGTACATTACATTAAAGTAGGAAGTTCATATCTGTGAAAACATAAACACCGACCTGTTTAAGTTCCTAAATCGCTCTTTCCAGTTTACAGCGCAACACACTTCACCTGTTTCCTCATCCAGCAGTTTTATTCCATAGAAGTCCAGCATGAGCTTATAAGACTCCAGCAGTCTTCTCTTCGCCTCCTTATCCTTACGGAAAAGCTGGAAAACAGCAGTATCACATTTTGTTCTTCATTCCAACTGTTTACAATTAACATGGTGAATATACACTACTGTGCAAAGGTCTGAGGCACTAAAGCTGGTTGTTTAAAAGCTTATATCTTAGCAATAAGTGCATTCTCACCAGTATAAACACCAGATATCATTAGAACAGATGTGAATAAGCATAAATACTAGATCATATCTTGAGCTCCAGTTTGAAGAACAAAGTGTAGTTCCAGATTTCTCCTGGACGCCCCAGACATTGTATGAATGTATTCAGTTCCTTCAGCAGCAATCTTGATTTAGCTTAATGAAGTACTGAGCAGTCAAAGCAGGTATTAGATGAGAACTGTCAATAATACTGGGTTGTTTCCACAATGAGAAGCTTGGAAAGGGTTGGAATACTATTTTAATATTTAAATTTAAAAGTTTGGAAAAACTTTTTTTAAAATACAAATATGTCCCCAAGTGCCTAAATCGTTTGCACACTACTGTACACCAAATATATGCTAAGTTGCATCTTACAGCTGTTAAGATATTATTATTATTATTATTATTATTATTATTATTATACGAAATAAGACATAGAAAACAGTACTTTTGTACCATCAAAAAAAATTCTTGATTCTGCGTAAATGAGAGATATCTACAAAGTTAGCATGTTAACCAGCTAGGCCCAGCCCATCCTGTCTCATAATATCACAATGAAAAGAAAAGTAAATACAATGTTGCTGCTGCCTGCTTGCTGCAAGAATCCACGTTTGGCAGCAAACAAAAGAAGTGACATATATAGAAGCCAAACAAGAGATAACTCTGGGGCTGTTTCCACCACTACAGAGGCTATTTGGTGGGTAGCAGGATGAAGTTTAATGCTGAACCCACAGCAATACCTTCTGGTAACTAAACAGTTGTTAAGTTAAGGCTAACACAGAGCAGGACGAACTGTGCGTGTCTTTGGATAAGGGCGGACACCAAACTTTCTGGTGGTATGTTTCCTCCAAGTGTTTAGAGTTTGAATTCGACAGGTCATCCTACACAATGTTCCATTTGCAAAGTGCAGACCACTAGGGCACAGCAAGGAAGGAGTTTCCAGTCCAAGTTTCTCAGAAACTTCTGGCTTCAGCTGCTTAGACTTGAAGCCAGAGCTTCCTATGCGGAACAAAGACCAAATCAGAGATGGAAGAGAGGGAGGAGCAGGGGTGTGGATTTCATCAACAGAAGGTGAGGACAGAGGTGCGGTTTCTATAGGGCATGTAATGATGCAGGAGGTCCTTCTCCCAAACTTAAGTTATTTCATAACTTCATTTAAAACACATATTATAATACTTACCTTGATTTCTTCTGGGGTCAGCACAGGTGCATCATAGTTCATTCCTTTCTCCTGAATTGGAAACAACCTATGCAGATGTTGATATTTAGATAATGCTTAAAACAGTTTATAGTCATGACAGAGCACTTTCATTGCCCTGTTACATTCCTCATTATTCTTATACATGGAAAAAGCTAATAATACAATAAAAAACATTTAAGTGAAAACAATCACTTGATTTGCACATATTACACATATTTATGTTTTAGGACCACTACGACTATGGTTTCCCATTTATTCCTGAAATTATAGGGCCAGGGCTGCTTCTTTATCCAAATTGTCTGACTGTGGCTCTTTGCCATTAAATAAAAGAGACTTACCACTGAATGTAGGAGTGCACCCACTCCAGCCTTTCATAATCACCAAACCAATCACTGTGAAATTCATCAATATATACACCTGTAGATAAAGACAATAACAGATCAAACCTTCCTTAATCTAGATTATTTTCTGGAATGTGATTATGTCTAATATCAGTATCTTCACTCATCAAGAACACGTCTTACCATCCGGCCGAGATTTAATCTGATTGTGGTAAAAAAGCAGGTTGGGAAATTCCTGGCTCTCCTCGGCATACATCTTATAGAAAAAAACCCATAGAGGCACATGGAATATGACAGATCCGTCAAATTACTGGGTGGCCAAATCTGACATGTTGTGATGTTGGGGTAATAATAATAAACTACTCACTTGTTTCAGCATTTCATCATCTGCTGTATCATCACACTGGACGTCCTAGAATTAAAATCAGGCAGCACTAATGAGATGCATTACAGAGTTTATATAAACTAATAACCAACAAATAATATACTTTACATATACGATTTGGGATGGGAAAGTATATAGTGCTTAGATAGTGCTTGGCTACTATATATATATATATATATATATATATATATATATATATATATATATATATATATATATATATATATATATATATATATATATATATATATCCATGGGTGTGTGTGTGTGTGTGTGTGATATAAAAGCGCACAAGGAGTCTATACAACTTACCCGAAACCCATGCCTGAACTTCTGCATGTCTTCTGCAGCATATTTCTTTCTCTGAGCACTGGAGTAGCCCGAGTTGAAGACGTTGTAGGTGAAGACGCTGTTGTTACAGACGATGTAGCTGGAGCTGGTCTAAGAAAACACAGAGAAACAGAAAGACCTTGTAATATGAAGTTCTGGTATGAATACATAATGAGATGTAAATCACATGTGGGTTGATTGATTGCGATGAAGAACCGAAAGATGTTTGTAAAATGAAAATGTTTAGTTGTTTGATTAATGACAACTCTGAATTTCTTTCTATTTTCCTTCACGTTCATTTACTCTCTCTTTAATGTTATTTGTTGTAGTTCTCCTCAGCGTTTTGTTTCTTGTTTCTGGTCTGATAACTACATTTCCCAGCAGCCCACTGCAGCGTCTGCTGACGTTTTTCAAAAGTGGACAGCTAAGCTCCCAATAGTGTCTATCTGCAGAGCCACATAGCCACAGCAGTTTCAGCTTATATTTCAAGGATGTATTTTTAAAATGAGTTTCGTTTGAAAGTGTATATTCTCAGGGTGAACATTACACATATCCCAGCAAACATGGTTACTATGTAACTATGTAATGTTTTGCTGCCCACAATGTTGTCACAACGTTCAAATGTAAATCCTTAGAAAGTAAATCCTCAGAAAGTTGCCAGCAAGTACAAACAACACCATAAACCATGTTATTTAATGGTGACGCTGTGACATCCTTGTTCAGACAACTTAAAAAACACCACATTTTGACAACAGTGTAGCAACACTGTAAGAAAGTAGACTGCGATGTAACAATGTTGTGTGTTTGCTGGCAAATTACACTCATGTGTCTGTGCAAACTATGTCTTATGTAGACATATCACTCAATTACCTCTAAATTTAATCTCAGTGTGTATTGTTGGCTTTATTATGGTTGCGTATTATATATACTGTTATTAATTTTTTTCCTTTCCGCCAGATCTTCGAAATATTAACTCCGTTCCAGCTCCAGAGTGTCCGGTATGATTGTGTGATTCAGGCTTGTATACAGCTTTTTGATCAGAAGCTTGGATTATGCAAAACTGCAGAGCATTTTTCCCCATAGAGAATAAATAGGATAGAAAAATACGGGCCAATCTACTCTACCTCTGCTCAACCGACAGACATTGTTTCGCATGCACTGACTCAGGGCAGACCCCTGACCACAACTGTGGTGTTGGTTTGGCCAGCACTCATCTGTCTGTCGTTTTTGTCATCCCTCTTTTTTCCCATTCATCTTCGGACAGTCCTATCAGCCACAACACTGCACGTACTCACTCAGGGCACCCAATCACACTGACCCGCGCTCCTCTACTTGTTGTTTATTCATTCCTCGTTTCTTGCCCTCCCTAAGCTGCTTCAGGAGATGCATTTTTCTAGTTAATATGTTTGATTTACTTATACGCCTGTGCAGGAAGAGAATAGACACAAACTGAACATAACATTAAGCTTTAGGGTAAAGCAAACTTTCATTCTTCGTAAATATGTGTTATGCAGGCACCCCAAAATCGGACGAGTAGGCTTATCTTAATTCCACAATCACTGAAATCATTATCAGTACAAAATAAGATAAATGCCTTCCTGGATAATAACACAGACTGAAGCACAAACAGTCTGTGTCTACACACGTTCTTGTGCTTAATTGCTCTGTCCTACTGTGCATATGCTAAATGGTCTAAACATTTTGCTCAGTTACCCTTGAATTTAACCTCAGAGTTGACTTTCCTTATTTATACACAGAGCTGATCTGAGCATAATATTCATCTTTAGGCTAAAATAACCTTTCTTAAAAATATAGGTGTTTATAGAATACAGACATTCATAAAATAATCCTCATAAGTATATATATACTAATGGGTTATGCAGACATACCCAAATCGCAATGAGCAGGCCTAACCTATTAAGCTAAACTAACCTTATTTAACTCAAATAATTATAGCATGACAACAGTGACTGTCTACATGTGTTAACATGACACAATCACGCTGTCCTACTGCGCAGACGCTGAATGCTATGCCTGGCATGAAACTGGGGACATATATTATTGTTAAGAAACCGCTCGTGCTGCAGGGTTGGGCTGGAACTGTAATCTTTTGATCTTGAAGAATGATTAATTTCTCTGTCCACTGGTGGAAAATAAATATTAAAAGGTAGTGATAGGCAGCCAAATACGTATTTAAATAAAGCACGCATAGCCTGAAACTGATACGGCCTCTGGATTGTGCAGTAAACTTTTGAACCCCAAGGAAATCTGGCCGAGAGCTGAGAGAGCACCAGGTTAGCATGACCTGGCATAGTTTAACACAAGCTTTTTAATGAGAAGAACCTAATGGTACCAGATCAAGTACCTCCCTCTCCAGATAGAGTCGTGTGATGATCACTCCAAAGAAATTAATTAAATTAACTCAGTGTGTGGAACATACAAAAAGGCGTTACACACACCCCCCCCCCTCCATTCTCCATCGTGACCGGAGAACAAAGAGCCTGCTCTTGTATCCCATGAGTCTTTTGGAATCTTTTTAAATCATTCTCGAGTTATTTGATTTAGTTTTCCAAGTTTGACAAGTGTGACAAATTTGGGCTTTGCATGAAGTTACTTCCACATGACATTATAAAAGTTGCTGAACTGTGATTTCACAATGAAATGACTATCAACACAAAATAAACACAATCCTGTGCTGGGTAATAACACACACACACACACATACACACACACACACACACACACACACACACACAGCAGCACAAACAGCCTCTCTGTTTACACCTTATATGCGCAATACGCCTACTACGCATGCGCAGAATAGCCTGAAAGCGCGGCTCTGCAGACAGACTTTTCTCGGTTAAGCGTCACTTTAGAGCGCTTCGTGTTATTTTTATTTTTTTTGTTTGTGTTTATGTATATATTTAGTCATAGTTTTGCTTAATTCAGTATGTTTCTCGAGTTTATGAAACCGAGTCACTTTCGATAGTTTCTAAAGTTAGCTTCAGGATATTACTCCGGAACTACTTCCAGAACATTACCCCCGACCAAAAAATGGAGAATAAATAATATCTTTGTCTACGATTATGAAAGCAAATCATTCTAAAATATCCCAGTCTTACCTCACTGGACAGAACTTCCTCACCACCCTCGTCCTCCCATGTTGAGTCACATTCAGCGTCGAAGTCCATCGACTTACTAGGATATCTAGATCTGCTTTGTTTTTCTCCCATAGCTTTGTCCTCAATCGATCCCCCAGATTTTGCCATATAACCAAGTGACCAGCGTACAAACAAGCTGAAGTAAACGAAACAGAGTTGCAGAGGTCGGAAAACCTGCTGAGCTACTAAGGACAGAAGACCACCCATCGGCTCGAACAGGTTCAGAGTAAACGAAAGTGAAAGATGGGAAGAAGTATTTCAGATATGTCATCATACAGGAAGCCTTAAACAGAGCCCTGCCCAAAATATATCTGTAACAAAGCCCTGGTCAGCCCCAGCAAACACACCACGCAGTCAGGTCGTTGTCTACTTTCTTACAATGTTGCTACAACGTTGTGAAAAGGTGGTGTCTCAACGTCACCACTAAATAACTTCCATGGAGTTCCATGCAGATATAATGGAACATATGAAGGATTAAATGAGGTTGTGAGAACGTACTGACAACGTTACCATTACGTTCTCACAACGTTGTTACAGCCTCATATAATTCTTCATATGTTCCATTATCTCTGCATTGAAGTCCATGGAATTTGGTTGTCACAACATCACCACTAAATAACTTTCATGGAGTTCTAGGCAGATACAATAGAAGGTATAAAGAATTCTTTGAGGTTATAACAACGTTGTGGGCATCTAAACCCCCCACAATACTTCACCTGGCTGGTGCGCAGTCAGAGACTTGTAGCTCATCTGCTGATGCACAGTTAATGACCCTGCATTCTGTGATCAGTGGTGAGTAATATATTCCTATGTATGTATATTTTTATGGGTAAAATAAACTTTCAGTTGAAGGTATATAGACATTTGCAGCGCGAATATTACACATGATGCTTGTCTGGAAAAACTTATGGAGACATATCGCTCAGAATCTCAGAACCTCAGAATTGAGAGTTGACTTTCCTAATACATGGGATTTATTTATACACATTATATTCATGTTTATGCTAAAATAACCTTCTTTAAAAAATATAGACATTCACAGAAAAACTGCTCATAAGCCTCAATAACTAATGGGGTATGTGGACATCCTCAAACCTCACATGAGTAGGTCTAACTTAATACCTTGATTAGCTAAAATAATAATTAAGACATGACGACACATATAACCCTCACAAGCAGTGTGTACTTGTTTACCACTCAAAAGCACGCTGTCCTACTGCGCATGTGCTGGATGCCACACCTGGCCTGAAACTGCAGACAGATATTATTGTTATGAAAGCACTTCTGCTCCAGGGTTGGGCTGGAACTGTAGTCGTTAGATCTTAAAGAATGATTCATTTCTCCGTCCATACAAAACTATTGGCAGTAAATAAAGTAATGATGCTCTGAATTACAGTCTAATAATGTGACGAATTGAGCTTTGCAGAGAAGTTACTTCCTCATGACGTTATAGAAGTTGTAGAACTCTGATTTTAAAGTAGTTAAAAGGAATTTCCACATTTTTTGGGTGTAATTAAAAAGTTGAGATGTAAAGAAGTGGTTTGATGTGAATTGGTGACAGCAACCCAAGTGTTGAAAGCTACATTACATGCTTGTGAATGTACTGCCTGATGACTGAGACGTGTTTTATGAGCTTTGAGAGAACATTTTGGCCTAAAATGTATATGATTATGGTGGAGAGATGCATGTAGAGTTTAACATCCAGTGGAACGCACATACAATAGTATGCAAAAGTTTGAAAACCTACTCAAATGACTCGTTCGGTTGATTTTCCAAATACAAATAAGTCAGCTTGTCCTCCTGTACAGGAATAAACTCAAATATGACATTAAAAAATAAATAATTGCACAATTTAAGCTGAACCTTTTTACACTCTAAAATATAAAACGGCCAATACTGTTTTTCATAAACTACATTTCATTTGTGTTCCTGTTGTGTTAAATTCAGCTAATAAACAGTAATTGGACTGAACTTTAAATATGAGTGAGTGTAACGGAGGGGCTGGAGCAGGTTGAGTGTGCTGAGTGGCTTTATTAGGGGCAGTACAATACTCTGACTCTGTATACCAAGCCAGGGTCAAAACCAGGCAAGAAAAACACATTAACATGGGTGTCTAAGTGAGTCCCGGGTGAGCTGCAGGCGTGTGGAATAGGAGGAAAATGGGTGGAGACAAGGTGGAGTACCCCGCAGGTCCAGGAGGGGGCAGTATGTGACAGTGTGTTCTTTGTAGGGAATGTTTTAGTTTAATTTGTTTAATGAACAGGGGGGATATATGACTGTCTATTTGTAGGGCGGTACTTATGGAAAAGAAAAGTTCAGCTACTGTACAGCTACTGTTCTCAAACTCTTTAACAGCAATCCTGTCTCTTAGCCTTAGATACCAGTTTATCCCTGAACTGAAAGCATGAAGGAAGCAAAAATAGCAGAGTGACTCACTCCTTTCTTTTCAGTATAAGAGAAAGTGAAAGAAGATCCTGAAAAGTTATGTGGGTCAGCTGTACTGAGGATTTGAGCAGCGCTGCTCCAAAATTTTTTTTACAATTAAAGAATATTAATAAAAACAAATAAAACATGTAATTAAATCTTATATCTTGTACTAAATTGGTGTTACGTTTGTTCTAAACGTGGAAAACAAGCCCCACAAAACTGGGGCAACTTTGATTAAAGCTGATAGAGGTAGCGCTGCTGGGAGTCACCCTGTAACACCTGAAATAACACTGAGCTGACATTATAACACTGACAACTTTACCAAAACACCCCACGCACTATAGACAGCTTTGTCAAACGTGTTAGCTTAGTTTGGGCTGCAGTAACTGGTGTTGGTGGGTAACAGAGTTTTTAATAGTAGACTTACTTTTATGGCATATCATGAACTTGCTGGTAGCACATATGCAGCATTATTTATGTTTTGGCTGCTAAACATTCTCAAAATTCAGAGCATCCATTGATACTTAGGGAATAAATATATACAGGACAAAACATGTAAGCCTCAGAACATTTTTGTTTACATGTATGACACAGTATACTGTAAACAATCCAAAAATCCACAATGTTTTTTAACCTAATATTCACCTGAACTTTGCTCAAACCCACACACAATTTTATTGAAGAACCAAAGATTGTAGAAGATACAGATTGTGTAAAACACTGTACAATATGGAAAAATGTATAAAGGGTGTACCAAATATGTGTACCAAATATGATACAAAACAAAACTCATACATGCAAAGCGTTATGCAATTATTATTATTATTATTATTATTATTATTATTATTATTATTATTATTATTATTATTATTATTATTATTATTATTATTAATATAAGAATTGATTCTTATTAACCTTCATTTTCATTCAAAAGTGTTTGTTATTGAAATTATTTAATATTATTATTACTACTATTTGTTATTTTTTATTATTATTTTGTATTGACGGTCTAATAAACACTTAAAGAACTAGAATTTTCAGGTAATTGTTTCATGGTTCAGGCTTTAAAGAGTTAAGCATTTAGTTTTAAATGATTTATGGCTGCTTAAAAAATGTGTTCACTAAATGTCAATACAACTTATCTGATTTTCAATGAAGTTACACTTACTCCTTTGACAAGTTAGTCATGTTACTTACTTTAAATTAAAATTTTGGACATGTAGTCTCAACAAGAGTATTGTGGTGCAGTAGGCATCAGGAGATCATAAGATCAAATCCCACTAAAACCACAGACATCTGTAGCTGGTAAAGGGGGAAGTACACACTAGCCTCCACTCCCTGGTTTCACTGTGCAACACTGGAAGTCCCACCCAGCAGAGAAGATCTGGAAATGGCCTGGTTTTTGTACTAGTGATTTTGAGTGGTGGCTCAGTTCTTGCAGTTGTGGTTTAAAGGTGGCAGAGATGTGGCCCTCTAATGGCAGTAAACAGGATGGACCCTGGCAACCGCATCTGGCATTTCCTGGGCCATCATTCCATGTGGTTTGTGGGCCACAAATAATTGCTGGATTTGGTACAGGTTACAAACTTCCAAACAAAGCGTGGAGTAACAATCTGATCTCACTTGACTACAGCAGCTGCCCTTTGTGTGATGATTGATGATGATTGCAATAATAAACCATCTTTACATGAACTTACATTCAATGTAAAGAACTTTTTGCCTCGTCTTGCCAACCCACCAGTTTGTAGATACTTGTCTTTTATTTGGACAGGGACAATATTCAACCTTCTTGTTCATTCCCGGACTCTGCTAACATGGAGGATATAGCACATAGGACACTGTGTCATGACATCAGGTTGCCAAGTCCTATGATTCACATGGCAGGTGCATATACACATTGCATAGACAATGCAAACCACAGCAGTAAATTTCTAGGTGCTTCAATGGGGGTGGGAACCAGTGTCTTCACTGCAAATATAAAATTATTTACTATTCAAAATGACCAAAATGAACCATCATGTGTCTTCTGGGTGTTGCATGTTGGCAAAATAGAGATAATTTTAAATATATATTCAATAATGTTTGGGTTACAACCCCTGTATTCCCCACGACTGTACAGCAAATAAGACCAAACCATGTTAAATTTACAGTAAAACAATGTTATCAGAGAACACATTCCTCACCATTTTAGAACAGTACATTCACATCACACTATCCTGAATAGCATTATTCAAATCACTAAAAGATTAATTATGTTAGATTAAAATGTTGAAAAATCAATAGAATACCATTTTAATTCTTCATCCTCTGCTAAAAAGCTCTATAACTGCATTATCTCCAATCTGCTCAATACATGCTTTTGCACTTGACAGGACCAAGACAGAAAAAGCTTATTTGGATATGCAAAAGAAGTGATTTCTTTCTAAGGTATTCTATGAATTCACATAAATTCTTCCTCAGTTTCTTCCTGATCCAGATTGTTCATCACTAATCACAGTCTTAAAAATCACTTGATGTTGGCCATCGAACACCAGCTTCTCCACTATAACCAGTGGATTCTCCCTCATTTTCCAGTTGCACTCGCTCACATTTATCACCTGTATTTACATCAACATCATCTTCATTCCTGTCTACGCTGGAATCAGCTTCTTCATTTCTCATATTAGAAGCTTGAACATTGGACACCTCATCATCACACAAGTCAACATCACAAGTCACTGATTGAGGAACACTGATCTGGCCAGTGAGCTCAGTATCTCTGCAGCCTTCACTGCCAATCATAACTGCTGACTCTTCTGTAGATGCATGCTCTTTCTTTAGAGGCTCAGTGTCCACATCTATATCGTCTTCATTGCCGCTGTTCTGGATTGCTGGAGACATCTTTCCTGAATCGATTGCTTTTGTAATGAAGGTGGGATGATGACGGGACGTTTCTTGGTTTTGGCACTCGCCCACTGTTTGCCCATTCCTATTGTTTCTGTCTGATACAGGTTCTTGATTTGCCAACTCGCTGGACATAGAAACAGGAGCTTGTCCACTCTGCTCAGTATGTTTGTGACCTTCACTGTCATTCTTAACGGCTAATGCGTCAACAGCATTATTATCAGAATCCTGTTTCTTCTGGATTGGAGGGATTTCTCTTGAATCCCCAGTTGTACTTGACTCTTCTTCATTGCTGACCTCACACATTCCATTATTAATTATGATGCTACATTCACTGCGTATTTCTTGGGTATCAGCACCACCAGAAACATTTTCATTACCAGGCTCTGTATGATTACAACCCCCTGAATCCATTACCTGGATTTCATCAACTGCTTCTGTAATGGATGTGAGATGATCATGGGATGTTTGTTGGTCTTGGTGCTCGCTCATTATTTGCTCATCACCTCTGTTTTCGTCTGATACAGGTTCTGTATTTAGCAAATCGCTAGACACAGAAACAGGAGCATGTCCACTCTGCACAGTATCTTCATGAACTTCAGTGTCGTTCTTAACGACCGACGCGTCATCAGCATTATTATCACAATCCTGTTTAATCTGGAATGGAGGGCTTTCTGCTGAATCTCCAAACGCATCCTGTGTTGTGTTACTACCAGGCATCTCATTGGATGACTCTTCATTGACTTTATCAGAATCACTTGCTTTTTCATTTCCTGTGGTCACGTCAGACGGGTCTAATGAGGGCTCTGTCTTAGGCTCATTCTTATGATCTGGTGGGCTGTTGGCTGAGTTTCCATTAGCATCTCCTGTTTCTGCCACATTATTGCTAGAACCAGTTTGAGACTCCCGCTCTGTTTGGAGGTCTGTTTCGTTACTTTTAGCACTAGACTCTGAAGGATGTGTGTCAGGGGTCCCTGGCTTTCTGCTTGTGATCTCCTTTTTAAATCTTTTTTGAATCCTCAGAGGACACCACACAAAGTCTTTTTCTGGCTTAAAGTTCTCGAAGGCATATTTGATCAGTTTCTTTCGCTTTGATGTGTCCAAAACAGCAAACATGAAGTAGTCTAGAATGCTCTGCTTCACATTGGGAAGTTCTCTGTTCACCAGAGTCTCCTCCAGGAAGAAGCGGACCAGAGGAGCCTGGTAGTGCTCGAGGCCCAGGATGCCCAGACACTTCAGAATGCGGGTGATTCGGAGGTTGTTGTGAGTGTTTCTGTAACGTTAAAGACAAAACATAAGCCATAAGCTGTAAACTGTACATCACATTAAAGTAGGAAGTTCATATCTGTTAAAAGATAAACACCGACCTGTTTAAGTTCCTAAATCGCTCTTTCCAGTTTTCAGCGCGACACACTTCACCTGTTTCCTCATCCAGCAGTTTTATTCCATAGAAGTCCAGCATGAGCTTATAAGACTCCAGCAGTCTTCTCTTCGCCTCCTTATCCTTACGGAAAAGCTGGAAAACAGCAGTATCACATTTCAACATTAACAACTGTATTATCTTTTAGCACTTGTAAACAGTCAGTATACAATTGTGGTTTATGCATCAGACTAACTTTTTCATTGTATTGTGTGAACTTCATATTTTCATGATTTTAAAAGCGAGATTGAGATTAACAGGGATTTTTAAATTTGCTTTCAAACTTTGTCTTTTGGCTTTGCATGCAATAAAATACCTACTCATTAAACTAATTTAATGTTCCACAGTCATATACTGTGAAATGATGAAAAGCTGTAAATATTATAAATACAGGGCAGAAAATATTTAAAGTATGTGTTACATTAGATTTTATCAACAGTAGTGTGATGGTGGCTTGTCTGCTTTAGGCTTTGGACAACTTCTGGAGAATGCCCAGTCAAGCTCAAGCGCTGCCATTCATAGATTGTCTGATAGTTTTGGAGTGGCCTAGTGAAATTCCTGATATGAAGATTTTGTATGGAAGAAGTAGTGGTTTAGTGGTTAGCATGGTGTTGTAGTGGTTAGTAAGGTGGTGTAGTGGTTAATACGGTGGTGTAGTGGTTAGTAAGGTGGTGTAGTGGTTAATACGGTGGTGTAGTGGTTAGTACGGTGGTGTAGTGGTTAGTACGGTGGTGTAGTGGTTAGTACGGTGGTGTAGTGGTTAGTATGGTGGTTTAGTGGTTAGCACGGTGTTGTAGTGGTCAGTGTGGTGGTGTAGTGGTTAGCACGGTGTTGTAGTGGTCAGTGTGGTGGTGTAGTGGTTAGTATGGTGGTGTAGTGGTTAGTACGGTGGTGTAGAAGTTAGTATGGTGGTGTAGTGGTTAGTATGGTGGTGTAGTGGTTAGTATGGTGGTGTAGTGCTTAGTACGGTGGTGTAGTGGTTAGTACGGTGGTGTAGTGGTTAGTATGGTGGTGTAGTGCTTAGTATGGTGGTGTAGTGGTTAGTACGGTGGTGTAGTGGTTAGTACGGTGGTGTAGTGGTTAGCACGGTGTTGTAGTGGTCAGTGTGGTGGTGTAGTGGTTAGTACGGTGGTGTAGTGGTCAGTATGGTGGTGTAGTGGTTAGCACGGTGTTGTAGTGGTCAGTGTGGTGGTGTAGTGGTTAGTATGGTGGTGTAGTGGTTAGTACGGTGGTGTAGAAGTTAGTATGGTGGTGTAGTGGTTAGTATGGTGGTGTAGTGGTTAGCACGGTGTTGTAGTGGTCAGTGTGGTGGTGTAGTGGTTAGTACGGTGGTGTAGTGGTCAGTATGGTGGTGTAGTGGTTAGCACGGTGTTGTAGTGGTCAGTGTGGTGGTGTAGTGGTTAGTATGGTGGTGTAGTGGTTAGTACGGTGGTGTAGAAGTTAGTATGGTGGTGTAGTGGTTAGTATGGTGGTGTAGTGGTTAGCACGGTGTTGTAGTGGTCAGTGTGGTGGTGTAGTGGTTAATATGGTGGTGTAGTGGTTAGTATGGTGGTGTAGTGGTTAGTACGGTGGTGTAGAAGTTAGTATGGTGGTGTAGTGGTTAGTATGGTGGTGTAGTGGTTAGTATGGTGGTGTAGAGGTTAGTATGGTGGTGTAGTGGTTAGTACGGTGGTGTAGTGGTTAGTATGGTGGTGTAGTGGTTAGTATGGTGGTGTAGTGGTTAGTATGGTGGTGTAGTGGTTAGTACGGTGGTGTAGAAGTTAGTATGGTGGTGTAGTGGTTAGTACGGTGGTGTAGAAGTTAGTATGGTGGTGTAGTGGTTAGTACGGTGGTGTAGTGGTTAGTAAGGTGGTGTAGTGGTTAGTATGGTAGTTTAGTGGTTAGTATAGTGGTGTAGTGGTTAGTATGGTGGTGTAGTGGTTAGTATGGTGGTCTAGAGGTTAGTATGGTGGTGTAGTGGTTAGTATGGTGGTGTAGTGGTTAGTACGGTGGTGTAGTGGTCAGTACGGTGGTGTAGTGGTTAGTATGGTGGTGTAGAAGTTAGTATGGTGGTGTAGTGGTTAGTATGGTGGTGTAGTGGTTAGTACGGTGGTGTAGTGGTCAGTACGGTGGTGTAGTGGTTAGTATGGTGGTGTAGAGGTTAGTATGGTGGTGTAGTGGTTAGTACGGTGGTGTAGAAGTTAGTACGGTGGTGTAGTGGTTAGTATGGTGGTGTAGTGGTTAGTATGGTGGTGTAGTGGTTAGTACGGTGGTGTAGAAGTTAGTATGGTGGTGTAGTGGTTAGTACGGTGGTGTAGAAGTTAGTATGGTGGTGTAGTGGTTAGTATGGTAGTTTAGTGGTTAGTATGGTGGTGTAGTGGTTAGTATGGTGGTGTAGTGGTTAGTATGGTGGTCTAGAGGTTAGTATGGTGGTGTAGTGGTTAGTATGGTGGTGTAGTGGTTAGTACGGTGGTCTAGAGGTTAGTATGGTGGTGTAGTGGTTAGTATGGTGGTGTAGTGGTTAGTACGGTGGTGTAGTGGTTAGTATGGTGGTGTAGTGGTTAGTACGGTGGTCTAGAGGTTAGTATGGTGGTGTAGTGGTTAGTATGGTGGTGTAGTGGTTAGTACGGTGGTGTAGTGGTTAGTATGGTGGTGTAGTGGTTAGTACGGTGGTGTAGTGGTTAGTATGGTGGTGTAGTGCTTAATATGGTGGTGTAGTGGTTAGTATGGTGGTGTGGTGGTTAGTACGGTGGTGTAGTGGTTAGTATGGTGGTGTAGTGGTTAATATGGTGATGTAGTGGTTAGTATGGTGGTGTAGTGGTCAGTATGGTGGTGTAGTGGTCAGTACGGTGGTGTAGTGGTTAGTATGGTGGTGTAGTGCTTAGTATGGTGGTGTAGTGGTTAGTATGGTGGTGTAGTGGTCAGTATGGTGGTGTAGTGCTTAGTATGGTGGTGTAGTGGTTAGTACGGTGGTGTAGTGGTCAGTGCAGTGGTGTAGTGGTTAGCACTGTCGCCCCATAGCAAGATGATCCAGGTTCCCGGTCTGGGCCGTTCTCTGTAGAGTGTGTATGTTCTCCCTGTGGGTTTGTGGGTTCCTCCCACAGTCCAAACACATGCATGTTAGGTTGATCCTCACTCTAAACTGCCCGTAGGTGTGAGTGTGTGTGTGTGTGTTGACCATGCGATGGACTGGCAACCTGTCCATGGTGTACCTTGCCTTCACCTGATGACACTGGGATTTGTTCCAGCCCCCCCGTGACCCTGACTAGTGGAAGATAGTGGATGGATAATAATAATAATGATAATAATAATAAAGGAAGGTGAAAAGTCTAAAAACAATGTAAACATTTCAGGTATGAAATAAGAGAGATATATAGAAGTGTGAGCCGGTGTGTTGCAGTGCTGGTCCTCCTGCACTCTCAATGCTCAAATACACTCAGATTAGCAAAATAAGACTTAGCTAATAAATTCCAGCATGATAATTAATAATATATGCACAAATAAGAAACACAACTGAGAAACACTATTCATAAAAGTCAAAGTCAAAGTTTTTAAACCTTTAAGACATATTATATTCTAATAACACTGACCTTGATTTCCTCTGGTGTTAGAAGATGAGCATCATAGTTCAGTGCTTGTTCTTGAATTGGAAACAACCTATTTTTGAAATTTGGATAAATGTTAATGAGTTAACAATTTACAAAACTGTTGTGCATATTCATTAACCCTGTTAATCCTTCATTAACAATGTTAAAAATAAAGGGAAAGAGGACGGAGAGGAAAAAGTATACATTCATTCATATTTTATATAGAATTGGCTTATTGCCATTAGGTAAAGGACCTTTACCACTGGATGAAGGACTGCACCCTTTCCAGTCTTGTGTAATCACCAAACCACTTTCTGTGAAATTCATCGATGTAAACACCTGTACATAAAGAAATAAGAGGATGAAGAAGAATTTCTGGCTGCATCCAACACCAGCACTGCTGCTCATCATTACATCTCATGTGTTTTACCATCTGGACGAGATTCCAGCTTATTTTGGTAGAACCACAGGTTGGGAAAGCAGTGTTGCTCCCTAAAATATATCTTATAGGAAAGAAAAACATTCCAATACAGATTTACAATACAGGAATATGAAATATTAGTCAAAATATTGAAAATAATGATCAATCACAGGACAGTATATGTTTTTGTGATGTTGGTGTAATAATAATACAATATTTACTTGTTTCAGCTTTTCATCATCTGCTGTATCATCACACTGGACCTCCTGGAATTAAAATCAGGCAGCACCAATAAGAGATGCATTAAAGATCCCTTTAAAAAGGAGTCTCAGGTGATCTTGGTTGGGCCCTATGCTGGCTCTCTCTCAGAAAATAGGCCATCACTTATGCCTTTTAATAAACAAAATACTTTTACAGAAGCCTATGATGACGGATGTTTAACCAAGTTTGGTGCCCGCGTATAGGAAGCTGGTGCTCAGTGTATAAGAAGTCTGTAATACTTACCTGTAACTTGTGCCTGAAGTTCTGCATATCTCTTGCAGCATGTGTGTTTCTCTGGGCACTGGAGTAGCTGGAGCTGGAGTAGCTGGAGCAGCCGGAGCTGGAGTAGCTGGAGCTGGAGTAGCTGGAGCAGCCGGAGCTGGAGTAGCTGGAGCTGGAGTAGTATCGTGAGCTGGTCTGAGAAAATATAGAGGCACAGATATAATATGACTTTGAGGTAAAGGTTCCATAATGTATACACAGTGACACATAAAGCTGGAAAAGGGCATGTGGACTTACTAATTATGATAAAGAACTGAAAGATGTTTCTGTTTTATTATTATTATTATTATTATTATTATTATTATTATTATTATTATTATTATTATTATTGGGTTGTCACTATATTCTCATACTTTTTGAGTTGATTACATTAGAAAATTATTGTCTCTATGTTGTCTTTGTGCAATTAGACGTTTTATACAGTACTAATAATACTAATAATACTAATAATACTAATAATACTAATACTAATACTAATACTACTACTACTACTACTACTACTACTAATAATAATAATAATAACAGCTGTAATTTCTCCTGTGTTATACAAACATATTTTATGCTTGGCTCTAGTGAGTTCTGGTCTTCTAGAAGGATTATTCAGCAGCATTGGCAGAAGTTGGTTAGTTTTAATGGTCATTCTTAATGTTTAGTGTTTTTTTCTGGCAGTTACAGTGTTCTGAGTTAAACTACATTTCCCAGAAGCCCTGTGGCAGGGTGACTGTCAGGTGAGTCTGTTCACCTCAAAAGTTCTCCGTCAAGCATCAATGAAGTGTCTTATTCTGTGGATTTTACGTATTAATTAGTTCATTAATTGTCTTTATTTAGTTAGTCGTGGTAATTTTCTGTACGGTGGGCAAAGTCACGGGTGCAGCTCACATTCAGTTTTAGGAGATTCGTCTAAAAAACTCTAATTAGCTGCAGGATTTAACAACGCTCTAAGAAATCCTAATCTTATCTCACTGGACTGGACTTCCAGATCATTCTCGTCATCCCATGTCGAGTCATATTCAGTGTCGAAGGTCATCGAATAACTAGGCCTGCTTGGTTCGCCCCCCATAGCTGGGTAATAAATTGACCTCCTAGATTTTTCTGTATACACCAGTGACCGATTTACCAACCATCTAAAGCACCAGTAAGAGAAATTCACACATAGGAAAAACCAGCAGCACTAGAGAGACACGGGCACAGACCGTTTTTTCATGTACAAACAGAAACTAAAAGAATGGTTTCTGTACTGCTTTTCCCAGAAAGGTCACTTCTGCTCGAGGGTTGGTCTGTTTCTGAGCTCTGTCCAAACAAAAGTTTAAACAGGAAACTCACTGGACACGCCAAGGATTCAAATCCAGAGCTTTGCACAGAGCGTTAAGTCCTCTGGTGGTCACTGGCTGCGGACAAGCATTGTAAAACTTTATGAGCTGTGATTCTGGAGTCATTAAAATGAAATTGCTCCAAATTTTCATAAAGTTCTGCATAATTAAATGGTCAAGATGGTTTGGGGTGAAATGCTAGAGTGTTCTAGAGAAACTCTCCAAACCAACAGTGTTCACAGTGGTTATGATTGGAGCCAGACATCTGAATATTGCCCATCTGGTTATTCTTGTAACTCTACAGCCCAGAGAGCATCCAGGCAGATTCTTTATCTGCACATCATGTCCACCATTAGGAAATGTTATATTTACATATTAGTGTCTCACTTTAACCAAGAAGTGGCTATAAACTCCATTACTTGAGTAAAAGTATTGATACTCCTGGTCAAATATCACTCCAGTACAGGTGCAAGTTGTTTAGTCAATTGCTGCCTGAGTTAAAGTACTGGAGTACTTACTTTTAAAAATACTTAAGTATTCAAAAGTACATTTTCCTTTAATGCCTGTGCCTTGTTGCCCCAATGGATTTACAGATGCCTTCGCATGACATTACTAACACAGTTACTTCCACTACTAGTCTATCCAAAAACTGGTACTCAAGTAAAGTACAGACACTCAAAAATGTGCCCAAGTACAGTATTCAAGTAAATGTGCTCTATTACTGTCCACCCCTGATAAAGTGATTTTTTCAAACATTTTTGTATTCAGCCACTGTGATTTGTAAACTATAGCTCACTAGTGCCATCTGCTGGACTAAACCAGAGCAACACGTGCAACAGCACACTATCCACGTGGAACAGCTATTACTGGTATAACTTGATGTGCTGCTTCTTATAGATAGTAAATTTATTGTGGCTTAGAATGTGTAGTGCCCTGTTTGGGGGCAGAAGCCATAATGTCATGACCTCTTTAGTGCACTAGATAGGGAGTAGGGAGATATTTGAGATTCAGCCAAGGACATGCTGTCATGGTAAGCTGATAGTAACTTTGAGCAGGTGTTTGGCTCCTCCCCTTTTCAGAAGAAAAAGAGAAACCTGTAATATTAAACTAGTAATATTAAACTTAGAGAACAACACTGCAAGCTCAAAGAGAGGAGTGTAGGATACAGGGCAGTGTCATTAAATGCATTGCATTGTATACAAATATCATATATATATATATATATATATATATATATATAATAACACCAAGCTGTCCTACTGGTTACAAGGTGACAGCAGAACATGTTTGATTTCTCATATATACTCACATACTTGATTTCATACTTGAATACTCACATATTTGATTTCTAATGGGCGGGACAATTTAATAGTGCCCGAATGCAAAAGAGAAAATTTGCTTAGCACCAACAAATTACTAGAATCATATTATGACGCCACCAGAAGGTAAGATTATTGCTGATATGTTTTTTTTTCTATATGTTTTGATTAAGATTTGACATTTATGGCCCACACTGAAGGCCTAGCTGTAATACATGTAATGCCACTGTATTAATGTAAATGTATGTGATGTGTAATGTCTGGGATAAGCTGTGGGAGTTTATACTGTCCTCATATACACCAGTTTATACTAGGGTCATTTTTAATCACTTCTGTGATGTCCCACTTTATCCATGCGCTAAAGCTATGAGTGAGCCAAATGAAATATAATTATAGAACCTGTGAACCCAGTCATCATACAGAGAGCAGCATGGCTATTCCTTTAGAACAGAAAGTGAAAGAAAATGTGTAATTCAGACGTGCTATAAACCAATTTAAAAATAAATGAGTAACTACATTGTGTCATAAATCATTTATTATTATTACCTTTAAAAAATAATACCATATACATTTACACTGCATTATTAAAACTTCTCAGTAATATAGAGCCCTATTTTGTGAATGTATCAACAAAAGAATCTCGTGTTTGTGCTGTATTCTCACAGTTAAAGGTCATTAAACATATTTGCCCTGATAGTAAGACACACTGTGGTAACCAGAGAGTGTGATATCCAGCAGTCACTAACTTAGTGTTAAAAATACCTGCAAACTTTTAAGTACACTTTTCTACACGTGTAAGAAAACCATTACTGACTAAAAAGAATGCCGCCCAAGATGTGTGCTTGAGTGTACATTAAGGTTGCCAGAAGCCCCCTCAGGCCCGCCCAAGATCAGTCGGACACCCCTAGGCACTGTGTTGGTCTTTGTGCAATGAATTTTGTTAGCAGATCACATAAAACCTCTCACAATCATTAAACATACATAACAAGCTACATAAACACCGATCAGCTATAAACATTAAACCACCTTCCTATATATATACACACAGTGTCTGCTTTTATTGTACGAGTGGATCAGACACAGCAGTGCTGCTGCTGCTGGAGTGTTTAAACACCTTGGTGTCACTGCTGGACTGAGAATCGTCCACCAACCAAAACTATCCAGACAGCAGTGTCCTGTGGGCGGAGCCTGTGTCCACTGATGAAGAACTAGAGAACACAAACTGTGCAGCAGCAGATGAGCTGCTGTCTCTGACTTTACATCTACAAGGTGGACCCGCAAGTAGTAGGAGTGTCTCATAGAGTGGACACAGTGTTGAAAAACTCCAGTAGCAGTCTGATCCACTCGTACCAGCACAACACATACTAATACACCACCACCATGTCAGTGTCACTGCGGTGCTGAGAATGACCCACCTCCTTAATAATACCTAACAAAGTATGCAGAGTATCAGATAAACTACAGTCTGTAAGTGTAGAATAACAAAGTGCACTTGTATTAAAAATGGAGCTGATAAAATAAACAGTGTGTGTAGATACAAGGATCCTTCATGGTGTTTCATTAGTGTTATACTTATTTCTAATATTTTTTTATATATAACATTCTTTTTGTATGTTTTCACATGTTTTGTATGTTCAGGGTCTGAAACAGGAAGTTGACATTTTTTTACGTTTAGCACTAGAAACTTGTTTACGCCTGTATCCTGTATCTAGTGATTGATCTGTCTCAGCTGTTCTGCTTGTGGGCTCCATTTCAAATGTTCTTCGAATCCTCGGAGGACACCACACAAAGTCTTCTTTTGGCTCAAAGTTCTCGTAGGCATATCTGATCAGTTCCTTTCGCTTTGATCTGTTCAGAACAGTGAACATGAAGTAGTCTAGAACGCTCCGCTTCACATTGGGAAGTTTTCCGTTTACTAGAGTCTCCTTGAGGAAGAAGCGGACCAGAGGAGCCTGGTAGTGCTCGAAGCCCAGGAGGCCCAGACACTTCAGAATGCGGGTGATGCGGAGGTTGTTGTGAGTGTTTCTGTAACGTTAAAGACAAAACATAAGCCATTGTCCAGATGATTTAAGTGAATATTGCATTGAAAGCAAATATGTGGTCTTCCGGTCAAGTGATGAATCCATGATGGAAATGAACAGAAACGAACATTTGAAGGAGCAAAGAAACAAAAGAAACATAAACACACCGACTAGATAAATGAGAACACAAAGACAGGAAAACTGTGACTGACTGGAAACAATCAAGACTAACTGGATAACATGACTACACAAATAGAATAAGGTTACAATGGTGACAGTAAATACACGACCCGGGAGAAAACAGAAGGTATATAAAGGGACACACAACGAGAAACACCTGGGCACATAAAGAGGAGACGCAGACTCCAAACAGATGGGGCGGAGACAAGGACGGACATGTGACCAAAACAAACAGAGGCAATGACAGGACAACGAAAACAACACAGACAGGGCGTGACACATGTTTGGTTGATTTTCTAATTGAAAGATTTTCTAAGCTTAAGTGTAGTGTGCATTTATTTTGCCTCGCCTGTGCAAACCGGTAAACAGTAGCTCTACGGAGCAAAAAATAAAAAAATTAAAAACAAAAACAAATAAACCCACATCACAACAAAAAAAAAAACCAAAAGAATGAAAAAGAGGGATAAAGTTCCCCAACGAAAAAGAAGTAAAATCCCAAAAAACAACAACAAAAATGTTATTTCATTTATAGAAATCTGTTTCTTTGTTTGAGGCAAGCCGTTTCGACGTATTCTTTTGTTTGACGTTCCCGCACTTTTCGACGCAGTGCTCTTAGCCCCCCAAGACCCCCCCACCCCCAACTAAGCGCACCCTCAGTGGTGCAGTGGTAAAGTGCCCGCCTCTTAACGTGGAAATCGCCGATTCGAATCTGCATTCGGGCTGCATAGCTGTATCTCTGACCTCCTTTATTTTCTACAATGTCAGAAAAGCTTTTACACCACATATAGCGCATTTTCACTCCTTAGTGGCGAGCACACACTTCCTTTTTATTACTAAAACCTTTTATTTCTTGGTTATTTCTGCTCTTGGTTCCTCTCTCACCTCATTCCATAACATGTACATATTGTCACTGTCCAATGAAAAACATGTGTAACAATGTGTAACAATTTAATGAAGAATGGACCAATAGAGGTGCTCCAAAACACCTTGGAAACATTTTGGTTCCATTGACTTGCATTAATATTTTGGAGATATTAAGAGATTGGGACGATATTAAAATGTATATATATATATAAAATAAATGTGTAAAAAAAGTGTGTATATATATATATATATATATATATATATATATATATATATATATATATATATATATATATATATATATATATATATATATATATATATATATACACACTACTGCTCAAAAGTTTGGGATCACAGTGAAATGTTCTTGTTTTAATGGAGTATCTTCTTCCTTAACACAACAATGGACTGACGGGTCTCTAAAGAAAGTTGTTTCTTTCTGGCCATTTTGAGTCGGTCAGCAACCCATCAACTGCTGATCTTCAGATACTAAACTAACCTAGAATGTTGTTCTCCCTTTTATACTCACTTATTAGTAGAATGTTTTTCAGCTGTGCATCACAATTGAGCAAGAGTGTCCTAACAACCAATTAGTCCAATAACATCCTTAACTTGGATTGGTGGTCGTACCAGGAGATTTAGACAGAGGACTGAGAATTGCTGATAATAGGACTATATGTAAAATAAGCCTCTATACAAAAATAGTCTTTAATACAAACATTTTTATTCCTTAAAAATCGTCTGATACACTTACATTAATTAAGAAATGGACAATATTGTTTGTGAATTGCATGAAAATTGCATGAAGTGAAGTATATATATATATATATATATATATATATATATATATATATATATATATTTTTTTTTTTTTTTTTTTTTTTTTCTTTTTGTATATGTTCATGTTATGTCATGGACGGGGTACTATATTTGTACAAAAATACAAATGTGTTTTCACTTAAAATTTGACTCCTACAGTTTTGCATATGCAGTCTTGTACACAGCACAGGTCAGTGTTTCAAATGCATCACTTCAGTGAGTTTGTAAAAGAGCACAGCACCAACCTGTTCAGGTTCTCAAATCGCTCTTCCCAGTTTTTTGCACGTCCCACTTCACCTGTTTTCTTGTTTAGCAGTTCTATGCCATAGAAGTCCAGCATTATCTTGTAAGACATCAACAGTCTTTTCTTCAGTGTGTCATCTTCACGGAAAAGCTGCAAAAGAAGCCAATTTATTACACTTATCTCGTAACCACACAGCTAAATGGATGGAACTGAAGAAGAGCTGGGGTGCCAAATAGGTTTTCCTCAGTGTCCACCTCCTCCCACCTGACTAAGCTGGAAACATTCAGCCTGAATTTGTAACGTCACTGTAGCATCTAGTGCACTGAGCTGTACTGCTCGAGTCTAAAACTGAATAAGCTCGAAAAACATTCCATACTTCTGAATTTAAGCCAGCAACGTTGTGAGAAGACCTGGAAAGATCTGTGTACATACCATAATTTCTTTTTGAGTTAGAATGTGTGCATCACTGTTCACCCCTTCCTCCTGAATTGGAAACAGCCTGTAGAATAATTTGGAAATTTGGAAATCATAATTTGTCAGTGAGTATCCACATTATTACATAACAGTTAACAAACTGTAGCGCATACACCAATCAGCCATAACATTAAACCCACCTCCTTATATCTCCACACACTGTCCATTATATCAGCTCCACTGACCATACAGGAGCTACACTTACAGACTGTAGTTCATCTGATTCTCTGTATACTTTGTCACCCTGGTCTTCAATGATCAGGACCCCCACAGGACCACCACAGAGCAGGTTTTTTGGGTGGTGGGTCATTCTCACTGCAGTGACAGCAGATAAACACTGCGCCCACTCACTGTCCACTCTATTAAACACGCCTTCCTCGCTGGTCCACCTTGTAGATGTAAAGTCAGGGATAGTAGTTCATCTGCTGCTGCACAGTTTGTGTTCTCTAGTCCTTCATCAGTGGACACAGGACGCCACCCACAGGACACTGTTGTCTGGATGTTCCTCGTTGGTGGACTATTCTCAGTCCAGCAGTGACACTGAGGAGGTGTTTAAACACCAGCAGCACTGCTGTGCCTGATCCACTCACACCAGCACAACACACACTAACATAAAAAACCACCACCACCATCACCATGTCAGTGTCAATGCGGTACCTGTTCTGTAGTGGTCTTGGGGGGTTTCTGATCATTAAATAACAGAGTAAAAGCGGATAAACCATGTATGTAGGGAATCAGATGAACTACAGTCTGTAAGTGTAGCTCCTATATGGTCAGTGGAGCTGATAAACTGGACAGTGTGTAGATATAAGGAGGTGGTTTTAATGGTATGACTGATTGGTGTATGGTAAGTATTTTTATATGGCCCTCAGTAACTGTTCTGTATTGTAAGCCTAAAGATAACTTGTTGTTTTAAGACTGTATGTAAGAGTGTAATACATTTTTACCACTGAATGTAGGAGTGCATGCTTTCCAGATTGTTGTAATCACCAAACCATTGTTGGTGATAGTCCTGAATGGATACATCTTAAGACAACAACAATACATTAATTAACCACAAAAAAAAGTATTATGGTAAACTTGTCATATATGAATGCATGTCATACTGTAAGGTTGCGATGGTCTCAGATTCTGATAGAACTCCAGGTTGTACAAATGTCTCTCCTGCAAGACCAAATCTATAGCTATAAATCTGATTACAAAACATATATGTAACAATAATAATAGACATACTCATATATTGTCATTCAAAGGTTATGACAGTGCTGTAAAATATAAAATGGCTAAACACTCACACGGCCTTCAGAACAGCTGGCATTTCGAATGTTCTAGATTTAAAAACAATGAACCAATAGTTATTTCATGAGATCACAAATACAGACCACTCAAAAACAGAGTTTTGAAAGAAACTTTAAAAGTAATTGTGTGCTTAATTTGATATTTTGGTGTGTTTCAGTTTATGAATCCAACACCCAGTATCAGCATCTGACCAGTACCAAAGGGTAAATGTGGGATTGGTTATTAGAAGAAGGACACTCCTTTCCAATTCTGTAACAAATTTAACCTGAAATGTGTCTGTAGTGCAACATAATAAAACAAGATAACATAGGTGACATACTAGCAGTGCCCACATTTAGTCTGACCTTAACATAAGACTAAGTAGCTATCCAAGAATTACAGCAGAATATATACTATATATATATATACTAAAATGTGTATATACAATGCTGTGCAAACGTTTTAGGCACTTTATTCTATTTAAACAGCTGTTTTTTCCAGACAGGAAGATTTTATATGCTCAGGAAAACTTAAAAATATTAAAATATTATTAATACAGAAATCAGGAATTACACTTTGTTCTTCAAACTGGAGCTCAAGATATGATCTACTTCTTTCACAATAGTAGGTATATATATATATATATATATATATATATATATATATATATATATATATATCCCTTAAGTCATTTTAATGTTAAGAGATTGAGTAATCAATTAGTGCTTGGTTTCTTTTAACAACAGTGTATTCGAAGGCTGCTAGAACTTACCCGACACCTATGTCTGTAATTTTGCATGTCCTTTGCTGCCTGCCTGTTTATGTGGGCTCTCTGGGCACTCCAGGTACTGCTGCCACTGAAAGTGTTCCTCTTGGTGGATTGAGAGGAGAGAAACAGCATCAACATCATTTTCATAACGTGCAATGATTTAATCTAATTTAGAACTTCCCAAAAGACTTTGTATCTCTTTCCAGGAACTGACTTTAGAATTTTTTAAATCATGGCTGTACAGTGAACTGCATGAGATCTTTTAGCCCTTCTCATGTTACTAGAAAGGTTAATCAAACCTCAAATCACTATAATTATTGGTTGATTGGTTGACTTAGAAACTGAGGGGGGAAACAAATGATCACTGTAATTTGTGTTTGTCTTTTTTGTTTGAAGATCAGAAACAGTTAAGTGTGACAAACGTGTGAGAAATCAGGAAGGGGCAAATACTTTTTGAGAAAGAATGATTGTAATGCTACAGAAAGTTTTGTAGAGTTTCTTTGAGAGTACTATACTATACTATACTATACTATACTATCACAAGTCCATCCTACAGTATTGAAGATAGTAAAGTACATACTACTATAAATATAAGATATCGTCGCTGTCCAAAGAAAAACAAATATCTCCAAAATTGTTGCTTTGCAGCAGAGATCAAAAACATTCTTTACTGTAATATAAGTCAATGGAACCAGAATTTTTTATTGGTCCATTTATCATGAAATATTCACACAATGTAAACTGATGCTACTGTGTTCACATTATATTGAAAAATAAAAATGATCAAAAATAGAGATACATGTTTTTTTCTGGACAGCGATGATATAAAAGATAAAAGATACTTTAACTGTAACTGTTAATGTATAATATGCCCAGATACTAGGAGTGCAACAAAATCTCAATACACTTTCTCAGTTTTGCAGCATTATGTTTTGTGATTCTGTATCAATTCTCTAAAATATCAGTTTTTAATTAATAGTTAATTAAACACCGACTGCTGGATAGCAGTGTCATTAGACTCTTCCACTCCAACATACACAAGTAGCATAAGGGGGCATCACAAACATTAGCTTTAGCATATGCATATGGTGGTGTGTTTTTCATAAAATTTGATTTATTTTTTTTTTATTTATACCAGGACCCTGATCTATAACCCTTATATCATAATACGTATCATATCGATAAGTTCTTGTCAACATACAGTTGTACCAGCTCCTTTGTCCCTGTTCCTGCTCTGTCCTCGATAAGGTGAAAGCATTACAGAAGAATACAGAAATATAATAAAGTGCTATAATTATTAGGACAGTTTAGCAAAACATTGCATTTTTTTAAAATGATATAAAAATGATAAATACAGTTCCAAAATTATACCTCAGATCAATTATACCATTTCTAGCAGCACTCAATATCTCCACTGGAATAGTGCTTTTAGATTTAATCCCCACAGTCTTATTTATCCAAACAAATCACTCATCACTTACACAACTGATCATTCATAATGTACACCAGTGTCTCTCAACGCTGGTCCTGAAGGTCCACTGCCCTGCACACTCGAGTGACAGCCTGCCAAGAGCTTCACCCATCACTGCATTTATTATGATTCACAATAGGTTAGAACACTACTTCTTCATCCTCTCATGTTGGACTGAGGCAGACTCAATGATACAGGAACTTACTATTGCCTCTTATGGTACAAAGTGGTATTACGAGACAGGACAAGCTGGAGTTAAGTGGTTCAGTAGATACACTACATTGCCAGAAGCATTCACTCACCCATTAAAATCATTGAACTCAGGTGTTCCAATCACTTTCATGGCCACAGGTGTATTAAACCAAGCACCTAGTCATACAGACTGCTTCTACACACATTAGTGAAAGAATGGGTCGCTCTCAGGAGCTCAGGGAACTCCAGTGTGCTACCGTGATAGATTAAGAATGGGACGTCACCAGTGCTTAATTTGTAAAACACCAAGTAATGGAACACTAAAGGTGGGGTGATCCAGTAAGTGGCAGTGATGGAAAAGGTCCTGGAACGCATAGACACAACACTGTTTCAAGTGTCCATCTAACATAGTAGCATTCTATACAATAAAATAATCCTAACTTTAATGAACGCAGTAAGGAGCTGCAACCATAAAATCTCAGAGATGCCACTGGACGAATAGTTTTTGGTGTCCTACAAAAAAAAGGTCAAAGAGGTGGTGGATCCACATAAATAAGTTCTGGAACACAGGTGCCTGAAATATGAGAGGTGCTGGATCTTGTTCCAGCAAGATCCAGCACAAATTAAGCACTGGATGTCACTCAATTCATGTGTGTAAATGATAGATGAGTGAATACTTATAAACGTATACAACGTAGGGTCACTATCAACCTGATACATAGATGTCTACTCCTTCACACTCTGTTGATGAAGTTCATTTTGGAATGTTTTACATATTGCTCCTTTAACTGCAGCTCAGTAAGAACCTTTAAAATGAGCTGTTTACAGAAATATGAAACTAGGACATAATGTAATCTAGTAATTATTACTTTGGGGGAAGTGGGTTGCAGCACCCCTACTAAATTTCACTGACCCCAATGAAACAGTCCACCCTAATTTTAGAATTGACATTCGGTGGTACTTTTCCGTAAAAACAAATCGAGACAAGTTACTTTCACTTTCGATATCTTCTATTTAAAGCAGCCTACCACCAAAAAAACAACTCCCTGAGAACTTCAGCAGCGTTTAACACCAGTTTAACAATTATTATATTTCCTATCAGACATTAAAAATCCAGGTGTGGTCAGTTTATAAAGTGTTTGAGCTTTATGTATATTAGCTTTATGTATATTACCATTTTCTTTATGTGCTGTTGGTGGTCATACTCATCTTCCCACGTTGAGTCGTACTGGTGCTCACAGTTGCTCTCTGTGCTTTCTGAGTTGCCCATTTTCTGATTTCTAACAGTATCAGGAGATTTCTCTCTAACCCTTGCTGAACGCTGTCACAGCAGCTTCCCAGCGCGCGGAGGCAGCGAGCCAAGTGAAAGTAAAAGTCACATGTAGAACCAGCCAGTCAGCACACAGAGGATAAAGCTCACCCAGATAAACAGGCCCGCCTGACAGACCCGCAGATTAATAAAACTTCAAACCATTTAGGAATGAAGATATCAGACGAACAGTGAGAGGCTTTATGTATATTTAATAACTAATTTCACACATATTAATATTCACACTGAAGACAGTAAGACTAAAGTCTGTGCTGGAAATACAGCAGCACCAAAAACCAGCTCAGAATTCCAGTTAAGCATTTACAGGTAGAGTTAACTGGTAAATATTAACCAGTAACCATTAGCAACGCTAGCACAATAATCAATCATTTAACCATATATATATATATATATATACATATCTTAGGTTGGGATACAACACTTAAGTCAGTGTTCAAGAAACAAATTACAATAAATATATAAATAAATTGATATTTTGTTTGATATCAAACAAAACAAAGCAATAAAATAATAATAATAATGATAATAATAATAATAATAATAATAATAATAATAATAATAATAATAATAATACAGAATTATACACAATAATACATTAATTAATTAATTAAATAAAAAAACATTCATTACATTCAATAATTTAAAAAAAAAATGCAACCTGCATGAACCATTAAAACCATTAGGATGAAAACCTGATGGTTTTTGCTTTCCAATGGGATATGGCTTGATGGTTGCCATTACAGAACACCCTTTTCCTGTAGGGCACCAACGGGAAAATACATCACAAGCATCTGGAAGGAGTCCCAGAACACCTGTAAACCCATTGCACTGTAATATCAACCCATCAGGGAAACATGACGTACCATTACTGACTACTGGAGACCAACAGCAACAGAAACTTCTTTCAGCTTATTTCCCTAATTTATTTATTATGTTTCAAATGAGCCTGCAAAGAGTCCATGAAGGCCCATAATTACACACAATCCAGCAGGGACTGCTCTGCAGACAGAAATGCAGCCTGAAAAAATGCTATTTTCTCATAAATTGATCATAAATCACATCATCATTAAACTATTAAGTATTCATCAAATGTTTTAATAGGTCAGGTGTTCTAACCCTAACCCAAAAATCGTGATATCCATCCGTTCTGTGATATCCATCCATTCTCTTCTGATTTATCCCGCTAGTTGGGGTCACGGGGGGCTGGAGCCAAAACCATCGCATGGCCAACACACACTTACACCTACAGACTATGTAGAGTGACTGATCAACCTAACATGCATGTTGTGGGAGGAAACTGGAGTACCCGGAGGAAACCCACTCAAGCACGGGGAGAACATACACACTCCACACAGAACCACCCGGACCGGGAATCCAACCCAAATCGTCTTGCTGTGAAGTGACTGTGCTGACCACTACACCACCATACTGACCACTACACCATCGTACTAACCACTACACCACCATACTAACCACTACACCACCATACTAACCACTACACCACCATACTGACCACTACACCATCGTACTAACCACTACACCACCATACTAACCACTACACCACCATACTAACCACTACACCACCATACTAACCACTACACCACCATACTGACCACTACACCACCATACTGACCACTACACCACTATACTAACCACTACACCACCATACTGACCACTACACCACCATACTGACCACTACACCACCATACTGACCACTACACCACGGTACTAACTACTACACCACCATACTAACCACTACACCACCGTACTAACCACTACACCATTGTACTAACCACTACACCACCATACTAACCACTACACCACCATACTAACCACTACACCACCGTACTAACCACTACACCACTATACTAACCACGACACCACCATACTAACCACTACACCACCATACTAACCACTACACCACCATACTAACTACTACACCACCATACTAACCACTACACCACCGTACTAACTACTACACCACCATACTAACCACTACACCACCATACTAACCACTACACCACCATACTAACCACTACACCACCGTACTAACCACTACACCACCTTACTAACCACTACACCACCATACTAACCACTACACCACCATACTAACCACTACACCACTGTGCTGCCGTAAGGAAAATCAAATCAAATGAACAAGGTGAAAAGGGGGTCACTTCTCGTGTGCTGAAATATCGCCTTGCACATATTTTAGTCTAGTGATTTAAGGTTTTTTAATTCCTGATGCTCAAAATAATATGTAATATTTTTTAGTGCAGCCTTGCATCACCATTTTTACAGAACGTAAGGGCGCTGATGTAAGGGCTAATTAGCAGGCACGTAACATTCGCCTTCCTAGCAGTAAGACTAATGCAGAATGAAGTCACTTAGCAAAGAAACTGCAGATAAATTAATAAATAAATGTTTCACACCACCCACCCACATGTCTCCACTCCAAAGTGCTTGTCGTTTTTCAAATGTTCTCTCCATCTTCAACATACACCACCAGAAGGGAGTCTTTCCACACTGGGAACTAATGTAGCATCGCTGTAGGAGGTGAGTGGGCATGTTTACAACAGTTGAAGCCAGACAGACGTTGACCAGACGTTTATGTCTAAGGCTCTGTATGTTTTTGCATGCACACCCATGGAAGACAAATCACAGGAACATCCCTATCAGAGTTAATTCAGAGCCTGGGATGGTTTATTGTACTCCTTATGAATAAGTGAGCTTTCATTTGGTTGTAGAAGTAATTCCGTGTCCTTCATTTGGCGTCATCTAAAATTGACAGGCGTGTTCTCTGCTCAAGGTGCACAAGTCAAGGGTTCCTGGTCATATCACGCTATCATACAAGGATATGCAGGTTCAAAATAAGATAAGATTTTATTGCATCTGAAGTAAATTGCAGTGCAACGGTACTATACATATTGCACAAGAGAAGACATACAGTAAACAGAATAAAATAAATATATAAAGAGTGTTACAGAAGAGCTATTAACCACAGACAATAAAGCTGAGAAGGTTATATATATATATATATATATATATATATATATATTACAAGAGCGGCATAAGTATTATTGCAGAGATGTGAGGTAGTTAAAAAGAAATTAATAATAAAAAGATTATTATTTGGTGCAACAGTGACAACAATGGTCAGACTGGAGAGCAGAAATAAAGTGAAATATTAGTGGCAGTAGCCAAACTGATAAAAATAACAGTACAAATGAGTAAATAATGGCAATAATATATATAATATATAATATATATATATATATATATAATATATATATAAATGTAAATATAAAACTGGACATGTAGCGGTGAGGGTAACTCAACACAGTTCAGACAGCAGGTGATCAGTCAGTAGTGTCCCTGCAATAAGGCGACTCTTATTAAGGAGATTATGAAGAATCTTATTACAGTGAGGAGAAAAGATCACACATGGCACTCTTTAGCACAGCACAGCTGCATCAGTCTGGGTGTCCTGGGTGGGGGTGATGCATTATCCATGATGGTAAGCAATTTACTGAGAGTCAGTGTTTCTGACAACTTTCAGAGGGTCCAGTTTGATTCCTACAACAAAAGTTTAAAAAGTTTAAAGTTTAGAATTATTCTGTCACTCATTTAATCATTTGACCTCATTTAATCCATCCAAGCAGTAAAACACCCACTTATACCCACACACTAGTGAACATACACACTAGGGGGTCGTGAAACACCCACTTATACCCACACACTAGTGAACATACACACTAGGGGCAAGGGAAACACCCACTAGTCAACATACACACTAGGGGCAGTGAAACACCCACTTATAGCCAAACACTAGTGAACGTACACACTAGGGGACAGTGAGCACACGCGCCCAGAGCAGTTGGGGGTTAGATGCCCAAGGACACAACTTCAGTCGTGTCCTGCTGGTCCAGGGGATCTAACTAACAACCTTCTGGTCACAAGACCAGATCCCTAATCTTCAGGCCACGACTGCCCAGAGCCGGCCTCTTTGATTAGTTTGTCTAGTTTGTTCATTACCTGCTTGTTGATGCTATGAGCCCAGCACAGAATACAGCACTAGCAACTACAGACTGGTTCAACGTCCAAAGGAGTTAATCAGTCAAGCTTGTTGCTCAAGGTCACTTACATATACTAATGTTCTGCGTATGCATGAGATGGAAGCCTTTATACACCCTCTTAATAATAAAACTGCCAAAGTGGGTTATTTGGAGTGATGGCTGACATGGAGCAGCGCACTCTTGGGTCCCTAAAGAGCCTTTCAACGGATGATTCTTTAAAGAACTCAACTCGGAGCCAGTCGATTAAGAGATTCTGTCGATAGCGTCATAGTATTAGGGCTGATGTGTTTGATTAAATAATACGGCACTTCTTGCTGATGAACATTCAAATTTTCATCAAAAATTCTGTGATCTAGTGATGAGGTGTCTTATAAAACACTGCAAACATACACATTTGTCCCTCAAACCTTCCAAATTAGAATGGAAGCTGTTAAATTAAAGCATTTGGCCTTATAACTTGGTGAAGTTGAGCTTTTCTGGCCAAAGCTCCATGTAATTGTGCACAAAGTAGTTGCTTTGTTTCCTGTATACCAAATATTTTACTTGGACTTCATCAAGCACAGGTTTATTTATTTGTTTATTTTCTCCATGCCAATGACTAATGAACAGATGGCACAAAGAGTGCTGGCAGTTCCCTTTAGTTATTTCCACTAAATGACAGAGCTGGCAAAATTCATAGTGACCAACTTTAAGACTACAACACTTGTGGTCTGTGGACATTGCTGTGTAATATACATACACTACCACTCAAAAGTTTAGGATCACTTTAGAATTTCATTTCATGCTATTTTCATGCAATTCATAAACAATATTGTCCATTTAACAATTAATATTGTGCATCAGATGATTTTTAAAGAATATAAATGTTTGTATTAAAGCATATTTTTGTATAGAGGCTTATTTTGCATATAGTTCTATTATCAGCAATTCTCAGTCCTCTGTCTAAATCTCCTGGTACGACCACCAATCCAAGTTAAGGATGTTATTGGACTAATTGGTTGTTAGGACACTCTTGCTCAATTGTGATGCACAGCTGAAAAACATTCTACTAATAAGTGAGTATAAAAGGGAGAACAACATTCTAGGTTAGTTTAGTATCTGAAGATCAGCAGTTGATGGCTTGCTGACCGACTCAAAATGACCAGAAAGAAACAACTTTCTTTAGAGACCCGTCAGTCCATTGTTGTGTTAAGGAAGAAGATACTCCATTAAAACAAGAACATTTCACTGTGATCCCAAACTTTTGAGCGGTAGTGTATATATATATATATATGTGCATATATGTAAATATGGCATACAACTTACCCAGTTAGACTATGTTAAGTCTAACAGTTTTCTTCTAAGAAGAAATGCACAAAGTACTTCAAAGTCTCACTCATAAGCAGTCATATAGCCTATACCTTGTTTTTTTGCATTGCCGGATTAGGGTATCTTCACATTAGGCCTTGTATCGTGCCAAAGCATGATTGCCCCCCCTCCCCACTCGGCCACTCTCCTGCACTCACATTGCGCTTAACGTTCCTGCCCAAACGCGCTTACATCATCAATCCAGGGTCGTTATAGCCCTAATCTAGGTCTGTACAAATTTTGAGTGGCGCGAGGGTGCGAACGCCAAAAATGTTGATTGCCATTCACTGCGTGGGCGGGGAAATTCATTTGAAGAAGGATTTGCAGAGCAGGTGCATATATGAGAGCTGTATCATATCATTACACAGAGATACTGCAGCGACGGAACAACTCCTATGGACCTGTTCACTTATGGAGCCCAGCTCTTCTCTCGGCTGAGTATGATAAAACTCTGAATATTAACTTCTCTATTAATTTAGAGCCATAAAACTTCTAAATTATCCAAAGCTCTGACGCCCTATTTACACACAAGTCTGAAGTTGTGCTTCCTATTGGCCAGCTTCTTGTTGGAATTCTCTCGTTCCAGCTTAAATGTGCAGTAGTTACCTTCTTGCACAGTAGACTAGATTGATCTCTTTGCATTTGATGACACAGATGCAGCATTTACATGTTCTTGTTTTTGTGCTTGGGCACCGTTTGCCATCACTCTAGGGGTGTGTCTCAAAACCTAGTGAGCTGCCTACATAGGCAGCATTTTACATCATAGTATGCGCTCTCCTGACAGGCTGTTCCAATTCTTAGATACCTTAAACATGCTGTCTACTGAGGAACCTTATTTAGACCTGATTTTAAGGAAGCATCGAACGTTTCCTCAGCCCCAAAGACAATCCCATGATGCAACACAGGCTAATCTACAAGCAGTGAAGTGGTTTTAAAATGTGAGTTATTTTGATTCTCTCTGGTGTTTTAATGTGTTTCTGGTCATATAATCACACAAAACAGTATTTTATTATCAACTCTGTAACGAGTCGTTTACCATTTTGCATATTTATACTCGATTTTTAAGCCTCGGCTATTGTTTTGGATGCCGGCTGGTAACTTAGCAACCAGCTAAACCACCGGTCCGTGCTGCAGTGGGTGGGAACAAGCCGTGACGCAGTCTCTCTCTAACTAGAGCGTCTCAGTAATCTGTTTTATGAGGAGAGATGAGGAGAGAACGCTGATACTTACACAGCTGCTACCTAGACAGCCTACTTAGACACTCACTAGGATTTGAGACACACCATAGATGTGTAAATGTCTGGGCACAGCCTGGAGAGACCACACTAGTCAAACGAACTAGGTTTTGGGGGTCAAACACGCTCAGGCACAGTACAGCTCGTTTAGTGAGTGGATTTTGTATTATACTCGCTGAATAGTGATCATCGCTATTTTGTGACGTAAACAAAAAGCTACTTATTATTGTTCGTACTTATTGTTATTATTGTTTTTTTAAGAGCCGGATTACATCTTCAACAGTCACTGTCAATGATCACCTTCACCTTGTACTTGACCACCACAAGCCAGGTGTGAACACCCCCAGAAAATATTGGGCTTTGATTACCATTGAATAATGCAGACCACACTCGTAGGTGGTCAGAGATACAGCTTGACCACATGCAACATGAGTTTTGTTGCCCATATAAA
Source organism: Megaleporinus macrocephalus (assembly GCA_021613375.1). Lineage (NCBI taxonomy): Eukaryota > Metazoa > Chordata > Actinopteri > Characiformes > Anostomidae > Megaleporinus > Megaleporinus macrocephalus. The sequence goes on from CM038714.1 coordinate 26,748,439, forward strand.
GTGATGTGAGTAGAAAATGCGTCTACCAAGTGCTGAAAAATGGGCAGAGCATCTGCAACTGAGAGTAGGTCAAACACGGGACCCATTGTCATAACTCCTGATACATTATAGACTCTAAAAGGTCAAATAGCTAGTAAAGCTGATTGAGAGTGACAACGCTGTTGTTGGGTTAGCCACATGGAGAAGCACCTCCTTTTTTTCAGGCTTCAGAAGAAGCTCAGTGTGGACCCACCTGTCATCGTCTCTTAGCTTATAAAGCCTGTGAAGAGCAAATAATGGTTTTAATCCATGACAGACAACAAATCTAAACAGTGTGTGCTGTAGATAGGCGACAGTCGGGCTGTGTTCAGTTAAGGCACCAATTTTGGCAAGAAATCCTGCTTTTAATCGTCTCTGTCGTGTTGTAACTTCGTTTATGCTGTCAGAATGAAGAGAAAAAACATTTAAAAAATAGTATTCTTTGGACTGCGGTAGCGATGTTTCTCTGAGCTCTCACACTGTGGTCTCAGTCATGTCTCAGCTACATTGTCTTTTAAAGGCCCGCCTTCCTGCTCCTTCTGCTCCTATGTGGTACACCTGGCCACGTTGTAATTCTCTTGGGTGGACAGTGGTTCTCGAATAGAATTTAGAATAGAAGTTCCCAACTCCCTGACCAAGCTCTGCAACATTCTTGGCCAACTGTCTCTCATATATCGCAAACAAATGCTATAGTGTGTAAAATACAGTACAAAGAAATCATGTATCTCCATTTTTGCCGATTATTATTTATTTACATCATATGAACACGGCCAGTTTTATGATGAATGGACCAATAGAAATGCTCCAAAATAGCTTGTAAAAATATCTGATTCCATTGACTTACATTGAAAGTAAAGGCAGTTTTTGTCCTCGCCTGTAAGATTACTAATTCGGAGATACCTGTATTTCTTTATTACACATGTACGTATGAGTGTTAAACATCCAGCAAAGCTTGAATGAAAAGTAAGACATAAGATATAAATATGGTAACACAGCTAATACTGCTAATCACATTTATCTGAGAACTGAGAATGAGCAAACAAACAGACGTGAAGAGCAGATGGATGGAAGGATGAAGCAATGAATGGACAGACGAATGCTGGCGTATGGATAAACAAATGGGGGACAGGCAGGTGGTTTGGCTTGCTAGCTTTTGATTATGCTGGGTTAGCTTTAGCTTTGTGTGGGTGAGGCTAGAGACTGATTGGTAAGGGGAACAATTAAAGAAGTGTTACCCAAGAGTAGGACCATCAAGGTCACAGCAAGGGGAGAGAAATATAGCAGATGTTTCTTAGACTTTGGGAAAGTCTTCATAGGCTGTACTTAGTGAATGTATATAGTCCAGAGCAACAAAATTCACTTAATTAAAAACAACATTAGCAGATATGACTTGATCACCGGAACTACCAAAGAGACACATTGTATTTCTACATTATAGTAAACTGTTCATCAAGCTACAGCAATGAGAGACAATCTTTATCTACTATATATATATATATATATATATATATATATATATATATATATATATATATATATATATATATATATATATATATATATACACACACACAAACAAAGGTGTCAAAAGTACTCATTACTCATAAGTATAAATACTATGGTGAAAAAAAGCTTCTGTAAAAGTGTAAAAGTACTGCTTTCAAAACTACTCAAAGTATAAAAGTAAAAGTAATGTAAGAAAAAAATGCAATTAAGGACAAAAGCTTAGGCTGCACCAGAGGGGTCTATAGTGCACTAGCCCACCTCCCCAAAACCCCATTCTTCTAAAAGCCATAATGACTATAATGTTATATTAAAATGTTAATGTTGATAAATTTGAGATGCGCTAGGCTTCCTGTTTCAGCCCATATACGCCCATTAAACATGAATGTAGTTTAGTACAATGTAAATATATTAAAGAAGCATATTTTTGTACTACTGAACATTAACATGTGTTTCATGGAGCAGAAGATATGATGACTAGTTGTCTATAAGTATTGTAATGGAGCAAAAAGTCAAACTTCAAAGGCATGTTATCAATAATCTTTACTGGAATGTAAATGTACATGAATGAAAACAAGCTAAAGAAGTAAAAAGTGACACTCTGTGTATATATATATATAGGTGAGTACATACTTCAAGGTGAGTACTTTAATTTGAATACTAGCAACCATGTCCAACCCTGTGTTCACTCTCCAGGTCAACAAGTGGAGCTTATGCACTGAACTCAATCTGTATCGGTGGGCTTAAAATTAACAGTGGGCTTAAACCTAAATAAAGTCAAATATCAATACATTTGCCAATACTATGTTCATACCCAACATATCACAATGTTAAACAGTATTGATTTTCTCCCATTTTTAGTTATAATATTATGATACTTATAGTTTTGTTTCAAAATACCATAAAATTGAATAGAGCCTTATAATAAAACAGACACCAGAGAAGGTTACTGTACGCCTGTCCAGCTGGTCATTTATGTACCTTGTAGTCCAAGTTCCCTGTGTCCAGTATCATGTCCAAGTTGTGGGTTTTAAGTGTTACCATGACATTTAAGTCTCAATGGCTCTGGGCTCGTTAAATCTTGGCTGTCAACTTCACACCCACCTCCGCACCTCCACCCTCTGTGTTCCCTCCCAGGTTGGCTTTGTTAATGATGAAGGGTCCATCAGTGAGGTACTAAGTGTGTCTCATAAAAGGTCATCTCTGCCAGCTCTCACTGCATCAGTCAGAATCATTAGCCATGTGTGCAGCGAATACTTCAAATACGTACACGCTTCATAAGGCTGAGCAATCACGACTGTTCTAGTCTGTGAATATGCCAGCTGTTCCCCCCCAGCACACACTTCTGTAGAGTCTTCATCAAACAGAGCTTGACGCTCATTTCACACAGTGGTTCACTTGCTTACTTGTTCACTATGCTGTATTTAGAGGAGCAGTTCACTATGTGGAGCTCTGATCAGACCTTGAACACTATTTTGTTGCAGTTCAAAGAAGAACTTTAATAGACAGTGTTTACTTTTAGGGCGTTTTAACACCTGTAGTTCGTTTCTCTGGTCCGGATCAGTTAATGAGTTTGTGTATTTGGAGTGTTTCCTCCTCGGTTAAGTTTGTTTTCACACAGACAAAAACCAAAATGCACCAAAATGCGGCACAACAAACCACGTGAGCACTTTCTCTCCTCTGATTGGTCAGAGCTGTCTGGCGCCGGAGCAAGAAAGTAAACACAGGACGAAGATCCGGTTTTCCCAAACTACTGCACATTTCTTGTAGAGCGTATCACGGAGCAGCGTCAGAGACAGCATCTGTTCATAGCTGTAATAATAATCTGATAATATACCAAACTACAGTCCACCTGCAGAACCAGCTCACTCTAAACATCAAGTAGACAACGTCCCTCACTGCTAGTCCAAGAGACACCTCGCTTCATTGTCCTCGCCCTGTTAGCTGCTACAGTTCTCCAGTGCTCTGTTTACGAGATCTGCCGCATCCCATAATGCAAAGCACACCTGGCTGCAGGAGATGTTTAGATCAAACTTGTGGAGCACACCTAACACTTGGGTCGGATCAAGATCAGATCATGTTCTCACCACAAACGAACTGCTCCGGAGTTCGTTTGGAACCGGACCGAGAACACCTTTTCTCGAGGGTCTCAGTGCGGTTGTTTTGGTCCGCACCCGAGTGCGATTACAGTTTTCACACCTGCCAAAACGAACCAGAGTCCGTTATAACCGGACTAATAATCAATGGAACCAGATTTTGGTAGTGATAGCCAGATGAAGCCTCTTGAAGCATTGAAGTTTTCCCACCAGCTAGCTCATTTCTCGTGTACAGAAATCCCCCTGCTGGCCAAAACTTTATTGTCATTTCCACTCTTTGTGATAGCCTCTTGCAACGTTGTCAGAAAATAACACCACCAAGTATATACATAAAAACACCTTAATTAAATTTTCTGTGGTTCATTTGTTTATTTGATCTGTGTTTGATTGCGTGGGTAATAGAGGTCTGTTAATTAAAAAAAAACCTGCCAGTATGATTTCAGTCAGTAAATAAATAAATAAATCCAATAGTATCTGAGATATTGATGGTAAAACTGTTGCAGTGGTTTTAAGAGATGAGACAGTGATTGTGGGGTGATGATGACTTAAATTTTTATTAAGAAACAATAAATCACACCAATACTCGAACCACGCCCTGAACTGGCAGGGCTTCAGACGTCATCAGTGACATCACTCGCCCTTAACGAAGCAAGCATTTCTCGACACAAACTTCGAAGCCTCGGATTTTGGAGTATTTCTATTGGTCCACTCGTTATGAAATTTCACACAATGTAAACGGCAGAAAAATATAATCAACAAAAATGGAGAAATATCTTTTTCCTTGGACATTAATGATATTCTGAGGTAACCATAGAGTGTCCACTGATGTAACTTTGTCTCTTGGCGAGTTAAGAGAGGAGACCAGTCCAGAATGTGATGTTACTTATTCAGTCTTACTTGCTGACGAACACACACCTTAATACTTCTTTGGATGGTCTTATATAAGGGTTAACTATTATCTACAAGGCATTCCTGAATAGATGAGCTGTCATAAAACATAGAATGTGCTAGCCATAAACATCTCCTTCGTTCCTGACTACTGTCAGAAAGCTAACCATGTTCTTGACTGACTATATGTGTCCAAAATACTTAATTTACCAGATGTTGAGCTGGTTTAAGGAGAATGTACAACACCACCTTGTACCTTTACTTCAGCTGCCACACTTTTCAGAAGCTCAGACCTGGTAGAAGTTGGAAGTTGGCTGGAAGCTTGCTTTGTTGCTCATTGTTTGTTCAGCTCAAAGTGTTTTTATGACACCAAGTCAGGTCAAGTTTATTTGTATAGCGCTTTTTACAACCAATGTTGTCTCAAAGCAGCTTTACAGAGGTTTGAAAACCTTGGGAGGAATCAGACTCACAAGGGGAGACCCGTCCTCCTCTGATCAAACAGTATTTACAGTTTAATAAACTAAACACCAAAGAAAAGAGTCTCTGTTTGAAATCTGGACAGCAAAGCTTTAGAAGCTGCACAGGTAGAGGCAGTCTCTGACTGAGGCAGTCTCTGACTGAGTCTTTGTGTAAAGTGGGCAGTCCCATCCTATCTCAATGCTGGTGCATCTGGATGGCACAGTGATGTAAGTGAGGGTGTAGCCACCAGATGTCGCTGTTTCATAAAATTAGTTAGTGCTTGTGGCTAAGAGCAGTGTTTGTATTCTTCAAATAAAAGGTTTTTACAGATGTAATAATATATCTGCTTGATTAAATCATGAAAATGCATTATTTATATTTCCAGGTCAATAATTAATTATAGTTAATAATTAGACATGTATGGTGATATGCTTGCTTTTAAAACATCAAACATTTTGAGTGGACTGATGTTTATTGTCTTCCAGATAGGCAGAATGTTTAGTTAACCGTGGTCGTCTGCATTAAACGGGGCCTCTTATGCTCATTTTCCGTGTTCAGAATTTTATTTTTAGTCACTACTAAAATAGTTTTATATGATTAAATTCTCCAAAATCATGTATATTTTTTATACTGTATATCTGTATCTGTATCCATGCATTTAGAGCTTCTGTCTTTGACTTTAAGTCTTGCACCTGGATGAGCCCGGGGTCTGATTGCTCCGCTTGCCAACTCTATTTTGACCAGTCAGTCCCCATCCAAGTGACATCCTGGTACAAGTTATGTCCCCTTACTGCTGTGGCTGCATTTTTTGAGGGCATGCAAAGTTTGCCAGTATGTGGGCAATAAGGATTGTCTAATGAGATGACATCACCTTGTAACAGAACAAAGGCTGGAATTCCAATGAGGCCTTTCAGGCAGCTGAGAAAAGTGGTTTATGTAGGAGAGAGTTTCTCCCTCTGCCTTGTACTTTGGGCTTCACAACATTGCAGACTGTGTACATGCATACAAAGTTCTAAAACACACCAAAGAAAAAGGGAAAAAGTGAAAAAGTATATTTCCCTTAGACGTCTGGTTCCCATCACCACCACTATGAGCAACTCTAAGTTAAAAGACGCAGAAAGAGTTTATTTACATCTCAGTAATTCCAATTTTTAAACAAATGTTTGAATCCTGCTTTAGTGTTACAAGATTCTACACCACATAGAACAAACCCTCAGTGGACCTTTTTCTATTGGTCTATTTGTCATGCAGTGTTGACAAAATGTGAAGGGTATATTTTTTTTCCGATGGTGTGGAAAAGGGAATAAAACTAAAAAGAAAAATGGAGGTACAAGGTTTTTATGACAGCAAAGAAATTGATTTGACATAAATGGCAAAAAGGCTTGTAGTCTTTAAGCTTATAAGCTGGTTTCGTTTCTTATTTCTTAGTGCAACTTGTGTGCAATGCATATATGCAGTGCTATGCATATATACAATTTATAGCATTTAGAACTTATAGGCTATATAGACTAATTCTATTCAGTGCTGTGCAAAAGTCAGAGACCACCCTTCATTTGTTTCAGTCAAAACAGCTAGAGTCATCTAAATATATCGTTTTTCAGTATTAAGCATGTCTGTTATTTGTCTTTATTACATTCTTTTCATAAATGCTTGCTTTTTTGTTTCAAAGAAAACTGGAATGATATCTTTTCACACCCCCAAAACTTTGTCTTTTGAGTTTGAATTTACTTCTTTTTGCAATCCAAGTTCTTCCAAACAAATTCCAAGATTTTTCAGTTTGATTTGAAGATTTTCTTAATTTTTCTATTTCATTTTCTTAATGAGGACAGCTCCATGTCCTTTCAGACCCCCTGGCACTGAGCTGTCTCCTCAAAGTCTAAGTATAGACAGAAACAACTAAAGATGCTTTCAGATTTAAAGCAAGCGTGGAGCCTTGGGGTGGTCTTCCAGGTCTTGATATTTTAATAATTTCTGTGAACTCTAGTTTTGTAAACCTGTTTTTTTTCCACTTATCTTCCTTGAACTCGGCGCTTCCATGCGCAAGTGAATTATATAATATTCCCAGAAACATCATCTGAAAAATTAATGCCTTATAATTAATAAATGATTTGACTGGAAATAGAATAAATGAATGGTGGTCTCTCTGATGCTGTAGCACTTACTGTTCTTGTGTAGGGCCTGCAAGGCTTGTTTTGCTTGGAAATTGCCTTGAGTTTTCGTTATTGGAGCGTTCCCAAATGATCTGATGAGTGTGTTGTGACTCTGTAGAAGACTACGGCACTGCATTTCCTGTTGGGACTCATTTCCCCGTGGTTGGTATGGATATTGCTGCAATAACTAAGCCATGCTGTCTCTTTTAATATGATGAGTGTACTCAGAAGTGGCCGGGTGGATTGGTGAAATATAATCCAGTATGAGATCTTATGACTTACAACTGCTTCACTCTCTATTATGGAGTGTCTATATAATACATTTTGGACTCCTGCTGTATCTTCTCGGCTCTGAGAAATGTGAACTGCTCTGCCATTGTGCTGTCATGGTGATATGAATTATGGTTGGAGAGTGAATAAAGACTTCAGTGTCCAGTTGTATCAAATGCATTACTAATGAGTTGAAGGGAATCCCATATTGCATGTGCGTGGTGTGATTCTGTCTATGTGTAAATGTGTATGTGCTCATATGTGTGGCCCCTGAGGCTCTCGGAAACTCTTTAATTTGTTTATACTGCGCTCCCTAATTGACTCTCGTAATCTGAAGTGCTATGTGTCAGCCTGCCAGAAGTGTCGGATATTTCAGATTAAGTGAGGAGTGAATGTCACGATGATGGCAATCTTCCGTATTTGAGTCTTGCATGGTGCTTTTAATAAAGCCGAGCATTTGCATAGAGTAGTGCTTCTTAGTTCCAGTGCTGCTCCTGTGCTCTACATGTTTTTTCTTGATCTAGCTCTACAAACTGAACTCAGTAAAGGTTTGGCAGTTAAGTCTAACAGGGTTCTCACACATTTTGGTCCTAAAAAACCTGGAAATATATTGTCCGTGCTGGGAATATTAGTGAAATCCTAGACGCTTGGCCATAAAACTACTACAAATTTGTATATTTTTAGCTGCTAATGTCCAATTTGAGTGTCCAGGTCCAATGACACATACTGTTAATGTTTTAAATGAAATTAAGTTAACATATTCTCGATAGAGAAAACACTTCTATACATTTTAAGTTTCCCAACTGGTGGAGCAAGGCTACCCAACCACAAATGTCCCTCTGTAAGATTTTGGTTCCAGAGTGGTGACAAGCTTCATTACAGATAAATTGGTGACTTTAATATTAAAGATGCAATTTGCACATTTTTTTATTTCAAACATTTCAAAATGAACACAAATTATTAACAGAATGTAAAGAAATAACAGTTTTGATGTCATGTTGCAGAGATTTCTACTAAAGTTGGCATGCTAACCAGCTAGGCCCAGTCTGGCTACTCTGTAATACCACTTTCCATGTTTACAAGAGGTGATAGTGAGTCACTGCACCATCAAGTCTACAATTAGTCCAACATGTGAGGATGAAGAAGCAGCGCTGCTACTCCAATGGCATATTCTAACCTAATCATGTCAAAGGGGCTGCTCCTGATTAGATCCTGATAGGATGCGTAGCCAAGGAAAAGAAGAAACAGAACAAGAGTTAACTTTGAGGGAGGTTAAGGGGTTGGCCATTTTCTGGTAATATGTTGCCTCCTGTTGTTCAGAGTCTAAATTTGATTGGTGGTATCATCTCACAGATTGCTCCTTTCAGGATGTTGGCAGATATGCTTCATGTGTGTTATTGAGAATTGATAGACAAAGTCACAGAACATAGTACTACAACGTTGTGTATAGATATTGTCATACTTTGGGCTCTTTGACTTCCTGGACTCAATCTCTCTCAATCCTCCTCACCAACAGACCACTGTCATATGTCCAACCAATCACAGACCACAGAAGGTCCTCGTCTGGGGTTCTGATCCCACACAACTGTAGTTCATTAACGTTGTTTGTATTCAAACATATAACGTTGCTGGCCAAAGAAAAGCATACATCTCCATTTTTATAAACCATATGAACTCAGTAGCTGCCAATTACATTGTTTGAAAATTCCAAAGTGGACTCGTGGAAATGCTTCAACATAGCTAAATAAATATTCTGGTTCCATTGACTTACACTGAAAGTAAAGAAAGTTTTTGTTCTCTCCTGCAAAGTTGTTTTGTCTTTGGACTGCGAAGATATGTTGAAAAGCATTGCTATCATTGGCCATTGTCCTGCTTTGATCTGATAAGACTTTAGATAAAAAGAATAATTATTAATAATATTGAATAGTTCTGAAACAATTAGAATAATTATAAAATACACAAAGTTGGGTACATCCAACCTTTTTTTTACCACTAGCTTATGTAGGATCAATCAACCTGATATTGAACTGGTTTTTAGACCCTGGTCTTTAGTATTGGACTGCATTTGTTGTAGTAGCATTTTGTGAACATCAGATGGCGATGGTGGTCTTTCTCTAAAATCACTACAGGACGCGCAGCCTCCAGTGTTCTAAAGGCCAGACCCCATTAAGTGGCTGGTGTGGTGAGAAAGCAGGGCAGGCTGGAGCCATGAAATGTAATTTAGTTCAGATCAGACACATCTTTGACCATCACCGATCGTTAATGCTTGCACATTGCAAACATATCGGTTTCATTACGTTACCGTGTGTCCCAAGGTAATAAGCAGGTTTGTCAGTATTTCACCGACTTTTGCTTCCAATTGCTTGACTGTGCTGTCCAGATAACTCATGGTAATACAGTAGGCCTCTAACCTTCGAGTGCAACTGCATTCACTGATAAGTAGACGAATCACAGATGAATTACGTTGATTATCTGCTTTAGGGTACATTAGACATGCTGGTTGAGAGATATGGGTGGGTTTGAAGTGCTGAGTGACTTTGACAGGGGCCAAATCGTTATTACTGGATCCAAACATCGATAACGTTTGTGGGGGTGCTTCCAGCCGGCAGTGGTAACTACCTGCCAACAGCGGTCCGAGGACAGACAAGCCTTGACCAGCTATCCGGTCTGGTCTGAACCAACAGAGGTCACAGCAATGTTTAATTACGGTTGTGGGAGGGATGCGTCACATCACACAGTGAATCACATTGCGCTACATATGTGGCTGTGCAGCTGCAGACCGGTCAGACTGCCCATTCTACCTCCTGTCTGGAACTGGATGCGATGAAAGAAGGGTGCCAGTTCTGTACATCAGGCAGACAGCCAGGTATATGTGCACTGCTTCCCTAGGGAGGAGCGTCTGGGTTTCAAGTTTACTTTGTTTACTGAGTTTGAGTGTCCCCCCCGCCCCCTTTTCTGTCTGTGCTCTGGTTTCCTACCACAGTTCAAAGACATGCAGTCAGGTGAATTGGAGATGCTAAATTGCCTACTGCGTGTGATTGTGTGTGTGTGTCCATGCTGCGATGAGCTGGCGGCCTGTTCAGGGTATTTCCTGCCTTCTGCCCAGTGAGCACTGGTATAGGCTCCAGCACCCCAAGCCCAGAAGTGAAGAGATCAGGTTGGACTGTAAGAAGAAGCCAGAGAGCAATGTACAATTATTTGTGAAAACAATCTCGAGTTCTTGATTTTTTATTATTTATATTGCATATACTGTACTGTTTATTCATCTATTTTTTGTACTGAGTGCTTAGCTATCCCTTTGCTGCTGTAACACCCCATTTCCCCACTGTTGGACTAATAAAGGATTATCTTATCTTATGTTATCTTAGAGTAGAGAAAGCATAATGCTCTGGGTAATGTTATGCTGATCTGGGCATTCAAGGGGGACGCCAAACCCTAACCCTAACACATGCTGCCTATTTGAACATGGCATGTTTGAAAGATTTGGATATAAACTGTACAAGTTTGTGTTGTAACTTCTTTTCTTGCCATCAAAATGAAGAGGGAGACCAGTTCAGAGTATAAGCTTTATTCTTGAGGATATCGCAGTACAGACATTCTTGGAGGAGATCTCAGACATGGTTTCGGCAACTGCGCTGTCTTATATGCCTGCCTCCATGTTCCTTCTGGCCCATGTGATTCGTCTGCCCAAGTCGTTATCTCCTGGGTTTGGGGGCCGGTTCCTTGGTGTTCCGGTCATAAATGACGGGATTCGCTGAACTATAAACTTCTCGTAATCTCTGTAGCGTTCAGTGTGCCCATCTGTATAAACAAGCTTTTAACAGACGCCATAGTTCAGTGCCTTGAAAAAGTATTCGGCCCCCTTGCCACATTTTAGGCTTCAAACATAAAGATATGAAATTGTAATTTTTTGTGAAGAATCAACAAGTGGGACACAATCGTGAAGTGGAACAAAATTTATTGGATATTTTAAACTTTTTTTAGAAATAAAAAACTGAAAAGTGGGGCGTGCAAAATTATTCGGCCCCCTTGACTTTAAGTGCAGCAAACTCACTCCAAAAGTTCAGTGAGGATCTCTGAATGATCCAGTGTTGACCTAAATATCTGATGATGATAAACAGAATCCACCTGTGTGTATTCAAGTCTTGGTATAAATGCACCTGCTCCGTGATCGTCTCAGAGTTCTGTTTAAAGCGCAGAGAACACCATGAAGACCAAGGAACACACCAGGCAGGTCTGAGATACTGTTGTGGAGAAGTTTAAAATCAGATTTGGATGCAAAAAGATTTCCCAAGCTTTAAACATTTTAAGGAGCACTGTGCAAGCGATCATATTGAAATGGAAGGAGTATCAGACCACTGCAAATCTACTAAGACCTGGCCGTCCCTCTAAACTTTCAGCTCAAACAAGGAGAAGACTGATTAGAGATGCAGCCAAGAGGCCCATGATCACTCTGGATGAACTGCAGAGATCTACAGCAGAGGTGGGAGAATCTGTCCATAGGACAACAATCAGTCAGACACTTCACAAATCTGGCCTTTATGGAAGATTGGCAAGAAGAAAGCCATTTCTCAAAGATATCCAGAAAAAGTTTCGCTTAAAGTATTAACGCAAGGGGGCAGAATAATTTTGCATGCCACACTTTTCAGTTTTTTATTTCTAAAAAATGTTTAAAAAATCCAATACATTTCGTTCCACTTCATGATTGTGTCCCACTTGTTGTTGATTCTTCACAAAAAATTACAAGTTCATATCTTTATGTTTGAAGCCTGAAATGTGGCAAAAGGTTGAAAAGTTCAAGGGGGCCGAATACTTTTGCAAGGCACTGTACGTAAGAAATAGTCACAACATATGTAAGGTATACAGTTGGACCTTAAGATCTCTCACCACACCAGCCAGTGTACTCCTCTGAAGGGTACATCTGCATTGTTTGTACCTGGAGGACCCAAAATGTACCCGCATTGTACCTTTCTTTCTAACAGCGTCCATGCACTGGTGGGTGTTTTGATAGCAGGCAAAGGACCAACAGCAAGGTTTCCTTTCACCAACATAAAATACCAACAGAATAGATTTCACTAAATTTTATACGGAAGCTCACTGCGGCTCAAATATTCAGCACCGTCAGTATGAAAGAACCAGTCTGAAAACACAGTGAATGATTTTTACTTCTGATTATGACCCAGAGCTGATGACTTTCTTGTAGTCGTTTAGGAATGTATTCACTGCTGTAATGACATCTAACCCAAACTGAAATCTTATCAATTCCCATCCGTTGGAATGCTTTTCATGAGGAAAACCACGCTGCTGTAAATGGATTTCTTCACATAGCATTATGTTACACCCTGGCCTTAAGTACATTTGGGCACACGTAAATAATTGATTGTTCATTGGAACTCATGGGGATGTGAAATCTTCACAGGCTTCATAGTCCTATAAAGAGAGCTCATTGTGCCCGGCCCTATTGCAGCCAGGAAGAACGACTCAGGTTCAGATTGAGTGAAACACAGTTATTTACCCAGTAGAATTTGAGCTTACTCATTTTATTCATGCTTATTTATGTGGAAGAGCATCTAAATAAATATACGAAATAAAATAGCCACAAACACGCACGTCCCGCACTGTAGCTATTTATTTGTTTCCGAATGTTCGCTCGCAACCCGACATGTTCCGTGAGGCCTTACAGCAGTAAATAATTTGTAAGTGCAATAAACACATTCAATTATCTGCTAATACTACAGTGCTGTAGCGTATACATAATTGATGGGGGGTTTTACCAGCTAAATAACATCGCTCACGGTGAATTTGGAGTGATTGTCTTCTGCATATGGAGCTGTATCGACTGTAATACTGGGCTGCTGCACTGCAGTGTTTGTCCATGAGCACAGCGTCCTCAACAGCTGCATGGACAGCGCTTAAAAAAGTTGTATACGTTGTATGAATGTACAGAATGCATTGTGATGCTGAACAGGCACTCAAGGGTGCTGTTTGCCTGATCTTAAAACGAATGAAGGCTATAAAATCTCTTCTTGGGTCTGCATCTTGGTCTTAGGATATGGGCTAAACTTGGGAGACCACTAAAAGGACTAGAGACTGCCATCTTCAACAGCTCTGTGGACAGTGCTTAAAAGTGTTCGAAATAAAGGAGTTTGAAGCCAAATTTCCAAACCAATCAAAATAGAGTGTATCTGCATATGTCTTAAAGACACAGTATCCAAAACAGACTCTTTAGTTAAATAAGATAAAGACAATTCAGAAGTCAGAAATGTGTAATGCAGACATGAACTGTGGCTGTTTTTGGTACATAAGCACAAACAATGGTAATAAAATAAATAAGCAGGAAAAATAGGGAACCTGGGCCCTAAGGTCTTAAAATCAATTCTCAGTCTGGATCTTGGTCTCGGACTCTGAGAGACCTTGGGGTTGTTTTTCCCTTTATTAAATAACTGATGAACTAAAATGTAGTGCATCCTCTCCAGCTGAATGAGCAACATTCAGCACTTAAAGAAATGCATAGCTTGCATGTACAAGCTATAGACAATGCATCATAAAGTTCACCAAAAGCACTGCTTGCTTGGTCTTAAAAGCACTGAAGGCCATAAAAGAGCACAAAATAGCTTTGCAGTCTGGATTTTGGTCTAAGGTTTTGGGAGACCTTGGGCTTTTCTATTATCTGTCAACTTACAAACCACTAAGAAGCAAATCTCACCAGTTGTCAAGTCTTCATCATCTTTGTTTTTAAGGTTTTTAATGGTGTTCTGGATCTTAGGGGTGGCTGGCTTGGCTATACAGCAGTGGCTAACTAACTATTAGGGCCTTGTTTTTAAGTATAATGTGTATACGTACCGTGTTTATTTGAAGTGTTGGTAATCCGAAATGAACGCAACACATCTTCAAGATGCAAGACTAACATAAACAGTGTGGGCAGTACTTTGCAAAATCATCAGTGATGTCACTAGTACACTAAACAAACCCTAACCAATGATGACCATAGCATAGCTTTAGCTTCAGCTTTAGTTTATAAACTGTAAATACTGTTCGACCAGAGGAGGATGGGTCTCCCCTTGTGAGTCTGGTTCCTCCCAAAGTTTCTTCCTCCAGTTGAGGGAGTTTTTCTTGCCACTGTTGCCTCTGGCTTGCTCACAAGGGATAAAGTGTGTGATTTCATGTTTTTCATGCTTTAAAATTCCTGTAAAGCTGCTTTGTGACAACATTGTTGTAAAAAGCGCTTTACAAATAAACTTGACTTGACTTGACTTGAGATAGACCTTTATGAGGGACTGATAGAGCTAGTCTGCCGCTCCACAACTATAATTATGCTCTCCAACTGTTGTCTGTTTACTGCTGAGCTGGACATACAAATGCAACTGTCAATAGTTGCAATGGAAATATGGGATTTATTGGCCCTTTACTGCCCCCTAGTGGTAGGGCTTTTAATCCTTAATGTATGCACACATAGTAAAAAGCAAGTGCAGGCCTTAAAGCTGGGCTTTCAGTTGGGGTCATTAATGTAGTAACATCAAAAATGTGAAAAAACACCTCTATGGTAATATCGGCTAGCACCCCTGTGGGTTTCTAGTAGTATGATTTTTTGTACTCCATCCATCTATTATCTTCTGCTTTATCCCACTAGTTGGGGTCACGGTGGGTATGGAACCAATCCCAGCGTAATTGGACGAAGGCGGGGTACACCATGGACAGGTCGCCAGGCCATCGCATGGCCAACACACACCCAACCTAACATGCATGTGTTTGGACTGTGGGAGGAAACCAGTGTACCTGGAGGAAACCCATTCAAGCACAGGGAGAACATACACACTCCACACAGAATGGAACGGAATCAAACCCAGATCGTGAGGCGACAGTGCTAACCTCTACACTGGTTGAAGCTCGTACCAGACTTAACATATTTTTTTGCTTTGTTTATCTTGTACAGTGAGGTCTTCAGTAAGGACTCCAGACAACAGACTGAAACCCACTGGCCAGGCTACCACTCCTATTAGTCACTGATGTATCTAGGACACCCAGATTACCTAAAGCAATGTTTTTCCTCACAAAATTAGTTCCACCCATTGAAAATCAAAACATGAATGTGAGTATTGCATAGTTTAAATATAAGCATGATAATTACACAAGTAAAAATGAACAAAACATTACAGACCTTCTCTGACCTCTGATCATTAGGCCTTTATGGAAGGCCCCAAGGGGGGTGGCATGGTGCCACAGTGGGTAGCGCTGTTGCTTCACAGCACGAGCGTCAGGGTTTTGATTTTTCAGTGTGGAGTTTGTATGTTCTCCTCCTGGCTGGAGTGCTCTACTTTCCTCTCACAGTGTAAAGGCATGCAGTCAGGTGAACTGTATATGCTAGACTGCCTCAGGTGTGAGTGTAAGTGTGAATGTGTATGTCTGTCTCTGTCCTGTGAGGGACTGGTGGTCTGTTCAGGGTTTCCTGCCTGTTTCTCCAGCATCACCCCCCTCACACACACAAGATTAGATAAATAAGAAGATATAAATATGGCTCTAGGAATGAAAACCTTCAATCAGCATAGGATCTTTCACCTTAAATGGAAGTTCTTGAAACTTCTTTACACTCAAACATCCTCCTTAGGACTTAATGTTCTCCCCAATTTAGTTATAGCCAATGTGACACACTGTTTACCGCCTCCCATCACACAAAGCCACCATGTTTCCCCTTACAAAAAAGAAGTTTATTCAGGTGTACCATTAGTTTACTTCTTTTAAACTAAATGAAGTTTATGTACTTCTCAGTGATATACTAAACACAGTTATACTTAAGTATGCTTGGGTTATACTGATAAGTATAGAACAGTCTAAGTATATTTGGCCTTTACTAGTACTTCATCTTTTGATTGAGATAGAGATAGCACAAATTATTATATTATATTATATTACAATATTTATTTAAAATCTGATTTATAAAGATACAAATATGTTTCTTAATCTTAGTGTGTCTTGTTTATTTTACGTGTGTCCACTGGTGAGTAAGTAAATGTTGTTAAGTTCTATTTTAAGTAGAAAAAAAACCTTAAAGCTAGTCATATACTTTAAAGTACAACAATGATATAAGCAGTAAATTATAAGTATCATGTTCACTTAAAGAAAACTTACAAGCTAGTAAACTAACAGTAAACCCTTAAATTTACTTTTAGTGTAGTTGCAGTACAAAAGATGTAAACTAGTTGTATACTTGGTTTACTACTCTTACACTTAAAGTGTACTTAAAAGTACACTTTTAAAAACTAGAAAGTGGGCCAATTTAGTCCCGAGAAGTATTAAAATAGTACATATACAAGTGTACTACTAGTACAATGACATTAGTATAGTACCTACGTAAAGTATACTTAATAAAATTAACTTTAAGTATACTTATTTTCTGTAAGGGTCTTCCAGGACACATGACGAGACACGGTATCTTTTGGTAACTGCTGGTAATGCAACATCATTTAACAGCTCAACATGCTTGGAGGAGAACACTAACTGCCAATTCTGCTATGTCAGCTAACAGATCCCTGCGTTGGATGGCATTATGCTGTGCCATGGAGGGACTCATGCGTCCCAGATAAGAGGCCAATTATGCCCCGCCTGGACCCCGGCATTGCCCAGATCAAACTTTATTCCTACAATGTCATTTGGTAGCCCAGCTTGAGTGGTTCTTTGAAGAACCATCCCTTAAAACGTTCTTCACAGAACCCATAGTGTTTTTTTAAGGCGACACTTAAGGGTATAGCCATTGTCTCTCTAAAACTCTTCAAAATCAGTTTGACTAGAACGTTCTATTGCGGGAACAATGTATGCGTCTGCGCTGTGCTCTGAAACTATGATGAATGAATTGTAGAACAGCGCAGCTCGTGATGTCCTTTTGATCCTTTCCTTGATGGAACAGTCATGCTTTGTCGCTGACAGCTGCCATATGACGTGCTGTGTTCGGAAACAATACAGTTTTCTTTATTTCTTTTTTTAATGATAGACTTTCTTTTTTGTAAAACAGTCATCAAGAGGCAATTGACGTCTAGCTCTATGCCGTGCATGGCAAAATTACCTTCAAAAGACCCTTTCAGTTTTTTTTTTTAAATAATTACGTGGAGCACTTAATACATTGCGAATCACATTTTTTCCCCTCATAAAAGCCCATTTCCAAACTTGCTTCTGTGGCGGAATTTGAATAGCCAAAAGATAAAGACAGCCCGGACAGATAAAATCCATTTAAAGCACGGACATTCAGTTCCAAAGATAACCAATGCATCTCCACTCCTTTATGTTTTAGAAGTAAACCCAGAAAGGGTGAAGTAGAGGAGAATATATATATATATATATATATATATATATATATATATATATATATATATATATATATATATATATATATATATATTTAAAAAAAGGATGTGGGGGGAATTATGCATGTATGGGGAATTATGATTATTCATAACTTCCATAGAAACTTGTAAGAGAGTGGTACTACAATGATTTGTCTGCTCAGTTAATCTGTAAGAAGAGAGAACGAGTCAGATCTTTAGCAGTGACTTCACCGCTAAATAATTCAGCATTCTGTGCTTACGCTTTTCTCCATTTATCTCTTTTGCTCCCTGACAACTGTCAGGTTTTGCCAGAGCTGTTTGTAGTTCCTGCAGTGCTGCACTGTAAAGATCCCTTGATATCTCTCATCCGTGTTAAGATAAACCTCAATGTGAATCCCAGCCTTTTACAAACAAGACTTTAGGAAATACAGCTCCTCCATAATAGGCCTAATCCAGAATTTCAGTCTTTATTGCTTTCTGTAGAAAATTAGGAAGCTCACCCAATCAGGTTTAGGTATTCTTACAATACATAGAATCATATTCTGGCTGGGTGTTCATGTTTTTATCCTTTTATTATAAATATAGCTCCTAAAATAAGGTGCTACTCTGAGTAATGCTATGAAATAAAGAATAAGGAGACCACTAAAGAACTACAGCACTGTGCAAAAGTTTGAGGCACTTGGGGATATTATATTTTAAAAAACTATTTTTCCATACAGGAAACTTTTATTTGCTTAGCAAAACACTTTTTTTATATTCACACAGTATTAATACAGTAAGTAGTGCTTTTACATACATCAGTGTGTCAGGATATATAACCCTTTCCAAGCTTCTCCTTGTGGAAACAACCCAGTATTATTTACAGTTCTTCTGCTGAAGGAGCTGAATACATTCATACAATGTCTGGGGCGTCCAGGAGAAATCTGGAACTACACTTTGTTCTTCAAACTGGAGCTCAAGATCTGATCTACTTCTCTCACAATAAGATATTCATGTTATTTTGTATTGTATGTAGGATTATTTACACCTGTTCTAATCCGGTCTCCTGTTCTTACTGGTGAACATACACTTATTGATCAGATAAAGGCCTAAAACCTTTGCACAGTAGTTTAGGCTTAAAACGCCTTCACATATTAGAATGTATTATGTTAATTTTAGTATGTTCCAGCTGTCTGGCTCAGGAGTCCACCAGGTTTGGGTAGATTTATAACTGTATACTGAATATTATACATATAGCAACAGTACAGTAATTGCTTGAGGAGACACCACGGCTATTAAATAAACTTAATCTAATAAATACAAATGTTCCTGCATTGCCTTTTGTTTAGAATTTAGAAACAAAGATTTCTATGGGTGTCTAAGTAGATGCCTGTTTAATTTGAAATCAGTCTAAAAAGTCAGGTGGCGCAATCAGGAAGTCAAATGGTGCAACCAGAAGAGCTTTAAGCTTTAACAATTGAACCACGCAATTAGAAACTTTAATTTATATTGAAGATATACAATGATTTAGATATAAATGTTAGCTCACGGCAAACTTGTTTAGGTTCACTTGGCTAGTACCTTGTTGGACCCCTTATTTTTTCAGAACTGCCTTAATTATTCTTGACATACATTAAACAAGGTGCTGGAAACATTGCTCAGAGATTTTGTTCCATGACATGATGGCATCACACAAGAGTCTTCAGTTCCACCACAACCCAAAGGTGCTTTACTGGATCTGGTGACTGTGGAGTACAGTGAACTCATTGTCAAGACAAGAACCCAGCTTGAGATGATCTAAGCTTTGTGACATGGTGTGCTATACTGCTGGAAGAAGCCATCAAGAGATGGTACCCTGTGGTCACAAAGAGCTGGACGTGATCAACAACAGTACTCAGGTAGGCTGTGGCATTTCCTCTACATCAAAAGAAAAACAAGTGTCTACAACATGGCAGCTTTACAGCAGAGGACAAAAACTGTCTTTACTCTTAATGTAAGTCAATGGAACCAGATTTTTTTCCAAGCTAGCCTCAGTTGTCTGTTCCCAGCTGACAGGAAGGCACGCGGTATGGGTTTCTGCTTCAAGGTTCCACGTCTTGTGTGTTCAGAGACGCTTTCCTAGAAACCTTGGTTGTAATAAGTGGTTATTTGAGTTACTGTTGCCTTTCTATCAGCTCTGACCTCTGGCATCAACAAGGGTCACTGTGGCCCAGAGAACTGCTGCTCACTGGATATTTTCTCATTTGTGGACCGTTCTCTGTACACCCTACTGATGGTTGCACATGAAAATCCCAGATCAGCAGTTTCTGAAACACTCAGACCAGCTCAACTAGCACCAACAACCAAGCCAAAGCCACATAGATCACCTTTCCTCTCCGTTCTGATGCTCAGGTTGGACCTCAGTAGGTCATCTTGACCATGTCTACATGCCTCAATGCAATGAGTTGCTGCCATGTGATTGGTTAAGTAGATATTTGCGTTAATGAGTGCGGGTGTATATAGTGAAGACAGGGGTGGGTGTAAAAATAAACATGGTGTCCTTTTTAAGCAGATTTCTCTGAAAACCTTTTTGGTCATTAATCAATGATGTTGACCCATAAGTTTAAATTTTATTTCATTATCCAGTCGAACCTCTTGTATAGAAAGAAAGGGTTACCCTCAACTGCTCCCTTACAAAAAAGAAGTTTATTCAAGTGTACCATTAGTTTACTTCTTTTAAACTAAAAGGAAGTGAGTATGCTTTCAGTTTACTTTTTATGTACTTCTCAGTGATATACTAAACACAAATATACTTAAGTATGTTTGGGTTATACTGGCAAGTATAGAACAGACTAAGTATATTTGGCCTTTACTAGTACTTCATCTTTTGATTGAGATAGTAGAAGTAAGTATTCTTGCTCTGCACAAAAACACATCCAGTACAATATTTATTTAAAATATGATTTTTAATGATTTATAAATATACAAATATGTTTCTTAATCTGAGTGTGTCTTGTTTATTTTACGTGTGTCCACTGGTGAGTAAGTAAACGTTGTTAAGTTCTATTTGAAGTAGAAAAAAACCCTTAAACCTAGTCATATACTTTAAAGTACAACAATAATATAAGCAGTAAATTAAAGAAAACTTACAAGCTAGTACACTAACAGTAAACCCTTAAGTTTACTTTTAGTGTAGTTGCAGTACAAAAGATGTAAACTAGTTTTATACTTGGTTTACTACTCTTACACTTAAAGTGTACTTAAAAGTATACTTTTAAAAACTAGAAAGTGGCCAATTTAGTCCCAAGAAGTATTAAAATAGTATATACACAAGTGTACTACTAGTACAATGACATTAGTATAGTAACTGCATAAAGTATACTTAATAAAATGAACTTTAAGTATACTTATTTTCTGTAAGGGCTGCATTGCTTACTGCACATCCAATATCAGCACTGGAGAGTAACAACATACATAGATTACAGTTACGCTGGTGAAATGAATGAACTTGTCTATTTAACATGTTTAATCACTCTCAAATGAAATTATAGCAATATAAAGTTTTTCCAAGGACAAGAAGCCTTTGATATAAAACACACAAGTTCATGTTTACATGCAGTTTTGTTTGTTGCCTGCTCACTTGAGCTCATAGACCTGGCATGACCCAGCCAGAAGGGATTTTTTTCCACATTATTTTACATTTCAAGAAGAAAAAGGAGAGTGTAAAATTATCATGGTGCAGTGCAGCCTCAGTTTTCCAGCTACAAACTTGCTTTCAGCATCCAAAGACTTCAATTTCAGGCTAAAGAAGCATCTTGGGGCATGTTAATTGTTTTTTCTTGGTCTGGCTAAAGTCATCTGCAGTTTATTGGTTTGGTTAGCTTAGCTTAGCTCGGCTATCCTAACTCTTTACAGTTATAGGAGCTGCCTACGTAGTCAAACTGTCAATTGACAATGTCCTATATTCAGGCTAACACGAGTTAGCATGTCAAATAGCTGTAGTTCACATAAAGGAGACTGTCCATTTGTAATTTAACATTAGATTTAACACAATAGCTTTAAGTAGTATGCAATTCTGAGTTCACAAGCTGGCATTTATGTGTGTTTCAGCTGTATGCATCTTACTCCTGTTGAAATGTCTAGCCTTAGATACAACACGGCTAGCATAACAGTTTTAGGGTGTTGCTTAATGGCAGAGCTGCAACTGAATGAGGAACCAGACATAATTATGGTAATATGGCGGTCGGCTTCTCATGTGTGAGTTATGACAGACAATTATTTAGAACCTTTAAGTGCAATGAAACCATCACCACCTCCGGGATCTTGTAATGTTTAGACAGAGACCTGTACAGCAGGCTTCCTTCTTCTCCTCACCATGAAAACAAGTAAGCAGGGTGTGATCGTCACTTTCACATTGTTAAAAATGCAAGAACATGTTGAAGCTTTGTATGTATTTAGCATATGTTACATTGAGTTACTTTTTTTCAATGTAAGTCAATGGAACTGGAATTTTTTCCAAGCTATTTCGGAGCATTCTATTGATCCATTCGTTGGCAGCTGTCAACAAAATCAACAAGTGTGTGTGTGTTTGTATATATATATATATATATATATATATATATATATATATATATATATATATATATATATATATATATAAAATAAATAAATTCAGTAAAAATGATGCAGTCATTAAACGCAGACTCTGTCATTAAATGTGGATCTTGAATTGCTGTTCTGCTCGTACCGGTCAGATCTGGTCTGTATGGTGTTCTGGGTTGTTTGTTTTGTGCTAGCTGTGTGTGCTAGCTCTGCTGTTTGCTGGTTCTCACTGTATTCAGCTGCGTGCAGCGTTGTATCAGATTAGTAGTTAAATATCTTTGTCTTGGTTCCTCAACGAGACACACTGATTTTACACATTTTAAAAACGCCCTGGATGAGTCTGTGTCACATACGGTGAAACACTGCCAGACGGACGACATGCTTTCTATCAGCACATGCTTTTCGAAAATGAATATATAGCGATACATAGCCGATCGATCCTTCAATCTCGTGTGTGTGCGTATATATATATATATATATATATATATATATATATATATATATATATATATATATATATATATATATACATTGTTTTATTCTTACTATATCTAAATATCTAAAGAAGTAGTACTATACTACTTCTATACTGTGAGTACTATTGGAGTTCTTTATTCTTCTTTATTTATACTGTGTTATATACCTTCTTGTTTTCTGTACTGTGTTTTGCACTTTGTTTTGTACTGTGTAACTGCTACTGGCTGCTAAATTTCCTTCAGGATCAATAAAGTATCTATCTATCTATCTATCTATCTATCTATCTATCTATCTATCTATCTATCTATCTATCTATCTATCTATCTATCTATCTATCTATCTATCTATCTATCTATCTATCTATCTATCTACTATATTCTGAGTTTTCAAAGGCTTAACTAACTGTCCTATTGGTCTGTACGTAAAACAAGTAAAAATCTGAGGAAACTGGCCTGCTTCCCGATTGTGCTGTGCATGGTTATAAATGATAAGAGAGAAAAATTTCAATAATGTTTCGGCTGAATAATAGCAAACTTGTCCTTTAACCGCAGCCTACAATCCCAGCCGTACATGAGCAGGCCAATGCGTTGAGATAGCGTGAATGAAGCACCCAATAACTGACAGAGCTGGCGCCAATAACAGTGCATCTTAGTGGGATATCAAACACAATAGCAGATTATAGTGTACGTTTCGACCTAGACTATTATTTCCCAGGTGGGTCCCATATACTGTATTATGAAGCTTTCTTTATGCCTTATGTGAAGCTTAGAAAGCCAGCTTAGAATTATTTCTGACAAGTGGATAAAGGTGTTTAATTCCTATGCTGTGTGTATTAAAAAAGGTGTATGTGTTTATTAAAGAATGATTTTAATGTAAAAAACAAAAAATCTATGGTAAATATCACAATGAACTTAATTAATTTAAGTTAATATTTTTCTTTTACTTAATAAACCAAGTGTGTCCAGATTGAGCCAAACACTGAGGCGTTGGTAGACAGATTTTAGTGCATATTCTTAAATTGATAATCCAATTCTAAGAACACAAACCTAATCTAAAATCTATTGCATGGTAGAAGCGATGCTGGTTTATGGTATAAAAGCTGAAAAAAGTTGAATTAAAAAAAATCATCCAGTGATTCAGACAAATTACAAAGAAAGAGCAACTCCAACAACTTCACAGCACTCTCGACAAACTTGATCTTTTATTAACTAACTAATGGGCTTGTAAAATTTTAATAGATAAGTGAACCACTTGTAAAGAGCTGCAGAGTTTAAAAGGACACACTTAAAAATCTAGGTTCCTAAATAGTTCTTGGCTGGGATGTACAGTTTTAGGAAAAGGCTTTATCTTGGAAAAATAGTCTGTGAGTCCGTGATTGGTGTAGTATGTAATCACTCGTTCTTGCTTAAGTTTTAAAGCATATCCTTCACTCCTTCATGTATACAATCCACAGTTGTTTTGAATAGATTCTTTTTTATGATGTGAACACATTTACATACGCCCACCTGCCACTTCTTTAGGTGCACCTCCTTGTATCTACACTCACTGTCCATTCTATCAGCTTCGCTTACCATATAGGAGCATTTTGTAGTTCTACACTTACAGACTGTAGTCCATCTGTACCTCTGTGTTAATCTCCTTTCACTCTTCAGTTTGCATCTACAGTGTGGAGCAGCAAGGTAGGAGTGTCTAATAGAGTGGACAGTGACTGGACACACTTTGGGGTTCCTGACCATAGAAGAACAGGGAAACGGAGCATACAGAAAAACAGATGGACTACAGTCTGTAAGTGTAGAACTATGGTCTATGGTATGTGGAGCTGATAGAATGGACAGTGAGTGTGGATACAAGTGTATACCTGCCTAATTAGCCTACAGTAGTTTAGCCTTACCCACTGTACTGAAGCTATAAGCCTCAGCATGGACTGCTTTTTGAATGAGGTGCTGTACAGGACGGCCAATCCCAACACAGGTCACTACGGCTGCAGCTATCAGTGGTTTTAGTAATTGAGTGTTCTACGAATTATTCCATTAATTATTCAAGTAAGCAGATAAGAAAATGTATACACCGCTCAAAAGTTTAGGATCACTTTAGAACACTTTATTTCATTTCATGCAATTTGTATGCAATTCACAAACAATATTGTCCATTTCACAATTAATGTAAGTGTATCAGATGATTTTTAAAGAATAAAATTGTTTGTATTAAAGTCTATTTTTGTATAGAGGCTTATTTTACATATAGTCCTATAATCAGCAATTCTCAGTCCTCTGTCTAAATCTCCTGGTACGACCACCAATCCAAGTTAAGGATGTTATTGGACTAATTGGTTGTTAGGACACTCTTGCTCAATTGTGATGCACAGCTGAAAAATATTCTACTAATAAGTGAGTATAAAAGGGAGAACAACATTCTAGGTTAGTTTAGTATCTGAAGCATCAGCAGTTGATGGCTTGCTGACCGACTCACAATGACCAGAAAGAAACAACTTTCTTTAGAGACCCGTCAGTCCATTGTTGTGTTAAGGAAGAAGATACTCCATTAAAACAAGAACATTTCACTGTGATCCCAAACTTTTGAGTGGTAGTGTATATATATATATATATATATATAATGTATGTATGTATGTATGTATGTATGTATGTGTGTGTGTGTATGTATACATATACAGTATAAGTTCTGCTTCTTTGGTTACCATATTAATATACATTCATAACTAGTCATTACATACAGTCATAATTACCGTCCATTCTTTACTAGCCTTAATCTTAATTAGCAATAATATTGGTCAGAGTTTTTGTGTTTTTCCAGCTTAAAATGATCCCAAACTTTAAACGCTGGCCCGTCTTTTCAGTTTGCTCATTTCTATTTTCTCGTTCTTTCTCCGTTTTGCAATCCGCACCATAAAATTACATCATCTTCACATCACAAGCCCACTGTGTAAGCACGTCGCGCAACAGTAATAATTATCCGTGTGGAACACAGTGAGCTGTGTAAAGTAACATGGATTAACTGAAGCTTTGAAGCAAAGAATTTGCATCAATAATTTGTAGTAATCAAGTTACTTAAGTTTTTAAGGGGTCCTCTCAGCCCTGGACTAGAGGTCTCAGCAGGGCTGATTTCTGTAATCCCGCGCCCATCCGCTTCTGCTCACTCTGGTTACACTTCGTCCAGCTTCTGGCCTTAACCTAGATGTTTCAGCCCGTTCCTGCCCGCAGTCCTGTATGAGGATGAATGACATCCAGTATTTGACACATACTATTCATAAATAAACATTTTTCTCCTTAAATAATATTCTCCATTATTTTTGTACGTCATTCTCATGTTTAGTCGCTTCGCAACTATTTAGAATGAGTTTATTTCTTCTTTTCCATTTCTCTGCCAACGTCTTAAACTATGAGGCCCCATAACCTGATTGTTTATCTGATCAGTAAGTATTTTCACCAACAGATCTGATTAGAACAGATGTAAATAATCATACTTACAATACAAAGTAACATGAATATTTTATTATGAAATAAGTAGATCATATCTTGAGCTCCAGTTTGAAGAACAAAGTGTAGTTCTAGATTTCTCCTGGACGCCCCAGACATTGTATCAATTGTGTTCAGTTCCTTCAGCAGCAATCTTGATTTAGCTTAATAAAGTACTGAGCAGTCAAAGCAGGTATTAGATGAGAACTGTAAATAATACTGGGTTGTTTCCACAAGGAGAAGCTTGGAAAGGGTTAAATACACCCACTGATGTATGTAAAACCAATAAAATGCTCCTAAATAGCTTGGCAAACATTCTGGTTCCATTGACTTATATTGAAAGTAAAGACCTCTAGTGTGACGCTAATATTTTTTCTTTGGACAGCAACAATATATATTCAGTATATATTAGTCCTTTATGAGGATGACTGACATCCAGTATTTGACACACACTATTCATAAATAAACATTTTCTCCTAAAACAATAATCACTTCTAAAAATGACTGCCGTATGTCAGACTTGCCTCTCATCGGCTTAATTTTGGTCTATGAGCAGTGCTTAATTACTCTCAAATTTCAGGTACCTGTGTTCCAGAACTTATTTATGTGGATCCACCACCTCTTTGGCGTCTTTTTTTTGTAGGACACCAAAAACTATTCATCCAGTGGCAGCTCTGAGATTTTATGGTTGCAGCTCCTTACTGCGTTCATTAAAGCTAGGATTATTTTATTGCATAGAATGCTACTATGTTAGATGGACACTTGAAGCACTGTTGTGTCTATGGGTTCCAGGACCTTTTCCATCACTGCCACTTGCTGGATCACCCCACCTTTAGTGTTCCATTACCTGATGTTTTACAAATTAAGCACTGCCTATGAGGCACCTATCACCACCAGATCTGATTAGAACAGATGTAAATAATCATACATACAATACAAAGTAACATGAATATCTTATTGTGAGAGAAGTAATCAGATCTTGGGCTCCAGTTTGAAGAACAAAGCGTAGTTCCAGATTTCTCCTGGACGCCCCAGACATTGTATGAATGTATTCAGTACCTTCAGCAGCAATCTTGATTTAGCTTAATGAAGTACTGCAGTCAAAGCAGGTATTAGATACTGGGTTGTTTTCACAAGCAGAAGCTTGGAAAGGGTTAAATACACCCACTGATGTATGTAAAACCACTAAAATGCTCCTAAATAGCTTGGCAAACATTCTGGTTCCATTGACTTATATTGAAAGTAAAGACCTCTAGTGTAACGCTAATATTTTTTCTTTGGACGGCAACAATATATATACATGTCCTCAAGAGCCTTAATCTTTTGCAGGGACTACATTTGTTGTCCCGCTTCCGTGCATGACATTGTTATTTAAGTATTGTGGTGGGAGTCCCGTGGAGTCCCACAGGAACGCAGACCTCTACAAGTCGCATACACTTACCAGTCACAAAGACACCGCAACCAAATGCATGCGACGTCTGTTGTAAACAAGCTTTCTTGTCTCCTACAGGCCCTGGTAGTCTCTACAGAGCGAGGTTTTCCGGTTTAAAGCCCCCTTCAGGTGCTAAATCTCGAAAGCGAGAGCAGCGTTTTGAAGACGGTTTAGGAGCTATTTTTGACGACGGGCTGTTTTGACGTGTGTTTCTTTCCCGCTAGCTGACTTACGTAAAAGAAAACTATCGAGCTAATGTTCCTGCTAGTCTGTCAAATATCATGTCTGTATTTATTAGCCTGTACATCAGTGGGTTTCTTGATCACTGTGGGGGGCATTGCTAATGATTGTGCATTGTAAGAGAACACCGAACGCACAAGAAAGGACACAAAGTTGTGAGTTCCTGTCAAAGCGAGAAAGGCCCGGAGGAATATTGCATAACAAGAGAAATACCATATCAAATGCTAGTTTTAGGCTGCTTTTACTATCAGAGATAGTGATGTTGCTTTACACCAGCTTTCATCTACGCCCTTTTATCTCCGGCTTTGGGAAACGCCGTGGAAAAGTTTGCTGCGCCTTTAAAATAAAATAAAATAATAAAAAAAAACCACCAGCAAAACATAAAAACATGTTGATCTGATTCATAAGTCTATGTGTCTTTAGCAGTTTGGTGGCTGTTTTGAAGGCTCCCAGAGGAGCCGGAGCCAGCTGGCGCCTTCGGACGCCTTCTCCAGCTTACGCCCTCACTCGAGCATGTGTGCATGCGTGCGCATGTGTATGTACGGCGAACAGTAATCTTGTTCAGATGGCAGGGAAACGTTGTGTTTGAACAAAGAGTTTGGTCGGCAAGGGAGAAGCTCCCCGGTGGACGAGCGTGCGATTAAAGTTTCTCTCTCTCTCTGATCTCTGGCGGGCAATCAGGGGGGAATACGCTTATGCTGAAGAAAGGGAACGAGGGTGACTTTTGGCGTGGGGCAGAGAGGAAAGAACAGACAGTAAAGGGAAAGAGCGGCCCAGTAGTGAGGTTTTTCTGTCGAGCCTGAAAGTGCTGCCAGGTCCCACCGGAGCCGTAACGCTGCGGCTGTGTTTCTGAGCTACGAGGCTGCGGCGCGCTCCCCGTTAGAGAGCCTTGGTGAGGCATTAGTCAAACGACAGCATATCAGCACTGAAACCTACTTACAATATCATTTAAAGATTTTAATCCTGCAGGTATAAGAAAGTGACTAGAGTTTGTTAAGATGTCGTAGGCTTGAACAGAACAGACTTTATTGGCCAAGTATGGAATTTGCGTTTAGTTACAGTAGATCACAGTGTACAGATAACTGACATTACAGAAGTAACCAAACACACCCAACCTAGCCATCCTCCTTCACACACACACACACACACACACAGTGACAAACATGCACAGACACACCTGTAAACTTAACATGTGCAGAGCTGTATATTTAGAGTAAAGTGCTGACTGCAGCAGTGAAGGACAGTGCAGACTGAATTAAATAGATATAAATATGAAGAACAGAAGAGTCACTGGTGGAGACGGTGGTACAGAGTGTTCTGAGACTATCAGATAAATAAAGTGCAGTACAGAGAAAGAAGAGTGAGAGAACATCTGGATATGGATGGATGTATGTAGTAGACTGTACAGAGAAAGAAGAGTGAGAGAACGTCTGGATATGGATGTATGTATGTAGTAGACTGTACAGAGAAAGAAGAGTGAGAGAACATCTGGATATGGATGTATGTATGTAGTAGACTGTACAGAGAAAGAAGAGCGAGAGAACATCTGGATATGGATGGATGTATGTAGTAGACTGTACAGAGAAAGAAGAGTGAGAGAACGTCTGGATATGGATGTATGTATGTAGTAGACTGTACAGAGAAAGAAGAGTGAGAGAACGTCTGGATATGGATGTATGTATGTAGTAGACTGTATAGAGAAAGAAGAGTGAGAGAACATCTGGATATGGATGTATGTATGTAGTAGACTGTACAGAGAAAGAAGAGCGAGAGAACATCTGGATATGGATGTATGTATGTAGTAGACTGTACAGAGAAAGAAGAGCGAGAGAACATCTGGATATGGATGTATGTATGTAGTAGACTGTACAGAGAAAGAAGAGAGAGAGAACATCTGGATATGGATGTATGTGTGTAGTAGACTGTACAGAGAAAGAAGAGTGAGAGAACATCTGGATATGGATGTATGTATGTAGTAGACTGTACAGAGAAAGAAGAGTGAGAGAACATCTGGATATGGATGTATGTATGTAGTAGACTGTACAGAGAAAGAAGAGTGAGAGAACATCTGGATATGGATGTATGTATGTAGTAGACTGTACAGAGAAAGAAGAGTGAGAGAACATCTGGATATGGATGGATGCATGTAGTAGACTGTACAGAGAAAGAAGAGTGAGAGAACATCTGGATATAGCTGTATGTATGTTGTAGACTGTACAGAGAAAGAAGAGTGAGAGAACATCTGCATATGGATGTATGTATGTAGTAGACTGTACAGAGAAAGAAGAGTGAGAGAACATCTGGGTATGGATGTCTGTATGCAGTAGACTGTACAGAGAAAGAAGAGTGAGAGAACATCTGGATATGGATGTTTGTATGTAGTAGACTGTACAGAGAAAGAAGAGTGAGAGAACATCTGGATATGGATGTATGTATGTAGTAGACTGTACAGAGAAAGAAAAGTGAGAGAACATCTGGATATGGATGTCTGTATGCAGTAGACTGTACAGAGAAAGAAGAGTGAGAGAACATCTGGATATGGATGTATGTATGTAGTAGACTGTACAGAGAAAGAAGAGTGAGAGAACATCTGGATATGGATGTATGTATGTTGTAGACTGTACAGAGAAAGAAGAGTGAGAGAACATCTGGATATGGACGTATGTATGCAGTAGACTGTACAGAGAAAGAAGAGTGAGAGAACATCTGGATATGAATGTTTGTATGTAGTAGACTGTACAGAGAAAGAAGAGTGAGAGAAAGTCCTGAATATGGATGTTTGTATGTAGTAGACTGTACAGAGAAAGTAGAGTGAGAGAACATCTGGATATGGATGTATGTATGTAGTAGACTGTACAGAGAAAGAAGAGTAAAAGAACATCTGGATATGGATGTATGTATGAAGTAGACTGTACAGAGAAAGAAGAGTCAGAGAACATCTGGATATGGATGTATGTATGTAGTAGACTGTACAGAGAAAGAAGAGTGAGAGAACATCTGGATATGGATGTATGTATGTAGTAGACTGTACAGAGAAAGAAGAGTGAGAGAACATCTGGATATGGATGTATGTATGTATTGGACCGTATTCAGAATGTAGTGTGTGATGTTCAGCTGTTCATGAGTGTGATGGCGTGTGGAAAGAAGCTTCTCTGTAGTCTGGAGGTCTTGATCCTCAACTGGATGAAACACCGACCTGAGTAAAGATACTGGAACAGGTGATGAAGATAAAGGTAAAGAGAGGCGCTAAGGTATCTTACAGCAACACATCTTCATATCTTCTTACTTCATATCGTCGCTGTTGGAAGAATAACATGTATCTTAATTTTGGTCTGTTTTTATTTCTATTTCAAAATCACTTGGAAAAATATAGCGACAGTATACACTATGTGCCCGAAAGTATGTGGACACCTGACCATCACACTTATGTTAGCTCCTTGGACATCCCATACCATAAAGCCCTGGCATTAATATGGAGGCACCCAAAGAGGTTGGAGCTCTCAGATAACGTTTGCCAAGATCTCAGACCCTAATTAGGTTATTAGGGCTATAGACTATTATTAGGTTTCAAAGCGTTATAGATACTCTCACACCTCAAGCATGGCCCAATACTCAGCAGCAGAGTGGGTTCCTCTAAGCAGATGCCTAGCACTCTGAATTAACGAAGTTAAACTTCTTGGTCGCAATGAGCAGATGATTCAACAACAGGATAATGATCCTAAACACACCACAAAATGCTCAGTGGAGGGGACAACCTTAGGAGACACTAGTTCAAGGTTATACTGAGGCTAAGCGATATAGGTTAAATGTTATATCTTAGTATTTTTAGACTAAATACCAATATTAAAACAAATACTAATAATTCTATATCTCTGTATTTGCTACAATGTGGGCTAAATGCTCAGTTGTAGATCAAAGCCACAAGTGAGATGTGATACATTTATTAAAACAGACTGTGATCAGAATACAATGCAGTGACAAAGAATCCTTGGACATGATGTCAAAATCTCTCCAACATGGAGATGATTTTTTTTGTTGAGACTGGGCAGCTAGTAGTTTATCGGCTTTTCATAGCATTTGTGTTCCATTGTTACAGTGACATGTATGTTTGGGATGTGGTAAACCACCACACTTTCCTTTACTTGAAGAAGCCACACCACCAATCCACCACCTTCTCTTATTACCTCCCTGTGCTGATGGTAATTAAAACTCATCAGATACAGTATTACAGTGATGGTGGTGAATAATGAAGAGCTGAACGTGTAGCTGTTTATTAGGCAGAATAACATTAATGTGGCTAACACGGTGACTAAGATGGATCCTAAAGCATGAGGAGAATAGAAACTGAGCAGCTGAAACTACATGGTGGCTGTATTCTTAATATCCAGTTTATGGCACTAGTTTCGTTTTGGTGTTTTTCATGTCAGTACCAGCAGCTCCAACTACATTTTTAACATTTTGATTATTTGTTTGCATTTCAGCTGTGCAGGTATGGTGGGATGCTCATTTGCCATAAGACAACAATCTGTTATTGAGCTCAAATGAGTAGTTTAGTATCTCCTAACTGGAGATAGCTATAAGACTAAAGATGACTCCTAATTGAAGTAAGATCAGTGTAGCCCAGCACTGCATCTCTCTCTCAATGTGTGGAAGGACTTGTAATCGGGTGGCAGGGGTTGTGGTGTGGGTTTTGCCGCAGCATTACTGTACAAGTCCATGTACCGCCCAGCCCTACCTCCCAGTCCCACTTGAACACCATCAACAATCTGTGGATAGACCTCAAGAGAGCAGTTCATATAATATGGCCTGAGAAGCTCACAGAACTTGTAGCCTTTTGCAGAGAAGAATAGACTGAGAGACTTCTAACTGGCTACTAAAGGTGTTTACAAGCTGTGAAGGGTGTATCTAAGGACTGACCCTACATGCTCCCCAAAGTTTTGCTTTGGGCCATTTTCATTTGTTGTTATTTAAAATGTTGTTTAAAATGTTAAATATTAATAAATATAGCATTTTGGATAATAACAGACAATTTGACAGCAGTACCCAAACTTTTGCATACCACTGTATGTTAGTGATATATTGTGTGTCATGAAAACATTATTATATGCCCATATTTGCAATATGTGGAAGAGCCTTCTAGTGGGTCCACACTTCTGATTCTCACTCCTAAAACTAGAGCCAGATTGCACTGCTGAATAATGAGCCTTAGAATGTAATGCACCTTGAGACTTAAGTGTTTAATGACTTTAGAAAACTTTTTTTAAAGTAATACATCAGCATTTTTAAACTTAAACTTAGTCTGCTTGATCTGTTGCAATCTGTTATCATCAATAACCCTAACCCTAACCCTTGAGTGACAGCTCATTCTTAATCTATAGGGTTTAATATGATGTCGGCCCAACCTTTGCAGCTATAACAGCTTCAACTCTTCTGGGAAGTCTCTCCACACGGTTTAGGAGTATGTTTATGGGAATGTTGTTGCTGATGTTGCATGAGAAGACCTGACTCGCAGTCTCTGCTCTAAGTCGTCCCAAAGGTGTTCTATCATGTTGAGGCCAGTCTAGTTCTTCCACACCAAACTGTCATATCCATGTCTTTATGGACCTTACTTGCTTGCAGTCAGACAAGTACTGTTCTCCTGGCAACCGCCAAATCCAGACTTGTCCATCTGATTGCCAGACAGAGAAGTGTGACTCATCACTCCAGAGAACACTAGAGTCCAGTGGCGGTGTGCTTTACACCACTGCATCCATTGCTTTGCATTGCGCTTGGTGATGTAAGGCTTGGATGCAGCTGCTCGGCCTTGGTAACCTATTCCGTGAAGCTCTCTATGCTCTGTTCTTGAGCTGATCTGAAGACCACATGAAGTTTGGAGGTCTGTAGTGATTGACTCTGTAGAAAGTTGATGACCTTTGAACACTATGCTCCTCAGCATCTGCTGACCTGCTCTGTTATTTGTGACGCTATCACTTTGTGGTTGAGCTGATGTCGTTCTCAATCGCTTCCACTTTGTTTTAACTCCACTGACAGTCAACTGTGGAATATTTAGTAGTGAGGAAACTTCAAGACTGGACTTGTTACACAGGTGGCGTCCTATCACGGTACCACGCTGAAGTTCACTGAGCTCCTGAGAGAGACCCATTCTTTTACTAATGTGTGTAGAAGCAGTCTGCATGACTAGGTGCTTGGTTTTATACACCTGTGGCCATGGAAGTGTTTAGAACACCTGAATTCAATCATTTTGATGGGTGAGTGAATACTTTTGGCAATATACACTATAAGTCCCATTAACAGGAAAAAGCATTCATCAGCAGGTAGTGATAAGTAGGTATTGCAATTCATTTCTTAGGCCTTTTATATATATAGTTTCTCAACAAGGGCTATTTCCCATTCTCTTTATACTATACTTGTGCTCAGACTCAAATAAACATTGAATTTCCGAATTTAATTTTAATAATGCTCCATAAAGTCTGCCTCCTATTTTAAGTTCTTGTATTTCTTGTTGTTGTGGGACTCGTTGTACACAGAATCTCTTCCAGAGGCAACCAACACGGTTCCTGCCATCGATTGAAAAGAAGGAAAATCATTTTGATGGCCAGCATAACAGGAAGCGTTTTGTGTTCACTCTGTGTATAATGGATTCCAAGCAGTGGAACACAAGAACGTATTATCTCTCAAAATAGGAGAATAGACGTTCTGGTGCATTCTAAAGGTTAATTTGTGGATTCAGTGTTTCCTTTCAATGGTTTTACTAGTTGTATATATAAATCTTCTTTATCAAATAACTGTTTTTCTAATACATTAACTGGGCATAACTGTTCAGGGATAAGGTTTGATGGAAATAAGATTAGTTTATATAAAAATGACCTGAAATTATGAAGCTATAATGAACTCATGGTGTGGCTTCAGGAATTAAAATGAGAAATATATCATTCACAAATTTGCAACAAGTTACATAAAACTCATAATTCTTGCTGTAGTTCTTGATAATTTAGAGTTTGGTTAATGAAAGAAATATATTGTGCATTTTGCATCAGAAACACATTCAACTGACTGGCTAGTGGTTGGTATAGCATAGAGGCCTCTATTCTCTAGTCTGATTCCCCACTTGAGTTCGATTACTCACCTGGGTAACCACCATGCATTGTACCAACAAGATCTTTGAGTAAGACTCCCAACACTACTTTCACCTACCTGTGTACATATAAACTATAACACTACCTTCACCTACCTGTGTACATATAAACTATAACACTACCTTCACCTACCTGTGTACATATAAACTATAACACTACCTTCACCTACCTGTGTACAGGTAAACTGTAACGCTACCTTCACCCCACTGTGTACACATAAACTGTAACACTACCTTCACCTACCTGTGTACAGGCAAACTATAACACTACCTTCACCTACCTGTGTACAGGTAAACTTTAACATTACCTTCACTTACCTGTGTACATATACACTGTAACACTACCTTCACCTACCTGTGTACAGGTAAACTGTAACGCTACCTTCACCCCACTGTGTACAGGTAAACTGTAAGACTACCTTCACTTACCTGTGTACATATACACTGTAACACTACCTTCACCTACCTGTGTACAGGTAAACTTTAACATTAACTTCACCTACCTGTGTACATATAAACTGTAACACTACCTTCACCTACCTGTGTACATGTAAACTGTAACACTACCTTCACCTACCTGTGTACAGGTAAACATTAACATTACCTTCACTTACCTGTGTACATATACACTGTAACACTACCTTCACCTACCTGTGTACAGGTAAACTGTAACGCTACCTTCACCCCACTGTGTACAGGTAAACTGTAAGACTATCTTCACTTACCTGTGTACATATACACTCTAACACTACCTTCACCTACCTGTGTACAGGTAAACTTTAACATTAACTTCACCTACCTGTGTACATATAAACTGTAACACTACCTTCACCTACCTGTGTACATGTAAACTGTAACACTACCTTCACCTACCTGTGTACATATAAACTGTAACACTACCTTCACCTACCTGTGTACAGGTACACTGTAACACTACCTTCACCTACCTGTGTACAGGTAAACTGTAACACTACCTTCACCTACCTGTGTACAGGTACACTGTAACACTACCTTCACCTACCTGTGTACAGGTAAACTGTAACACTACCTCCACCTACCAGTGTACAGGTAAACTGTAACACTACCTTCACCTACCTGTGTACATATAAACTGTAACACTACCTTCACCTACCTGTGTACAGATAAACTATAACACTACCTTCACCTACCTGTGTACAGGTACACTGTAACACTACCTTCACCTACCTGTGTACAGGTAAACTATAACACTACCTTCACCTACCTGTGTACAGGTAAACTGTAACACTACCTTCACCTACCTGTGTACAGGTAAACTATAACGCTACCTTCACCTACCTGTGTAAATATAAACTGTAACACTACCTTCACCTACCTGTGTACAGGTAAACTATAACACTACCTTCACCTACCTGTGTACAGGTAAACTGTAACACTACCTTCTCCTACCTGTGTACAGGTAAACTATAACACTACCTTCACCTACCTGTGTAAATATAAACTGTAACACTACCTTCACCTACCTGTGTACAGGTAAACTATAACGCTACCTTCACCTACCTGTGTACATATAAACTGTAACACTACCTTCACCTACCTGTGTACAGGTACACTGTAACGCTACCTTCACCCCACTGTGTACAGGTAAACTGTAAGACTACCTTCACTTACCTGTGTACATATACACTGTAACACTACCTTCACCTACCTGTGTACAGGTAAACTTTAACATTAACTTCACCTACCTGTGTACATATAAACTGTAACACTACCTTCACCTACCTGTGTACAGGTACACTGTAACACTACCTTCACCTACCTGTGTACAGGTAAACTGTAACACTACCTTCACCTACCTGTGTACAGGTACACTGTAACACTACCTTCACCTACCTGTATACAGGTAAACTGTAACACTAACTTCACCTACCTGTGTACATGTAAACTGTAACACTACCTTCACCTACCTGTGTAAATATAAACTGTAACACTACCTTCACCTACCTGTGTACAGATAAACTATAACACTACCTTCACCTACCTGTGTACAGGTAAACTGTAACACTACCTTCACCTACCAGTGTACATGTAAACTGTAACACTACCTTCACCTACCTGTGTAAATATAAACTGTAACACTACCTTCACCTACCTGTGTACAGGTAAACTGTAACACTACCTTCACCTACCTGTGTAAATATAAACTGTAACACTACCTTCACCTACCTGTGTACATATAAACTATAACACTACCTTCACCTACCTGTGTACAGGTAAACTGTAACACTACCTTCACCTACCAGTGTACATGTAAACTGTAACACTACCTCCACCTACCAGTGTACAGGTAAACTGTAACACTACCTTCACCTACCTGTGTACAGGTAAACTGTAACACTACCTTCACCTACCAGTGTACATGTAAACTGTAACACTACCTTCACCTACCTGTGTACATATAAACTGTAACACTACCTTCACCTACCTGTGTACAGGTACACTGTAACACTACCTTCACCTACCTGTGTACAGGTAAACTGTAACACTACCTTCACCTACCTGTGTACAGGTACACTGTAACACTACCTTCACCTACCTGTATACAGGTAAACTGTAACACTAACTTCACCTACCTGTGTACATGTAAACTGTAACACTACCTTCACCTACCTGTGTACAGATAAACTATAACACTACCTTCACCTACCTGTGTACAGGTACACTGTAACACTACCTTCACCTACCTGTGTACAGGTAAACTATAACACTACCTTCACCTACCTGTGTACAGGTACACTGTAACACTACCTTCACCTACCTGTGTACAGGTAAACTATAACACTACCTTCACCTACCTGTGTACAGGTAAACTGTAACACTACCTTCACCTACCTGTGTACAGGTAAACTATAACACTACCTTCACCTACCTGTGTAAATATAAACTGTAACACTACCTTCACCTACCTGTGTACAGGTAAACTATAACACTACCTTCACCTACCTGTGTACAGGTAAACTGTAACACTACCTTCTCCTACCTGTGTACAGGTAAACTATAACACTACCTTCACCTACCTGTGTAAATATAAACTGTAACACTACCTTCACCTACCTGTGTAAATATAAACTGTAACACTACCTTCACCTACCTGTGTACAGGTAAACTATAACGCTACCTTCACCTACCTGTGTACATATAAACTGTAACACTACCTTCACCTACCTGTGTACAGGTACACTGTAACACTACCTTCACCTACCTGTGTACAGATAAACTATAACACTACCTTCACCTACCTGTGTACAGGTAAACTGTAACACTACCTTCACCTACCAGTGTACATGTAAACTGTAACACTACCTTCACCTACCTGTGTAAATATAAACTGTAACACTACCTTCACCTACCTGTGTACAGGTAAACTGGAATAAGACTGCCTTTGGTTTAGTCTAGTGGGTTCACTACTGTCCTCTATGCTGTAGACTGGGGATGGATTCCCCTCCTGGCTTACCACCTTACACTATACCCATGGGTCCTTGGGTAAATTGAGTCATCCTCAGCTTTACGACTGCTTTACGAGAAGGTTTATGACAGGAACCTCCCAAGGAAATCTGCCCCCAACCCAGGAGATAACGACTCGGCCAGATGGGTCACAATTGGCAATTGGACCTTGTCAGCAGGATATTTAAAAAGAGTGTGTTTGCTGGTTGTGGTCATACCTTTCTAAGACCTTCTCAGGTCTTTACTGCAGCATCTTCTAGAATACAACATATACTCTGATCTCCTAACACTATCTTCAAGCTGCTGCGTAAATGTAAATAGTGAGTCTCTGTGGATAAGAGTGTCTGCAAAACGCTGTACATGTAAATGATTCACATGATAATCGATTATATGCTGCTGATGTACTCCTATAAAGACACATCCATTGAAGGGTTCTTTAGGGAATCGAAAGTGGTTCTTCTATGGCATTGCTCCAAAGGAAGAATGCTCCTCTCTCACTCTCTCTCACTCTCTTTCACTCTCTTCCCCTGACACTCTGTATTCACACAGGTATGGTGGATGATTGGTGCTCCATGTCTTGCTGGCTGAGGTTTGAAGAAGTGTAATTGACCTTGCTCTCGGCTGGTACATCTGCTCTCAGCGGGGGAGCCCATACTTGGCGGGGTTTTGTTTTTCTCACTTTAGGCGTGCGTGTGACGCGTGGGTGCTTCTATAGACGTTTGTCATTTGTCTGTCCACCCTTTAATTCAGAATGATCGACTGAATGTTGTTCTTGCCCTGTGGACTGAGATCTTGTTCTAGACAGACTGTGTCTTCATCATCTTTGATGGGCTATTCGGCTTGTTTTCGTTTGTTATGATGAATGCTTTTTTTTCTGATTTCTCAGTGCTGCTGTTGCTAATGAGTTTTTTTTTGTGATGTGTGTTTGTGCAAAGTAAGTGTGTCTTAATGATATTACTGAGTAGCCACAGAGCTCTGAGGTCATACATCATTTTATAGTCAGCAGAAAGCCTATCTAAAGGACTCTAAAGCTAAGCTGTTTGTGTCCAGAGGCAAATTAAGTGGTGTTTTCGAGCCTCAACACAGTCACGCCTTGTGAGAAACACAAATCTTCCAATGCTGAATTTGTTTTCAACAAGTCAGAGACTTGCTTCATTTATATCATTAACTATGGTACAGGCATTGGCGTAGAAACCGGGGGGGACGTGTCCCACCCAATATCAGAACCAGGTGGATTTGTCCCACCCAAAAATTAAACCACAGAAAAAGCGTAAACGGTTTAAAAACACTTTGTTTTGAAAGCGTGTTTTGGCAGCCTTCGCAATTCACACACTGTGTTTGTTGTTAGCAACAGACTCTGGTTGTTAGGTGGTCTTTAACTTTGTTAATGCTTGTGTTGAGATGCCTGTTCAGAAATATCCTGCTGTCGGCAGATTCGCTGACCCGAGCTCTCGCCTCGCTGGAGCGCTGGGTAGCTCACGCCAGCTTTAGACGTGAGGTCAGTGATGAGAGCAGTGAACAGCAACGATGACCATATATACTGTAATAAAACAGCTTTAGTGTAATGTGTTGTTATGGTAACAGACTAGGAGAGTTTTGGGTTAGCTAACGTTTATATTAACTTTGTCAGAAATCACTCTGAAATGTAAAGTTACATTACTCTCTGGCCACGCCCCCAAACTGCAGACCAGGGGCATAGCTAGCCCTAGTTTAGATTTAAATTGAGTCCCAGCACGCCTCAAGATTATAGTAAAAACTTTTTTTTTCTTTTAACATTAATTTGTGTCTTACAAGCTAGAAATGTTAAACCATAGACAGCATATGATTAAACCAATTATTTTAACAATGATTAGTTTTACAATTAGTTTTATTTGATGGTGTCGTATGTCTAGTAAGTTTTGCAAAGGAGTTTGTTTGTACTTTATCACTCAGAACCAACACATTACAGTCATTATCAGCAGTCTATATTTCTGATGCACTCTGTATTATGTTATTGTTAGCTAAGAGTGATCTGATGGATTTTTTTAATTTAGCAGGCTCTGCATAATAAACTAATAATAAACAGACACACAGATAATGTTGTATTTTGTTTATTTATTTATAATTTACTGTAATTCCACAAATGTTGTTCTACGTCACTATACATACAGTGATTTACTACCTTACCTACAGTGGAATCAGCTTATAGGTAATATTTAAGGGCCAATGTCAAACCCGCTCCTACGCCCTTAGGTACAGGTACAAGTTTTTAGGAGATATTTATTAGAATGTTAGATATGAAACTAAAAATGTGTTGAAGGTTGGTTACGTAGCTTAAGCAGTGCTAGGAATGAGGGATGAATAAACGATAAGTAGAGGAGTGCAGGTCAGTGTGTTTGGGCATTTGCCTTAAGCGAGTACATGCAGTTTGCAGTGGCTGTAGGTTTAATGAAACCATGATGTTTGGCGGTGCTCAAAAATGAATGGGACTCTATGGGAGACAAGTGCAGGTCAAACAAACACTGCAGTCATGGTCAGGGGTCTGCCCCGAGTCAGTGTACGTGAAACAGTGAGCTTCTTTGAACAGAAGTTCAGTAGATTGGCGGGCACTTCTCCATCCTATTCATTCTCCATGGGAAAAGAAATCCCTTGTTTTCTGGAATCTGGAATTGGGGCATTCGTGGGCTGGAGGTTAGGGAACCAGCCTTGTGACTAGAAGGTTGCTGGTTCGATCCCATGAACCACCAGGACAAGACTGAAGTGCCCTTGAGCAAGGCACCTAACCCCTTACTGCCCCCTGGGCGCTGTGGATAGGGCTGCCCACCACTCCGGGCAAGTGTGCTCACACCTCCTAGTGTGTGTGTTCACTAGAGTGTTTTACTGCATGGATGGGTTAAATGTGGAGATCTTGATTTTCTCTCTGGGATCAGTAAAGTAGATATCTATCTTGTTCACCTCAAATCCAGTTTTCGGCATGTCCAGCTTGTTTGGATTTTGATAGTGTTGTCATTTCTTTCCTTTGCATCAAATAAAGAGACAATACCAGTTCAGAACTTTAATGTTGTTATTGAGCTTTCTGTTCCAGCATACAGACTCAGCTAATATTGGCAAACCTATATAACCCCATTTTATGGCCTTTTACATGGGCTGCCATTATCTATGGGTCATGCCTAAGCAGATTGAGCTGTCATTAAACGTAGGATGTGCTAGGCGACTAGTGCTAACGACTGACCGTGCCTGTAACAGACCATTTGTCTGTCAGATGTAGCCTGAACTAAAATATGTACCACATAGACCGATAATCCATGCACTGGTCCTACTCATTGGAGGAGGTTTGAAAAGCGACTTTGCAGAGTTACTGGCGTAGATTTTGATGTAGCTACTGAGGCCTATGTGATTATCACAGCAACGATGTAAGTTTTGACAAATGAAGGATCATACCTACTTATCGTCACCACCGTACTGACCACTACACCACTGTACTAACCACTACACCACCATACTGACCACTACACCACCATACTAACCACTACACCACCGTACTGACCACTACACCACCATACTAACCACTACACCACCGTACTGACCACTACACCACCATACTAACCACTACACCACCGTACTGACCACTACACCACCGTACTGACCACTACACCACCGTACTGACCACTACACCACCATACTAACCACTACACCACCATACTAACCACTACACCACCGCGCTGACCACTACACCACCGTACTAACCACTACACCACCGTACTATCAAGAAAAGTACATAGAAAAACAAAATCCAAAAAATAATCAAAGCCAAAAGGTGGACACACCAAATAATTAAAACTATGTTATTATAGTTAGTTGTTTAGGTTTCAGTAGTAATGTTCTGTTTAGTATGTTTTCTTTTTTTTTATTTTAGTCCTTATTCTGAAAAATGAATGAATTTATGTATATAATGTAACTTTTGCCTGGAAGTGAAATAAATAAATGAAGGGTGGTCTCTGATATTTACACAGCAGTTCCACTGTTGCTACAGCTAACGGCACTTAACTACCACCTTTGATGAAGCTTTCTGGTTTGCGTGGTGTATTCTGGTGAGGTTGCAAGTCTAAAATGCTCAGGAGTCTTAGCATGCATGTAGCACATCATTGCTGTCCAAATAAAAACAGGTGAAGTAGATTTTCTTCAATGAAAATGAAACTGACTTTGCTTTTAAATATGCATATTTATTATATAAAGAAAGTACAGCTTCATTTCTAACATCTTCTAGTGTTCAGTCTTCTGATGTTAGAGAGAGGTTCTGGGCCAGATGTGAAGTTCCTCTGTCCTGGGCTTTAAGTCTACTGCTTTTATTTACTGTATTTGGCCACACCCACTTTCAAGCGTGTGTTTCACACTTACATGGGAGGAGACCAGAGAGACAGTAAGAAGTTCTAATGGGACAACACTGTCTCCTCCGAAGTTAATAACACAGTGGGTGGGTGATATGAGAAGGTGGTCTGAGGTTAATAACACAGTGGGTGGGTGATATGAGAAGGTGGTCTGAGGTTAATAACACAGTGGGTGGGTGATATGACATGTTTAATCACTCTGTACTCTCGGAAGGTGTAGACGGTTCAGTAATGAAAAACTATAAAAGTACTGAAGCGTATCAGTACCTGCACAGTGGGAAGGTGGGCGTGTCCTCCTACACACAGACGGTGAGTTTATATTTCTGAAAGCCGGTTAAACCCAAGTCCAGCCAGCTGCCCATCCACTCTGCGTGGGTGTTAGTTACAGCCCAGATAGCCTAGCGCAGTGGACACTGATCAGAAAACAGTTACTTAACTGATAGACTCACCAGCACCGACACGTCTGCTTCCTCTGAGTTTCATAAGCGAGACGTTTCTCTGGATAAGGAAGCTCTGGTGCTGGTTCTCCTCCACAGAATGGTAAGAGCAGACATACGGAAGTTTGGGTGGATGCTTGAAATTTAGAGCTTCAGTCATAGACGCAGGTCCTCTTCTTTGGAAGGCGGCCCCCCAACACTCTTTATGTGCTGTGTTCGTAACTCTGTTGTTCAAGCCAAGTTTTCCTCTTCTTCCAATTACTGACTCCCTCTAACTCCCTCTAACCGGAAGTTCTAACACAAAGTAAACAAAGATGCCCCCCCCAGTGTTGTCATGAAAAATAGCATGAATACACTGGTTGTTCTGAGGGACAATGCATATTTCTCTCTTATTTGACTGGGGTCCAAGTCAACACAGAGTCCAACACAGAGTCCAACACAGAGTCCAACACAGAGTCCAACACAGAGTCCAACACAGAGTCCAACACAGAGTCCAACACAGAGTCCAACACAGGAAACCTTTCCATAGGATAAGCATGTGCTACTGTTTTAAAAATAACATAACAGGGGAAGAAAGTAGCTTTCCTTCCTCTAAAACTTTAATTTAAAATACACATCACAGGTATCTCCAAAATGGTAACCTTACAGCAGAGGACAACCCTCTTTACTTCCTGCATAGGTTAATAGAACAGTGTTTTGCTGAAAGCAGT
Organism: Megaleporinus macrocephalus; assembly: GCA_021613375.1. Classification (NCBI taxonomy): domain Eukaryota; kingdom Metazoa; phylum Chordata; class Actinopteri; order Characiformes; family Anostomidae; genus Megaleporinus; species Megaleporinus macrocephalus. The sequence continues at coordinate 26,792,453 of CM038714.1, forward strand.
TTTAGAGCATTTGTATCTGTCCAGTCATGTAACAAAGAACAGTAGAGCTCAAATTATGCAGAAAACTAAAAATGGATACACTTGGTTTTCATTGGACAGTAATGATATGTAGTAAAATGTTAATAAAATGTTATTACTTTGTCATTTAAATTAAAATGAGATTCATGGGAACAAAAACATGTACACTACCGCTCAAAGGTTTAGGATCACTTTAGAATTTCATTTCATGCAACTTTCATGCAATTCATGCAATTGTCATGCAATTCACAAACAATATTGTCCATTTCACAGTTAATGTAAGTGTATCAGATGATTTTTAAAGAATAAAAATGTTTGTATTAAAGCCTATTTTTGTATAGAGGCTTATTTTGCATATAGTCCTATTATCAGTAATTCTCAGTCCTCTGTCTAAATCTCCTGGTACGGCCACCAATCCAAGTTAAGGATGTTATTGGACTAATTGGTTGTTAGGACACTCTTGATCAATTGTGATGCACAGCTGAAAAACATTCTACTAATAAGTGAGTATAAAAGGGAGAACAACATTCTAGGTTAGTTTATTATCTGAAGCATCAGCAGTTGATGGCTTGCTGACCGACTCAAAATGACCAGAAAGAAACAACTTTCTTTAGAGACCCGTCAGTCCATTGTTGTGTTAAGGAAGAAGATACTCCATTGAAAAGAAGAAATAGTGGCGTAATAGTTTAACTATGGAAGGAAATCGCTTTTATCCATGGGTCATACACATGGGACGCTAAAGGCAAACTGTGAAATGATAAATCCGCAGAGGTCTGTCGCTGGTGGCATTAAACTTGAAGCAGAAGTCAAACCTCTGTCACTTGAAGATGCAGCTTTCTATTTCTTTGTGGAGACCATGTGCCTGTCAAGGTCTTATGTATAGTCTTATTAATGCAAGATGTTTGTCTATGGGCTCTCACGTGTGTGTTGTATGTATGAACGCATATGTGTTACCTTGAAAAAAAATTGTATATATATATGTGTGTATGTATGTGTGTGTGTGTGTGTGTGTATGTATGTATCTGTATCACTGTCCCCCTCAGTCTCTGAGATAATGGCCTCCCACCGTGGAAGAGCAGTTCTAGACAGACTTGTGGGAGCCCCAAAAATGAGCCCCCACTGGGCCAATTACCTTTAACAGCTAGGAAACAGAGGAGCGGGACGAGTCTTTTCTCCTAACAGCACTCCCTCTTTGTGACATTTGTCCATTTATCAGGTCCTCTGATTGTCAGAGTGCTATAGCTGCAGCATTTGAGTAAGAAGACACAGGAAGTTGTAGTCTTATTAGTCTTATGGCAGGTGAACCTCCGGTGGTGTGTTGGAGGCTGAAGAAAGATCCTGGGTGAACTCAACAAGACAGATACATTCCATTAAAACTCAACATGATTCATAAAGCTTTTAGTCTTAGGTACAGATATTTTCTGTGTTTGTCTACATATTTAAAGGTATATACACTCAGTACAACAAAACTATCTACTTAAACTACAAAGGAGCCAAAACAAGCCAAGAATAAGTGATCAGCGTAGGCCTGATTTATTTATGGATACGCCTTTACAAATATTTACAAGGAGCAGTTCACTGAAATAAGTGTTTTTGTTTATTTGAGCGGACGGCAGTCATTTTTCAAAGTTGTCATGTTATACAATCATGTGCTGCAACAAGCAGAATTTGAATTGGGTGCGTTTTTATCAGCTGGTTTGTGAAAAATAAATATAAATGAATAAAGGCAGAAAATGGATCAATTAAGGCACATGATGAATCTTACAGAAACAACAAAAGTTTTGTTTATTTATATACCCAGTTTTCTCCGCATTAAAATGCTTAAACTGCTGTTAAAGAAACATCCTGAGGCAGCTCAACCTACTCGCTAAAGACCAGTTCTGTCCGCTAACAGACACGTACACTGGCAAGTCCAGTGAGTGAGGCCAGTTATCCTTCTTGGACTTGCAGCCACGATTGGCTGTGGCATCATCTGGAATCAAAACTCTTAATCTTAGAATTGATAGGGTTAATGCTCAGAGGCGTGTGCCACTCATAAATATGCAGTCATATGCGTTTGACCCATCCCACCTGACCCCACCTCGACCCATCCCACTTAACCCCCCTCACCCCATCCCACCGCACCCTACCCCTCCCATCTCACCCAACCCCACCTCGACCCTACCTCACCCCATCCCACCTGACCCCACCTCGACCCATCCCACTTAACCCCCCTCACCCCATCCCACCGCACCCTACCCCTCCCATCTCACCCAACCCCACCTCGACCCTACCTCACCCCATCCCACCCGACCCCACCTCGACCCATCCCACTTGACCCCCCTCACCCCATCCCACTGCACCCCTACCCCTCCCATCTCACCCAACCCCACCTCGACCCTACCTCACCCCATCCCACCCGACCCCACCTCGACCCGTCCCACCCGACCCCACCTCGACACATTCTACCTGACCCCACCTTGACCCCAACTCGACCCATCCCACTTGACCCCCCTCACCCCATCCCACTGCACCCTACCCCTCCCATCTCACCCAACCCCACCTCGACCCTACCTCACCCCATCTCACCCGACCCCACCTCGACCCATCCCACCCCACCTCGACCCATCCCACCTCGCCTCACCCCACCTCGACCCATCCCACCTCACCCCACCTCGACCCATCCCACCCGACCCCACCTCGACCCATCCCACCTGACCCCACCTCGACCCATCCCACCTGACCCCCTCACCCCATCCCACCGCACCCTACCTCCACCCATCTCACCCGACCCCACCTCGACCCTACCTCTCCCCATCTCACCTGACCCCACCTCGACCCCTCCCACCCCACATCACCCCATCCCATCCTACCTGACCCCGCTTCACCCCACCTCGACCGCTCCCACCTCACCCCATCCCATCCTACCTGACCCGACCTTGACCCCACCTCGACACATCCCACCTGACCCCCTCACACCATCCCACCGCACCCTACCTCCCCCTTCTCACCCAACCCCACCTCGACCCATCCCACCCCACCTCGACCTATCCCACCCCACCTCGACCCACCCCACCCCGCCTCACCCCACCTCGACCCATCCCACCTCACCTCACCCCATCCTATCCCACCCCACCTCACAATTATCGTTTGGCTAAATTTGCATTACCACCCAAGCCTAACCTCAACCCACCCCCACCTCACCACAGCCCACCTCATCCCATCCCACCTCATCCCATCCCATCCCATGCCATCCCACCTGAGCCACCTCAGCTATCTAGGAAACATGGGAGCTAATCAGTGTGCTACAAGACAAAGTCGTGTTAATGTACTACGTTTTATTCATGCACAAATTATGAGTCTCGTAATGCCTCACCTTTTCCAGTGTAGCCATGTTCATGTTGAAGTTCATCTCGCTTTTGTGGATGACTTTTACGCTCCTCTTTAAGATCAGCTTGTTGGAGGAGTCAGTAAAGTTCACATAACCTCTCCTGAACCCTGCGGTGGAAAACTTTCCATTTAGTCTTTTAGTCTTAGGTGTGTAATTAGCTGAGCTAACGCCTTGAGCACGTTTTAAGCATACTGGGCAAAATTACTATCGAACATGTTGAAATGTCAGCTTTGAATGTTTTCGCGGCACAGTGGTTTGCAGCAGGGCACACGCAGAGCCTTCCTGAACCATATTTGTAACCCAGCAGGTAACTGTTAAAAGCTGCAGCCATTTAAAGCCTTCTACATGTTGAGCCGTGGTTTAGAGGTATTCGGAACGGAATCAGAAAAGAAACCACTGTTGTTTTACGTACTGTTGTTCATTTACCAGCTGATTAACGTAAATTAGCATTGGCATTTGCAGTGATTCAGTGTATTTAAATAAATACTCCCGTACTAATCTCTGTCCGCTCCGCTTGTCGTAGACAGTTGATTATCACAGACGAAAAGCTTGACTCATTTCTCTGCACATAGAAAACATCAGCAGTGACTAACACAGTGACTTAGGGCGTTTTCTCTCCAGCACTAGTGAGTCTGATTAAAACGGACTCTGGTTCATTTGGTGCGGTTTATTTTGGCAGGTGTGAAAACAGTAATTACACTCGGGTACGGACCAAAACAAGCACCGAGACCCTTGAGAGGAGGTGGTCTCGGTCCGGTTCTAAACGAACTCCGGAGTGGTTCGTTTGTGGTGAGAACATGATCTGACCTCGATCCGACCCAAGTGTTAGGTGTGCTCCACAAGTTTGATCTAAACATCTCCTGCAGCCAGGTGTGCTTTGCATTATGGGATGCGGCAGATCTCGTAAACAGAGAACTGGAGAACTGTAGCAGCTAACAGGGCGAGGACAATGAAGCGAGGTCTCTCTTGGACTAGCAGTGAGGGACGTTGTCTACTTGATGTTTGGAGTGAGCTGGGTGGTCTGCAGGTGGACTGTAGTTTGGTATATTATCTGATTATTCTTACAGCTATGAATAGATGCTGTCTGTGACGCTGCTTCGTGATACGCTCTACAAGAAATGTGCAAATGTGTGTTTGGGAAAACCGGATCTTCTCCTTGTGTTTACTTTCTTAGCTCTGACCAATCAGAGGAGACAACGTGCTCATGTGGTTTGTTGGGACGCATTTTGATGCGTTTGGGTTTTTGTCTGACCGAGGAGGAAACGCTCCAAGTAAACAAACTCATTAACTGAACTGGACCAGTGAAACAAACTACAGGTGTGAAAACGCCCTTAGATAGCCGCTGATACTTGTATAGTAAACTGGTTGTAGCTCAGTTATCCATCAGCCACACTGAGCTCTGCAGACTAAAATCATCCACACATTAAAATAAATATACCCCTCAGCCATACTATTAAGACCCCCACCTTGTATCTACACACATTGTCCATATGATCAGCTCCACTTACAATACAAGTGTAGTTCTACACTTACAGACTGTAGTCCAGCTGTTTCTCTGTACACTCTGTTACCCTCTGTTACCCCCAAAGGACCACCACAGAGACCACTCAGCACAATGACATGGTGGTGGTGTGTTAGTGTGTGTTTTTAAACACTGTGTCCACTCACTGTCCACTCTATTAGACACTTCTACTACTTGCTGGTCCACCTTGTAGATGTAAAGTCAGAGACAGTAGCTCATCTGCTGCTGCACAGTTTGTGTTCCTCTAGTCCTTCATCAGTGGACACAGGACGCCGCCCACAGGACACTGCTGTCTGGATAGTTTTGATTGGTGGACTATTCACAGTCCAGCATTGACACTGAGGTGTTTAAACACTCCAGCAGAAACACTGCTGTGTCTGATCCACTCATACCAGCGCAACACATACTAACTAATAGTACGTGCTCTGTGGAGGTCCTGTGGGGGTCCTGACCAGGATGAAAGAACAGGATGAAAGGAAATAAACAAAGTCTACAAACTCTGTAAGTGAAGAAATAAAGAGTGCTCCTATATGGTCAGTGGAGCTGATACAGTGGACAGTGTGTGTAGATATAAGGAGATGGTTTTAGTGTCATGGCTGGCCGGTGTATATAAGCACTTATTATATGAAGCTTCATTAGTCATCATAAATACCTTCTGCTCATCATTCTGTTGCAGCAATGCACCATAAACTGACTCTAATTTCCAGCTTGCAATATATCTTGTTTCCAACCAAAACCACTTGAATGCAAATCAGAAGTTATTATGAGTTATGTTTCATAACTCATAATTTCAAATCATTGGGAAGTTGCTGAATTCTTCTGTATGAACAACTGTGACGCCTATTTCTGCTGAACTTTTACATGAGTTTTTCATTTGTTTGTGAATTAAGCTGTAAATCAGTATAATGGATCTGCACTGACGTCTGCATGACTTTATTGCTCATGTAGCAATTACAGTTTTTTCCAATTGCTAAAGCACAATTTTGTAAACTAGGCTGGTTTTATCAACATACTTAACACAATTCACAAAACCACATACCCCAACTGCAAAATACCTCATATATCCTGTAAAATGAAGCACTGCAACCAAAACTACATACAGCATCATCAAAATCAAACTTTTCCACCAAATGCAACACACTTAATTCATATTACCAGATTTTTGTCTAACCAACTACACACTGTTGGGCGTAATGAAAAGCTCTCTCCTCTTTAGCAAGCTCTACCATAATACTAAAATAGTCCAGATTGATCACATTCACAGAAATATTTGAAGATACACACACATGCTGCTGTTATTTTTTATTTTTCAAGTCAGTGCAACATATGCATAGCAGATATATTTACATTGGAGTGAACAAAAATAAAAATTTTGGTTACACACATGAACAGTAAAACGGCTCAGGTTGGGCTGCACTCTCTCTTCAGGGTCTCCCACTGTCAGCGCATGGTTAATGAAATGGTCAACTAAGGCTACTCAGATTTTTGAGGTTGTTGTCTTCTTTGGCCATGAACTCCTCAACCAGCTCTACCTCAATCTCTCACTCTTCCTCCACCCCTCATTCTTACCCTATCTCTTCCTATCTCTGTGCAATGTCTTCCATTGTTGTTGTATAGAAGGTGCTCACCTGTAGTTTTTATAGTGCTTACTTCCTGATTGAAGTTGTAACAGTTAACTGTTCAGGTGTTTAGGGCCTGATGGCACATATATTTGCCAATTAGCTCCTGTAGTGTCATTTTGAATGCCAGTGTTTTGATATCGCAAACATGTGACTTTATGTCTGATTGTTGTGTCGCGTCCCATTCATTTTCAATGGGGAGCGTTGGTTGCGTCAGACGTGGCTGCGTGGTGCATCGTGGGTCCGGCGCGTCGAGTTCGGGGGATGCGATGCGACGAAAAGTTCAGCCGAGACAAACTTTTGCAAATGCAATACGTCTATCCAATGAGAAGAGGGCGGGTGGTCACGCGGTGAGTTTCCTCAACCTATGAACTGTTCGTTCCATATTCAGAACTACAGTAAAACACCCTCTTTTATATTTACATCTGATTTAAATCTATAAAATGATGTAAATATGGTATGAAAAAGCCGATGCTGAACATTAATCACCGCTGCCCCGTCACCCCTGAAAATGACATACCTGATTACATTGGACGATGCAGGGAACACCCTTGTTACGCCCACATGCGGCCAGCTAAAGAGGGGGAGTGTGTTCACGTCCGTTGACGCAACGGAGCAGTGTAAATGCAGAGAAAGCACTACTGCTCAGCGCCACCAGAGGTCTCAGTCTCCAGAGTACTAGGTAGCCTAGAACACATATACGCCTGCCCCCACACTTCCACACTCACACCTGTAGCTCATCACAGGCATGCCTTATAAATCCTCCTCAAACTCCGTTCAGTACGTGGTATTGAATGTGCTCTTACATGTACATGCCAGGTGCTGCCGGGTCTAGGATATACTGCTCTCAGTCAAGTCAATGCCGTCTACTGCGTTCTTAAGCCCTGCTAAAGTCCAGCCAAGTTACGTCTGCTTGCTTCATCCTACGTCTGCTCTTCACGTCTATCACCTCCCTTGTGAAACTTCACCTCTGCACATGGTCTGCTCAGACACTCAGTAAGCCTGACCAGGAGAGGCCGGGCTGTTTGGACTCTTATTACTGACTTTTACCCTTTTATTAGGGTTTGTTTTTGTTCTTGTTTTTGTACCACTGCTCAGACAGGACTTTGTACCTGGAAAATTCTACAACTGAGGGTCTGCTCTATTATCTGCTCAGACAGGAAACCAGCACCTGACTAGGCTGGTCCAGATCAAGGCTACCATCTACTGCTGCTATCTGTCTACTCGGCACAGCCTGCTCCTTCCCCACGCCTAGCTGGACACAGCTAGCACCCTGGTTCCCTGGCTTTCCCAGTCTTTGTCCAGCCCAGTACATTGCTATCCACTCCACTCTGTTGTTATCCAATAAACAAGCCTGCTACTGGATCTTACCTATGTTTCTGAGTGTCCTGATTCGTTACATAATGCATATAAATTCATTTGGGATCAGAGAGTTTTGGTTTCTTTTTTGTAAATTCTAAGAAACACATTAAATGTTGCGAACAAGCGAAAGTCAAAAGTCACCCAAGTGTATGTTTCTATAAATACACCCGCAAAACTTTTTTGAAACCTGGCCAACTGCATTCATGTCAACAGAATTTGGGAATCTAAGCCAGCACAGAGGAGGCAAGTACTGTGTGTGGGCGGGGTTTATTAATTGTTTTATAGTCTGCTGAGTCCTTAATGAAGAGTTAAGAAGAAAGAAGTTTTATGGCTGTATGTATTGAAGATATTGGTGATAAGGTGGGCAGCGCTGTCGCCTCACAGCAAGAAAGGTCTGGTGATGCTAAATTGTCCCCTAGGTGTGAATGTCTGTGTGTATCTGCCCTGTGATGGACTGGCAGTCTGTCTGGAGTGTTTCCTGCCTTCTGCCCAGTAAGCGCTGGGATAGGCTTCCATGACCCAGAAGGATAAGTGGCTTGAAGATCTGACTTTCTGCCGCACTATTAAAGCCTTCATCTTCCAGAGACGGGAGAAAATCAAGCTTCACTAATAAAAACACAAGTCCATTCTGTCCATCCTTCCACTGTGAGAAAACAGAGCTGTTGCCTCACAGCAAGAAGGGTCTGGGTTCGATTCCCAGCTGGGGGGTCCGAGGCCTTTTCTGTGTGGAGTTGTCCTCGTTGGCTTTCTTCCACAGTTCAGAGACCTGTGGTCAGGTGCATTGGAGATGCTAAATTGAATGTCTGTGTATCTGCCCTATGATGAACTGGCAGTCTGTTCAGAGTGTTTCCTGCCTTCTGCCCAGTAAGCACTGGGATAGGCTCCAGCGCCCCCCCGTGACCCAGAAGGATAAGCGGCTTGAAGATGCTGGCCATGTAGCTCTAGTTCTGTACATCTGAAGGGAGAGAATGGAGAGAATGGAGAGAATGTGCACTAGAATGTATAGACATTTGATAGATGTATGTATTGAAGAGATTGGTGATAAGGTGGGTAGCACTGTCACCTCACAGCAAGAAGGGTCTGGGTTTAATTTCCAGCTGGGGGGGTCTGAGGCCTTTTCCTTGTGGAGTTGTAAATGTGGGCTTCCTTCCACAGTCCAAAGAAGTGAAGTTAGGTGAATTGGAGATACTAAATTGCATGTCTGTGTGTATCTGCCCTATGATGGACTGGCAGTCTGTCCGGAGTGTTTCCTGCCTTCTGCCCAGTAAACGCTGGGATAGGCTCCAGCGGCCCCCCCGTGACCCAGAAGGATAAGTGGCTTGAAAATGCTGGCCATGTAGCTCCAGTTCTGTACTTTCTGCCTAACCTTTAAAGCCTTCATCTTCCAGAGACGGGAGAAAGTCCATTCTGTCCATCCTTCCACTGTGAGAAAACATCTCAATGCCATGGGTCTGAAAGAACGCATAGCTGTCAAGAAGTCATTACTGAGAAAGAGAAGTAGAAAAGAAGGGAGAGAATGTACACTAGAATGCATAGAAGTTTTATGGCTGTATGTATTGAAGAGATTGGTAATAAGGTGGGTAGCGCTGTCACCTCACAGCAAGAAGGGTCTGGGTTTGATTCCCAGCTGAGGGGGTCCGAGGCCTTTTTCTGTGTGGAGTTGTCCATGTGGCTTCCTTCCACAGCTTAGAACCATGCAGTTAGGTGAATTGGAGATACTAAATTAAATGTCTGTGTGTATCTGCCCTATAATAAACTGACAGTCTGTCCGGAGTGTTTCCTGCCTTCTGCCCAGTAAACGCTGGGATAGGCTCCAGCGCCTCCCCGTGACCCAGAAAGATAAGTAACTTGAAGATGCTGGCCAAGAAGCTCCAGTTCTGTACATCTGAATAACCTTTTCTGCCTAACCTTTAAAGCCTTCATCTTCCAAAGACAGGAGAAAATCAAGCTTCACTAAACCCCCCCCCCCAAAAAAACTATTCTGTCCATCCTTCCACTGTGAGATAACACCTCAACGCCATTACTGAGAAAGAGAAGTAGAAAAGAAGGGAGAGAATGATGTGCACTAGAATGCTTAGAACGTCTGAGATGTGCAGCAAGGTCTTATGGAATGATAAGTAGAGATGGAGCGATCAGCGTTTTTCAGGCCGATTCCGATCGCCGGTCACCTTTCAGCGTGATCAGCCGATAGCCGATACCGATCGAGGGCGGGGCTATATGCCACAGCAGGGCTACATGTAGTTATTAGCGCAAGCAAGTCATGAAACATGGTCTAAACTGGTTTATTACCATTTTTAACGAGCTCATATGAAACAGTATAATATTTGTAACTAAATTAGAAGTTGGTCTATGTGGGGGTAAACCGCTTGATACAGCTCCAGAAGAGAAACATCTGAAAAGTATCTCTACTAGAACAGCAGAGCGTGGATCCAGGTGAATATTAAGCAGCAGAAAGAACGTCTTCTACAGCCGAGAAGAGCTGCTTATCTAGAACTATTAACTCAATCACTCTGGCTGTGGTTCTTTAGCTCTCTGGCTGTTTCTGCTGCTGTTCTGTTCGTACCGGTCAGATCTGGTCTGCACGGTTCTCGGGGTTATTTGTTTTGTGTTAGCTGTGTGTGCTAGCTCTGCTGTTTGCTGATACTCACTGTATTCAGCCATGTGGTGTACGCGCCGTGTCAGATTAGTGGTGTTAAATGTCTTGGTTCCCCAACTAGACACATTGATTTCACTCATTTTACTGATGTTACAAACTGCCCTGGATGAGAGGCACATACACAGACAGACGAAGTTTTCTATCCTCACATGCGGTGAACGCTGTAAACTGTTCTCGCGAGGCCGCTGCTTTAGTCAGTGTGTGGAAAACGAAAGGGTGTGTATTTCCACCTAGTGGTTCAGATAGGAATTGCAGGGAGCTGGCTGGAGGGCTTCTCTTCCTGGATGAAACACTAGCTGGAAATACAGAAATTAGGCTTGTTTGTTTAATGTCATTGATCGGCTCTCAGGATTGGCTAAATTGGAGAAAAATTATCCGATACATGGCCGATCGATCTTTCCATCTCTAGTGATGAGTCCACCTGCCTCTAAATATACCTGCAGCTTTTCTTCTCCAATTGAAACAGAAGCTGAATTAACTGTAGGGTGGATCCAGGTGGTCTCTGTTTTTTGCACAATCTGGAATTAATATGTTTCAGCAGTCTGAGAAACTGATGAGCGACTGTAAGTGTGTGAATTCGGTCCACATTCTGCTCCCTCCCATGTGTACTTAACCCCGAGCTGCTACAGGGAGGAAGTGGTCCTGCAAAAAAAAAAAAAGCCATCTTCAAGTAGCTCTGGGCGAATGCAGCGGCTATGTGATGTTAATGCACATTAGTCGACGCAAGGTCAGGGCTGGACCCAGCGGACGAGTCTGGCGCTTTCAGCGTCGCTAATTAATTCATCTGCTTTTAACACTTTGCATGGTGTAGTGGCGGCGGCGTTCATTAATTGCTCAGTTTCGCGTCTCCGCCGAGCATCATTAACAGTTGTATTGTTGCTGGTGCATCCTCCTCCTCCTCCTCCTCCTCCTCCTCCTCCTGCCTCAACTCTCTCCGGACACACCGCGCGCATAAATCAGAGGCGCCGCCGTCAAAAGCGCCTGCAGTGCTTGTTAGGGATACACTCTTTTAATCAGATAAAGCAACTTCTCCCAATTTACTGGCTGCTTAAGCCGCGGATAAAGTGGAGGCAGGCAGAGGAGCCTGAAAGGGCCCGGAGGCAGACAGAGAGGAGAGCGGTGTACTGTATCAGTAAACAGCGGCGCAGGTTCCAGCAGATAGGACACAGTGGGCGAATTGGCACAGGCTCAGAAAGAAAGAGAAACAGAGAGAGAGAGAGAGAGCAGAGAGCAGAAATTCAGTTTGGCAGATGCCCGTCGGGAAGTGCAGCCTTGTTTTAGTGTTGAACGTGGATTAAAATCGGGTCGATACACTTTGAAATCTGGGTTTAGTGAGTAATTACCAGCCGCACTGCTGCCTAAAGAATGTCTTTACAAATAATAATAACAGTTAGTTTATTTATTTATTGGTTTCCTATTACTCTGCCATAATCACAGGATAGTCAAGTCAAGTCTAAGTTATTTATATAGCACTTTTTACAATGATGTTGTCTCAAAGCAGCTTTACAGAGTTTTGAAAACAGACAATTACAACATATATCCCCCTGTGAGCAAGCCAGAGGCAGCAGTGGCTAGAACACCTCCCTCAGACTGGAGAAAGAATACTTGAGAGGAACCAAGACTCACAAGTGGAGACCCATCCTCCTCTGGTCAAACAGTATTTACAGTTTAATAAACTAAACACCAAAGAAAAGAGTCTCTGTTTGAAATCTGGATGGCAAAGTTTTAGAAGCTGCACAGGTAGAGGCAGTCTCTGGCTGAGGCAGTCTCTGACTGAGGCAGTCTGTGACTGAGGTGAGGTCTCTGAAGTGGGCGTGAGCTGAAACAGTCCCATCCTATCTCAATGCTGGTGCATCTGGATGGTGTACAGTGATGTAACTGAGAGTGTAGCAGTTGACACAGATGGACAGGAGAGCTGGCTGGTGATGGTGGGGAGGAGGTCCTGATGGTCAGTCCTCCAACAGCATTTAACAGACGGGAGGACAGTCATTACCTCAGGAAGAGTAAAGAGACTCGGGAGTAAGACTGTAGAGAATATAAATATTCAGAATTTCAGAGTGTGGCTGGCGACTCTGGCAGATCTAACTATAACAGCCTAAACTAAAAGGAAAGAACCAGAAAGTAACATGGACATGAGACCACCCTGAGCCACTGGGATCCCCCCACTCCACCGTCAACAAACCTGTGTGATCGAAATGCTGAATCGCAAAGCTGGTGTCTTCATTTAATTGACCTGCTGTATGAACTTCTCAGTCTACGCCGACCAGCAGCTTCTAACCTTATTATCTACACTCAATGTCTGCTGTAGCAGCTCCACTTTCCATATGAGCATTGTATGGTCTACTCTGTAGACTGTAGACCATCTGTTTCTCTCTGAATACCTGTTCTTTAATCAGGACCCCTACAGGACCACCACAGAGCAGGTACTATTAAGGAGGTGGATTATTCTCAGCACTGCAGTGACGCTGACATGGTGGTGGTGGTGTGTTATTGTGTGTTGTACTGGTATGAGTGGATCAGATTCACACAATGCTGCTGGAGAGTTTAAACACCTAAATGTCACTGCCACCAACTAAAACTATTCGGACAACAGCATCCTGTGGGCAGCATCCTGTGAGCACTGATGAAGGGCTAGAGAACACAAACTCTGACTATATAATAGATATATAATATAAGGGTATAATAGAGTGGACAGTGCAGCACTGTAGCATTGTTGTGTCTGATCCACTCACACCAGCACAACACATACTAACAGACCACCACCACCACAGCAGTTACTGCAGTGCTTAGAATGATCCCCAACAATAGCTCTATTCACCCCCATTTCTTGAGCTCATGGGCAACCCTTAAACTTTTGCAATGATGTTTGATGTGATTGGTTTCTCTAGTGTTCCAGTTCAGGGCCAACCAATGAATCAAAATAAAGATAAATTAATAAATTGTGCGTACAAAACTAAAAAGTATTGCGATTAAGATTATTGTTAGCTATACTCAGCCAAGTTCACCAGTTAACTCACATACTCTGAATGTGTTTATATACACATAATAATCCATAAGTTAATGCATTAATAATACATAATCAGATTTTACCAGGTTATTTAAGTGCTCGTGTAAACAGCAAAACAGCATACTCTGGTTTCTTAGGTTGAAACACAGTCTTGATATCAGATATAGAGAGCTGGATTGTAGCTCAGTAATCAGATTTCTCAGTGCATATGTGGAAAAAGACCGCTTTGTTGGAAATAAGCAAGTAACAATTAACACAACAGCCTTGAGATGGCAACAAACCACTTTTGGAGTGACGCTGAAACCAACCCTGTACTTCATGACATTTACATATTTAAATATACTTAAATAAGGATTAAATAAGTTTGAGTGACATTTCAATTGTGTCTATTCTGAAAGTTTATTGGTCGAGTTGCAAGGCAGAAATGTGATTGTTATGGTTGCAGAGCAACATGCAACTATATTGTTATTTGTTTTTTGCCTTCGAAATATCAACTCCGTTTCAACTCCAGATTGTCAAATCTGTTTTTATGAATCAGGCTTGTATACGGCTTTTTGATCGGATGCACAGATTAAAGAAAACATCAGATTTTTCCTGATTTTTTTCCCATAGAGAATGAATAGGATGGAAAAGTGCACACCAATCTATTGAACTTCTGCTTGACCGACAGACACTGTTTCGCATGCATTGACTCGCATGCGTGGACCCCAACCATGACTGCAGTGTTGGTTTGACCCGCACTCGTCTGTTTATTTTTTTCATCCATCTTTTCCTCCCACATAGAATCCCATTCATTTTTGAGCGCACCCAAACATCATGGTTTCGCTTGACCTACAGCCTCCAAACTGCATGTACTCGGGACAGATCCCCAAACACACAGACCCACACTCCTCTACTTGTCGTTTATTCATCCCTCGTTCCTCGCACTCCTTGAGCTGCGCAACCATCCTGCGTTTCCTTTAGGTAATGCACTTTTCTAGTTGTTGTTATTATTATTATTATTATTATTGACCCATGTAGTCCTGGAGTTTTTATCTGATTACCCAAGTGCATGTAAACACATTGATTGGATTACTGACAAAATCTGATTTCCTGCAGTTATCGAACCATTAAGTGCGTGTAAACACTCACTAGAGGAGGAATTAAGTTCTCTAACTGTACAGGCTCTCCATTGTTAACAGTTCTGCAGCTGCAACATACCCTTTTTAGAAAAATAAAATTTGATATACGCGAAAAAGACACATGATATATGGGGGCTCCACCCCATGCCATCATAGGTCCGATTCTGAAAATCAAGTAGAACCTGATTCAAAAATAGGGTAGATTTGATCCACCTACGCAAGCTAGACTACAGTATTAGCTCTCTGTGCAGTGTGTGCGGATGTACCAAGTGTTGCGAAATGATGTCATCTTGTAACAGAGGTATTTAACAGTTTAACATTTAACAGATCTGCAGCTGCAACATACCCTTTCCAGAAAAAGACACTAGATATACGCAAACCCTCCCCAGGCTTTAACAGTGGCTACCTGGTTGGCAAACCTTCACAACAGGGCTTGATGCGACTTGCCTCTTCTGACCCCTCTAAAGTGGCTATGCCTTACCTGAAATTACCCCTAACGTGAGTCTTCCTGTTCTCGTCCAAACCACCTTTTCTCCGAGGGCTACTGACTGATTGGCTAGAGACCTGCTTCAGTCTTGGAACATTGCTGTCTGCCTGTAGAGCCTTTCATTGTGTATGACCAGCAGCGCTGCTGAAATTGGCCATTTCTGTTGCTTGTTTAATCAATATTATGTACATTTTCCAACAGAACCAAACTGATTGATTTTTCTCCTCGACAAGCAACTCTATGAAGTCCAAATTTGAGGGGAGGCTTTGCAAGCCTATTTGCAGGTTACACTGAACTGAAGTCTATTGATCAGACATCTCAGTGCACTGACACACACGCATTACATCAGCTGCCAGGTCAGCGTTCCCTCCCCTCCACCCAGAAATGAGAGCGAAAGAGAGAGAGAGAGAGAGAGAGAGAGAGAGATGTGTATTTGCTTAACTCTTAGAAGTTATTACAGTCAGTTTGTTATACAGTCTCAGGAACAAAAGCTGTCACTAGGCAGTCTCCCTCAAGGGTACGTCTACAGTGCCTTTGGTTGGAGAACATTACAGTACCGTATTCCTTCGCAGTCATATTTTTGAAGGCGCATTGATTCCATATAGCTGGTATTGACTCCAGGCTTTTTTATTTTTCTATTTTACACTCTTGAAATGCAGTACTCTTCTGTCAGCGGCAGACCTTTAGAGTTTAATAAGGTCCCCTGACCAGGAGCCAGCATATGAAAAAGAAAACGTAATAAATATATTTAACGGAAAACGACACAAAAGCCTCGAACGCTGAATTATAATATAAATTTTTCAACATTTCCTTTGTTCACCCTTCGCCTTTATTACAGCTTCAGTTCTTTCCAAGAAACTTTCTCAAAGATGTGGTTTTTTTATATATATTTTTTTTGCACCTTCAAAGTTTAGCCTTAGACGTTGGTTTCATTTCTCGGTGTCACGACACATTTATTGATTCTGAGGTCTGGACTCTGGGGTGGTCAGTCCTTTGTAATTGGTTTTGTTTGCAAATGCTCTTATTTTGTGTATCTCCTTTTCTAGGTGAGGAGCTTCCTAAGCAGCTACACATCCTATCAGACCCATGGAGCTGTTTTCTCACAGCAGAAGGATGGAGAAAAACTCCTATGCATTTTATTCAGATGACAGGTCTAGTGGATCTTACCCGGTTCTTAGGAGTCCTGTATCTTGGAGAGTTCTCATTTTCGATTGATCTGCTAGTTAAAGAATAATTCTAAATAAATAAGATGGATCTGATCCCCTTTTGCAAGCTGGACTAGAGCCCTTAGAGTGGTCAGTTTTAACTGTGTTAGCCCGCGGGCTAAAAGAGTTGTGTTGTGAGATGATGTCATCTTGTAACAGAGGAAAGAGGCAGCTGAGAAAAGTAGTTTCTCTTGCTTGGGTATCCAGATGTGCCAGCATTAATATAATATGGGATAGTTTCAGAGACTGTGTCCTGTAGCTGAGTCCTGTATCTTGGAGAGTGCTTATTTTGCTCCTTTGGCCATTTTTGATTGATCTGCAAGTTAAAGAACAATTCTGAAACAATAAGGTAGATCTGATCCACCTTCGCGAGCTGGACTAGAGCCCTTAGAGTGGTCCTTTAGAGTGGTCAGTTTTAACTATGTTAGCTCGCTGTGCAGTGTGTACCAAGCTTGCCAGAAGGCGGGCGAAAAGAGTCGTGTTGCGAGATGATGTCATCTTGTAACAGAGGAAAGAGGCAGCTGAGAAAAGTAGTTTCTCCGGCTTGGGTGTCCAGATGTACCAGCATTAATATAAGATGGGACAGTTTCAGAGACTGCCTCTACCTGTGTCTTGCATTGAGTCCTGTATCTTGGAGAGTCCTTATTTTACTCCTTTGACCATTTTTGATTGATCTGCAAATTAAGAATCATTCTGAAGTGAACACTCTCTCAGTTTTGACAATACTTAATCATATAGTTACATAAAGAGTTATGTTTACTTTTGATTGACGTTCTGAAGTGACAGATTCAGTTCTGCTATTCTGCGTCTGATGTCGTTGTTTTCTTCTTCATGGTATATATGGCTGAGAGTGGGCTTTGCTGTACTATGACTAATACCACCTTTAATACAGAAATAAAAAAGGGGTTGTTTGTCATACGGCATCTGCTGTTCTTTTCAGGAAACTCAATATTCCGTGTTCAGAATTGGTTCAAGTGGTTATGCAGTCTGTGTAATTGAGGAAAATAAGCCTTAGTTTGTAATAAAACTTTTAAATGCCTTTTTTCTGTGTTCATAACTGTATTTTTTATATTTCTACTGAAATGTGTCTACATGCTTCAGTGTCCCCACGACACATTTCTTTCCTCATACTCATACAGTCTCAAACACTATTAGATCTCCTGTGTTTTTAAGCCCTGCCTCCTTACAAGCCCAGTAACCAGAGCAGTGTCCTGCTGCAGGCTCCACCCCATGCCATCATAGGTCTGATTCTGAAAATCAGGTAGAACCTGATCCAAAAACAGGGTAGATCTGATCCACCTTCTGAAGCTGGACTACAGTATTAGCTCGCTGTGCAGTGTGTGTGCAAGTGTTGCGAGATGATGTCATCTTGTAACAGAGGAAAGGGCTGTAATTTCAACAAAGCCTTTGAGGCAGGTGAAAAAAGTAGTTTCTCCCGCTGGCGTGTCCAGATGTACCAGCATTTCGACAAGATGGGACTGTTCTAGTTCACTCCCACATTCCACAAAGGCTGCCTCAGTCAGAGACTGCCTCTACCTGCCTCTACCTGAGCAGTTTCTAAAGCGTTTTCCATCCAGTCTTCAAACAGAGATTCTCTGAGCCCTATTTTTGACTTTAGTTTAGTAAACTGTAAAGACTGTTTGATCAGAGGAGGACGGGTCTACCCTTGTGAGTCTTGGTTCCTCCCAAGGTTTCTCCCTCCAGTCTAGAGGGAGTTTTTCCTTGCCGCTGTCGCCTCTGGCTCGCTCACAGGGGGATGCGTGCTGTGACTTCATGTTTTCATGTTTCCAAACTTCTGCAAAGCTGCTTGGTGACAACATCATTGTAAAAGTGCTATACACATAAACCTGACTTGACTTTGGACTTGCTTAGCCTGCAAACCATTTACAAAAACACTGAAAGAAAGGGAATAACCAGAGGCTGTACAGAGTAGGCTGTACTTTCTGAGGAGGCTGCGGTCCTTTGGCATCTGCAGGAAACTCCTGTGGATGTTTTATCAGTCCAAGAAGGACACATCCAGGCTGGACAAACTTATCAGGCGGGTTGGCTCAGTGATCGGCCTGAAACTGGACTCTCTGGTGACGGTGGCAGAGAAGAAGACAATGGACAAACTTCTGGACATTATGGACGATGCCAGTCATCCTCTGCACACTGTCATCAGCAACCAGAGGAGTCTGTTCAGTGACCGACTGCTCCTGCCCAAGTGCAGAACCAACAGACTCAAAAACTCCTTTATCCTTCATGCCATCAGACTGTACAACTCCTCTCTGCAGGGGGACACAGGAGGACAGAGGATGGGATGGAGCAGTAGATTGATAATGACACAACCGGACTAAGTGCAATAACACTAGTTAACATTAAACATTAAACAAGTGCAATAACACTAGTTAACATAAACAAGTGTGCAATACCTCCCCAGTTAGATTTTTCTTTTTCTTTTTTTTTCTTTATTTTGTACATTGGATTTTTTAAATTTATATTCCTTTCATATGTTTCTTGTGTGTTTATTGTAATTTATTGTGATGCTACTGGAAGAGATCTATCTATCTATCTATCTATCTATCTATCTATCTATCTATCTATCTATCTATCTATCTATCAATCTATCCATCTATCCATCTATCCATCTATCTATCTATCTATCTATCCAGAAAAGCAACATAGGACCCCATTTCAAATACATCCGGACATGCGCTTAACCCTGTAGCGTGCCTGAAAATATTTCCTCATCGTTTACATATTTACGGTTAATTGAAGTTTAAATAATGGAGATGAAATTAGTGATGCAGGTCGAATGCAAATACAAAGGGCTGCTGTTGATGAAAAGCTGAGATAATTTGTATTTAGTCCAATCCCATTACCAAAACTCTGCCTGACTGTCTGTCTGTCTGTGTGTGTGTGTGTCTGTGTGTGTGCATGAATGAGACCCCATAGCGTGAGCTCAATTTTCTTCTAATTAAAGACATAATTATGTGCTTGAGAGCAGTTCTCTAAAACACAGAGTGCACTCTCCCAGTTTAATATGAGATTAATGATGATTATTTATCCAGATAGCATCCACATTGGAAGAATGTTCCAAATGGAGCCTTGATGACTGATCAGCATCTAGAAAATGCACGTCCTTTAGAGAGCTGCTGCGTCTTTAGAATAAGTGGCGTGCTTTGCTCCTAATCAGATCAGCTTGATGTAGGGATTAATGAAGAAAAACAGAATAAACGTCTGAATAAATGATCTTTGTTTGGTTTAGACTTGCAACGAGCATCTCCTGCATGGATGAGAGTGCCTCACTGACCTCTGCCTGACCTCCTCTTAAACCAAATTATCTTGGTACATGTGCGTATCTCCAGCTTGGCTCTGTCAGGACATAACAGCCGTGCATGTACTCACAACCTCCTCTGCAGTAACCGATTTGCACTTTCGGCTATTTTTACATGCACTTGGATAATTAAGACATGAACCTGCTTTTTGTGTGTGTGTGTGCATCTTTTATGTAATGCACACAATTCCAGCAGACCTGAGGCCTTCGCCTGCGTGACCTGCATGATTCAGCTTGGATTAAAGAATGTCAGAAATAATCGATGGTTCTCAAGTAAAATAATCCTGTTGCTATTGATCTCAGAGCTTCAGAAGGGCTGCGTATGAACCCTGTTACGAATTAATGAGTCATCGATTATGCATAAAAAAGCTACACTGAGTTCCTCTGGCCTTTAATATGTGTACAAATATCCACCGGTTTGTCTCAAAGGTATATTAATTAGTGTGGTATTAATTGCCTCCAGTGATGAAGGTTCTGTTCGAATGGGAGTTGCTTTTGAAAGTAGAGACTGGAAATCCCAGAGACTTTGGGATCATTTCTGTGGAATCTTACATGGATTCTCTATGATTTTTCTTAAATTTTGAGATCCAGATCTTCAGCTCTGTGCTTCAGACCGCTTACATTCAGTGCCCACAGATGATGTTCCAAGAAGCAGAAAGTTATGGCAATTTCTTAGAAAAGTAAAAAAAAAAGAAAACAATTCCAGATTCTGAAAAAAACTTAATTTTAAATTCTAAGAAAATTTATCTAACATTCCAAAAAACAAAAAAAATCCATAAATCCAAATTGTTTCAAATACCGAGATCTATCAAAAATATCATGAACTTCACATGGGATTCCAAAAACATTATCCAAATTCCCAAAATATACCAAAGTAAAAAAGGTCCCAAATTCCAAAAATGAAAACACTAAAAAAAAATAAAAAAAGATTATTGATTCCAAGTAATTATTTCAAATTTTAAGAAAATGATCCAAAATAATTACCAAAATATCCCAAAATATAAAGGATCCCAAACATTTAAAAAAATATTATTATAAAAACAATTATCCTTGATTCTGAGAAATGATTCCAAATTTCAATAAAAATCTTAAATTCCAAACTCCTCAACATCCCCAAAACAAACAAATAAATAAATAATATTAAATTCATAGAATTTATTTAAAAGAATACTTCTTATATTGCATGGAATTGGCTTATCTCCTGTTTGGGATCCAAACCTTTTATACTTTTGAGTCAAACCTATAGTTCATTGCCAGGTCTGGTCCTTGAACTGGTCCCTGAGCAGGAGAGCCCCTGCCCCAGGTAAAGCTGCTCTGTATCTGGGGCGCCTGCCTTGTGCTTGTATTTGGTACAAAGTGACACTCTTCCAAGTTACGCCTGCGACGCTTATCTAAAATCGATACCCTGACGAGAGCTCGCTTTCAGCCGAGGGACGAGCAGACAAAGCAGCCGTTTTGAGAAATTTGTACCGGTTCGATTTCCATGCTTGAGACTTAAACCTTCACGGGAAGGAGAGGGGCACGGAGCGCTCTGGCACGCGTTAGGCTGGCTAAAGCTAATAATATCACTTTAAACCCGAGCGCTGTGCCAGAGCCTGATTTTCTTTTTTTTTTCTGTGTGTGATTGACAGTCTGATAGTGCCCATCCCCTGGGAAACGGCAATGGTTTCCTTGGTAACATTTATCCTGTAGAAACATGGGATGTAGTGGAGGAGGCCTGTCTAAAAAGCATCTGCTTTTGTCTGTCTCCTATCAGCCATGCTGTTAAGTTTGGCCTTTAAACCTCGTCTGCCTCCAACACAATTACATTGTGCTCTGAACAAATGCCAGGAGTGCCAGTCACGTCTATGCAGTCCTGTTCCACTGGCCTTGCTCAGTGAGAGTCTCTGTGTGTGTGTGTGTGTGTGTGTGTTAAACAGAGGATCTGACCTGATGTGAAAGCTCTTTTATGCACACTGGCCTTCACTCTCTTCAACAGGGAGCCGTTCAGTGAAACCAGTGGAGCTTCTGTACTCCGCCATTCATTCAGTGAGGCGAGTGGTCAGAGGAGGACCCGACAATAGGCTAGGAACAACACATACACCGCAGCCAGCACGCTGGGACTCCTAAACCACCAGTCAGGTAACCAATGATGACTCATTATCCTACAGCTCTCTGAATTCATTCACACAGAATGGAGGGAGATGAAACACCATAGTGACTAATAGGAT
This sequence comes from Megaleporinus macrocephalus, assembly GCA_021613375.1. Lineage (NCBI taxonomy): Eukaryota > Metazoa > Chordata > Actinopteri > Characiformes > Anostomidae > Megaleporinus > Megaleporinus macrocephalus. The sequence goes on from CM038714.1 coordinate 26,814,346, forward strand.
TTTCCACTGAGCTGTACGGCACAGTTCCAAATCGAGACTCGGAGCTGTCCGTGAGCTGGTTGAGGGCCTCTGTCCGATTCCCATCACATAACAATCCCTAATTCCAAGAAAACAATACTTCTTTGAGAACTGGTTTCATGGAATCTTACATACATTGTTCTGGGAACCAGACCTTGAAGCCTGTGCATCACAGATGATGATTATCCTGCCTATGATATTCCAGGAACTACTGATTGTGTGGAATCTAGTGTTAACTGTGAAATCAGAACTACAGTTCCAGCCATGGTGGAGCATCAAGCCTTAAATTAGATTTTGTTCCTCATCAGAGGTTACAAACCACTGATGGTGGATCTGGTTAGCAGTTTTTTTCTATTATCTTAAATCTATTTCTCAATTATTTGAAAACCTTCTGAACACAATCGCTCAGTCTACAGCTTCCAAGCTGCTACGCCACTGAAGAAGAACTACGCAGAGCAGCTCAAGTGGAGAAAAACATGTAAGCTGAGCCATACAGGTGATGCTGTAGCGCCTTCTGTGTACACAACTCACTACACACGTTTAATTATCATTATCACAGCTTTTGCTTGGTCACTTTTTCACATTAAATTCTTCAGTATGGTTTCTGTGACACCATAGGAAAATGTAATAGCATGATTATAGTGACCAAAATAATCAATATAATCATTATTATCACTATATTGGTAAAGGGTAGTACTGATACTACAAAATACTACAATAATGTTGTATATTATCTTACAAAACAGATAAAAGGCAAAGGTGTTAAAAGTTTTCACATTCATTACTCAGGCAGAAGTATAGATACTAGGGTTTACTCATGTAGAAGTTGAAGTATCAACTGAAGCTTTTTACTCCAGTAAAAGTATAAAAGTACTGCTTTCAGAACTACTTAAAGTATAAAAGTAAAAGTAATGTAAGGGAAAATTGAGGACAAAAGCTTAGGCCGCACCACAGGGGTGTATAGTGAACTAGCCCACCTCCCCAAAACCCCCATTCTTCTAAAAGCCATAATGACTATAATGTTATATTAAAATGTTAATGTTGATAAATTTGGGATGCGCTAGGCTTCCTGTTTCAGCTCATATACGCCCATTGAACATGAATGTAGTTTAGTACAATGTAAATATATTAAAGAAGCATATCTGTTACTACTGAACATTAACATGTGTTTCATGGAGCAGAAGATATGATGACTAGTTGTCTATAAGTATTGTAATGAAGTCAAACTTCAAAGTCATGTCATCAATAATCTTTACTGGAATGTAAATGTACATGAATGAAAACAAACTGAAATTAAATAGGAGTAACGAGACTATGTTTAAAATGTAAGGAGTAGAAAGTACTGATAATGGAGTGTAAATGTAAGGAGTAGAAAGTACTGATAATGGAGTGTAAATGTAAGGAGTAGAAAGTACTGATAATAGAGTGTAAATGTAAGAAGTAGAAAGTACTGATAATGGAGTGTAAATGTAAGGAGTAGAAAGTACTGATAATGGAGTGTAAATGTAAGGAGTAGAAAGTACTGATAATGGAGTGTAAATGTAAGGAGTAGAAAGTACTGATAATGGAGTGTAAATGTAAGGAGTAGAAAGTACAGATAATGGAGTGTAAATGTAAGGAGTAGAAAGTACTGATAATGGAGTGTAAATGTAAGGAGTAGAAAGTACTGATAATGGAGTGTAAATGTAAGGAGTAGAAAGTACTGATAATGAAGTGTAAATGTACTGATAATGGAGTGTAAATGTAAGGAGTAGAAAGTACTGATAATGGAGTGTAAATGTAAGGAGTAGAAAGTACAGATAATGGAGTGTAAATGTAAGGAGTAGAAAGTACTGATAATGGAGTGTAAATGTAAGGAGTAGAAAGTACTGATAATGGAGTGTAAATGTAAGGAGTAGAAAGTACAGATAATGGAGTGTAAATGTAAGGAGTAGAAAGTACAGATAATGGAGTGTAAATGTAAGGAGTGTAAATGTAAGGAGTAGAAAGTACTGATAATGGAGTCTAAATGTAAGGAGTAGAAAGTACTGATAATGGAGTGTAAATGTAAGGAGTAGAAAGTACAGATAATTGAGTGTAAATGTAAGGAGTAGAAAGTACTGATAATGGAGTGTAAATGTAAGGAGTGTAAATGTAAGGAGTAGAAAGTACTGATAATGGAGTGTAAATGTAAGGAGTGTAAATGTAAGGAGTAGAAAGTACTGATAATGGAGTGTAAATATAAGGAGTAGAAAATACTGATAATTGAGTGTAAATGTAAGCAGTAAAAAGTACTGATAATGGAGTGTAAATGTAAGAAGTAGAAAGTATATTTCTTTCTTTCTTTCTTTCTTTCTTTCTTTCTTTCTTTCTAAACATTTTGATTAAGAAAGAAGGATAGGAGAAAGAATTCTTTCTTTCTTTCTTTCTTTCTTTCTCTCTTTCTTTCTTGATTTTCACACCCTCTCTTCTATTTCTTTTACGTTCTTTCTTTCTTTCTTTCTTTCTTTCTTGATTTTCACACCCTTTCTTTCTTTCTTTCTTTCTTTCTTTCTTGATTTTCACACCCTCTCTTCTATTTCTTTTACGTTCTTTCTTTCTTTCTTTCTTTCTTGATTTTCACACCCTTTCTTTCTTTCTTTCTTTCTTTCTTTCTTTCTTTCTTTCTTTCTAAAGATTTTGATTAAGAAAGTAGGATAGGCAAATAGGAAGCCAAATTTAGCCTCATTTAATGAGTAAATTGATTGTGCCACCTGTTAGATGATTGGAATGGCTATGAAAAGTGCCTTCGTCCCCTTCACAGCCTGGAACAGTAGATTTCTGCATGTTTAATCAGGACTGTAACGTATCACTCTGGGCTCATTTTACTGCCCTCCTTTACAAACACAGGATTTTCCTCCTATGGCACCTTTAATGACACTTTAATAATCCTTTAATCTTTATATTTATTCTTAGACTTTTTGGTTAATATTCTTACGTCCTTTTAATTTTCAGTTCTGTTTCTTTACGCAGTTGCTATGATGTTCCAGACGGATGTCTTCTCTCTTTGTGGGGGATTAAAAAGAGGTTTTTGACCACCGCTACCTGCCAAATTTACTCCCCTAGCACATACAGCCATATTAAACACTTCCTAAATCATCAAATGATGGATGCTTTGGAAGTCTTTCCATCGTTAACTTGGCCCGAGTGATAGAACTTTGTCTCCATCTTCTCTGCACAGTGACAGCTTTAGCAGGAGGCGAGAGATATTAAATCAGTAGAATGAGATCCTGCGCGCTGATTAAAGGGCCAGTGTAATGACAGCTATAGGCACAGAGTGTTACTTCATATTCACACATGCATAGAAATATCTACTCTAAGTTTGAGTTTTCTAGAAATAGTGACCACAAGTTGTGATCTGTGACACAAACATCCATGTTCAAAGAAAATACAACTCACTAGAAACTCAATCGTTCTGTGTGGAGTGTGTATGTTCTCCCCGTGCTCGAGTGGGTTTCTTCCAGGTACTCCAGTTTCCTCCCACAATCCAAACACATGCATGTTAGGTTGATCACCCACAAAACTGCCCGTAGGTGTGAGTGTGTGTTGGCCATGTGATGAACTGGCGACCTGTTGATGCTGGAATTGGCTCCAGCCCCCCATGACCCCGACTAGTGGGATAAAATGGAAGATAATGAATAGATGGATGTCTATTGTGGTTATTATAAATAGAACACCCTATAAATATCGTACAATTACTATTATTTAAGATCTGTTTATTGATTTTCTATTAATAGCATGAGATTAACATTGTACAACAGAAAGTATCATTGAACAGGTATTTACATTTAGTTGTCACAACCTACCTCCCCTTATACACCCACCCACACCCCACCACCCATCCACCCACGCCCACACCTCTTCAACCACCCACCCACACCTCTTCACCTACCCACCCACTCCCACACAGAGGGGGTACATATGTGAGCAAGTGCGTGCCTTCACAAATACAAACATACAGACTTGAGGTAGCATACCTATACACAGAGACATACACTAATAACAAAACAAAACAAAACAACAAGAAAAAAAACAACAACGGAAAACCCCACCCCTTTGTAAATGCTTTTTCAGGTTTGGAAAACATCACTCTCGTGTTCAGTCAAAGTCACATTGTTTTTTTATCATACAATTACTGCTGCAATGACTTACATATTAGAATAAAACTCATATTTTATTATTTATTTTTATTCAAATAAATACTATTATAATATATGCATACACACACACACACACACACACACACACATATATATATATATATATATATATATATATATATATATATATATTTTTTTTTTTTTTTTTTTATTTTATTTTTTTTTTTTTATTTCTCTTATAAATATATCCACCTGTGTTTAAATGTCAGCCGTTAGATCAGAATGCGTGTTCAGTCGGATGTGTCTGAACTCGTTGTGTTAAGTGCTGAAAACACGCTGGCGTACACTCTTTCAGCGCTGCAGTGGTTTGTGTGTTGATTGCTGTGTGTTTGTGTTGTAGTTGATCTGCCATTGGCTTTAAGCAGATTTCACACATTGATTCATTAGTATGGGTGCTGGAGTGTACAGTAAATCCAGCTTTATCCAGTGTGCTGATTAATGATCAGTCTTATCAGCCTAATCCACATCTATCCTCTCTCTCTCTCTCTCTCTCTCTCTCTCTCTCTCTCTCTCTCTACTCTCTGTTTCTCTGCCTTCTCTCTCTGTCTCACCCTCTCTTGCTCTCTCTCTACATTTCTCTTTCTCCCTCTATCTTTTTCTACTTCTCTCAATCAATCTTTACCTCTTTTGTTCTTTCTAACTTTCTCTCGCCCAATTTCTTTGTCTGCTTTTCTTTCTTTCTTTCTTTCTTTCTTTCTTTCTTTCTTTCTTTCTTTCTTTCTTTCTTTTCTCCAAATATCTTGCCTTTCTTTATTGTTCCCATTCCTTTCCTTCCCCATTCTCTTCCTTTCTTACCCCCTATTCTCTCTCTCTCGCTCTTTATATATATATATATATTGTTTTGTTTTTGTTTTTTTCACACCCTCTCTTCTATTTCTCTCTTTCTTTCTTTCTTTCTTTCTTTCTTTCTTTCTTTCTTTCTTTCTTTCTTTCTCTCTCTCTTATTTTTCACATCCTCTCTTTCTTCTTTCTTTTCTTTCTTTCTTTTTTTCTTTTTTCTTTTCTTTCTTTCTTTCTTCTGCTCTCTCTCCCTCCCACTCGCTCATTTTTTCTTTTTGTCCTTTTCTCTTTCTCACTTTCCCCTCCTCTGTTGCTCTCTCTGTTGGTTTTAACGCACTCTCTCTTTTGTCTCACTCTGACTGTCTTCCTTGCTCCCTCCCTCCATCCCTCCCTCTTTCCCTACATGCCTCTCTCTCCCTTTCTCTCTCTCTCTCTCTCCCCCACTCTCTCTCTCCCTCTCTCTGTCCCTCTCTGTCTCTGGTGTGTTCGGATCCATTATCGTCTCCTCTCTCATGACAAATCTGGGCCTGTCAGCAGAACATCATAATCAAATTGTTTCAAAGGTCATTTAACATCAGAGCGCGGGCGAGAGAGCCTAAGACCCAGCCTCTGGAGGTCCCGGCTCCAAACGCAATTTATGTGTCAGAGATGAATAGAGGAACGAAACGTTTTGCGAAGAAAATGAACTGGCCGGGCCGCGGTTATGACTGTGTATGTCACTCCACAAGCTGTCCCGTTCAATTCACCCTTTACATATATTCAGACCCATATGGCCTCATATTTCAGCAGAAGCTTATTGGCCGCCGTTAAGGGTTACTTGATTGGGCGAGTAGATTAAGGTGACAGTGGAATACATCTTGGCTACTTCAGGTCACACTTTTTCTGAGGCGGCATTAACCGTTCGACATGCTACAGTCTTTATTGTCAGATTTCTCTAAAGTTCATTGTGCATCGCAGCAGCTCTGTTACAACAACAACAACAACAAACAACCCAAAATAAATATCCATATTGCACAAATCTTCTGTACTTTCCTCCAGTTTTACACAGTCCGTCTCATCAGGACCTTCATTTTTCAGTTATATCTCAATATTTGTAACAATATTTGCACACTGTTTGCTTTTTGTAGTTAGAGTTTGCAGTAGAACTGCTAAAAATTCTAATGATCCTGACATAAAAACCCTATTTCTGAGTTGTATAATGCAATACATGTGAGAATCTGTGATTTATTCACTTTTTTAAACCCTTATTGAACTGAAAAAGTACAAAGAAGAGATTGTCATTGTTTTTACTGACCACCTTAACTACATCGTGTAAATATAAACACATATAGAACTTATTGCCGGCAACACAAGCTGGCAGAAGTTGTTTATCACTGCGTTCCATCATGAGCTCTTTGTCTACGAAGCTACTGCCGAATGAGCTCTTGCTGAGACAACTATGGACTTCCCAGAAAAAGACGTCATCTAGATGGCAGCTTATCACACATATGATAGCCTTCCATGCTATGGCACTGATGCCCCCATACCAAGACAGTGATAAAAGTCTGAATGATCTCATTCATTTTTGCCTTGATGTCCGTTTGTCCCAAAATCAAGCTGAAACATGGACTTATCTGACCACAGCACCCCTGTCCACTGTGCTCTGGCCCAGAGAACTCAATGTATCTGCATGGAATTGATGTTCTGCTTTCTTCTTGTGTAATACAAGGTGGGTGTTTTACTGCCTCCTAGTCTGTGAGTGTTCACTAGTGTTTGTGTGTATGTGGGTATTTTACTGCTCCCTAGTGTGTGTGTATATGGGTGTTTCATTGGCCTCTAGTGAGTGTGTTCACTAGTGTGTGTGTATGTGGGAGTTACACTGCCCCCTAATGTGTGTATGTGGGTGTTTCAATGCTCCCTAGTGTGATTGTTCACTAGTGTGTGTGTGTATGTGGGAATTACACTGCCCCCTAGTGTATGTTTATGCAGGTGTTTCACTGCCCCCTATGGTGTTTCCACAGTAGTGTGTGTGTGTATGTGGGTGTTTCACTGCTCCCTAGTGTGATTGTTCACTAGTGTGTGTATGTGGGATTTACACTGCCCCCTAGTGTATGTTTATGCAGGTGTTTCACTGCCCCCTATGGTGTTTCCACAGTAGTGTGTATGTATGTTGGTGCTACACTGCTCCCTAGTGTGCCTGTTCACTAGTGTGTGTATGTGGGAATTACACTGCCCCCTAGTGTGACTGTTCACTAGTGTGTGTATGTGGAAATTACACTGCCCCCTAGTGTATGTTTATGCAGGTGTTTCACTGCCCCCTATGGTGTTTTTACAGGAGTGTGTGTGCATGTGTGTGCTTCACTGGCCTCTAGTGGGTTGACAAATGTGTGTGTATGCCGGTGTTTTACTGCCCCCTAGTGTATGTGTTCAGTAGTGTGTGGTATTGTACTGTACTGTATTGTAATTTACAGATTCTTGTCTTTTTATTGCATTTTACAAAATATTCTAACATTTCCAGAAACTGGATTTGTATTTCATCAACTTGTTTTCAGTGTAGCCTGTAATTCTTAACAAAAACAAATGAAAATTCTGTATCCTCTGAGAATATGAGATGTTGATTTGTGATGTGTCCAGGTTGTGGTGGTTGTCATAATGATCTCTTGCTGAAAGTTTCAGTCTTTATTGCATTTGCATTTACTTTGATTGGCTACCTGCTCTTAAAAGATCTAACCGGGAGCAGATTGGTCAGAATACGCAGTCGTAGCAGCAGCACTACTTCTTTATTCTTTTTAATGTTAGACTGATGGCAGACTAGATGCTACAGTGACTCACTATCATCTTCTGAGGTACAAAGTGGTATTATGAGACAGGACAGGCCAGGACTAACTAGTTAACATGCCAGTGTTGGCATATCATTATTCCTTCACATTGTGTTGAAAATTGTAATTAATGCTTTCAAATAAATTCATATTGCACCTTTAAACATACAACATTAACATGTATAAGTAATCTGCTAAACTATTACGGCCTATAATTATCTAAACTCAAAGTTCCCTCAGTAAATGTTATGGCTTGTTTATATTTATATTTATATTACTACTTTTGTTTGCTTCTCTATGTGGATCTGTGATGCATGTGTGTAGTCAGGGTTGTCAAAATGGCCACTTGACAATTTTAATAGAATGTTTGAATGTTTTAAAACAAACAAAAAAAATACATATTGCACCTTTAAACATACAACTTTTCAATTTTGGGTGAAACTAAACTATAGATTGAATGTACAGATGTATTTAAATGTCTTTAGATAGACTGAAATGCAAAAATCAAAAGAAACCAAGAATTCAAGGATCAAGTAACTGGGTTTTCATGAAACAAGCCAAAACACCACGCAAAGACAACGCAGACAGCTAGGCATATATCAACAGGAAGTAACAGGAAACAGCTGAGGCTGACAAGAGGGCAGGGCTGCAGTCTAAGAAGAGGTGAGGGGCAGGACAAAAGGGTGGCGACAAGGAGAAGCTAAGAAACTAAAACAAATAGAAGCACATGGAAAATGACAGGAGGACAAATGGGACACATTTAAGGACTGGGCAGTGAAGTTTACATTCAGCAATGCTTAAACACATTCTTAGCCTTTCATTTCACTGAAAAGCAACTATGCCTGTATGTTGTAGCACAGTATTGCATCACACTCTGAATTACTGAGGTGCAGAAACACAATATAATCATGTTGTTGACCCCGAAAAAATACATTCTAGCGAGAAAATAATTATTTGCTGTTTTTGAAACACGCTTATGAGAATTGTTTATGCCCGAAAAGCAGAAAAGTGTAAAATTGCCAGCGCCACATTCCATCTGGCTGACTGTTGGAAACAAATCATTATAAAAAGGCCTTTTGTTTGGGAATTAGATTCCTTTTATAATTACTGACATTGTTTGCAAGGTAATTGAAACCATCAGTGGTTATTATGTTTCTGTAGTAAATCTGAATTAGATTATTTAAAACTAAATTAGCAGGAGAGCCGCAATGCATCATCTTATTCCAATAAGCGTAATGGATTCCCCTAGCTTTGATTAATTGTTCAATTAAATTCCCCTTTTCTAGAAGTTATGCTTTGATGTTCACCTCCCTTGTCGCATCGTGACAAAACCAAAAAAATAAAAAATAAAAAAATCAGGGATTCTTCTTTGTAGACAACTTCATATATTAAAGCAACCAAGAGCAAGCCACTGCTCATGCATATTCATTAGATGGAGCAGTATTATGTGCTGCTCTGGAGTCCCATAACCTGCATTTATTTTTCCCTGAGGTCCACCTAGAACACTTTGTTTGGGATTTTTTTACATGACTGTTTTGCAGCCAGTTTAAATAGGCTGTTTTCATTACAATGCATTTTAGGATTTATATCAATGATCTCTGTTCTGATTGGCTGGGATGACTGGCTCGAGCTAACTGGCTGTAGGCTGAATAGGCAGAATTGTGGCAACCCAAAAACAATGAACTCAAAATGATCCGTCTAAGCAGCTCTATTTGAGCTGGATTAGTTTTACCAAGTCCGGATAACATAATGATTTTGATTGGCTGGTTCATGTGGGATAAAGAATCTAGGTAATTTCCCCAAATCACTCCAAATGTCCCAAATTGAAATCTCTTTATTATGCAACACATTGTGAGGCGATGGGGCAAATATTGCATGGCAAAAAAGGAAAGCACGACATGATGTTCATGATCAACAGCATTTGAAAACTGGCGTGTGATGGTGGATGTAAAGGAAGGAAAGGGAAAGTAGTAGTTGCATTTACAAACAAAACTAGTTCTGTTTTCTTTAATATTTCTCAATTACAGAAAATAAACAGACTAAACAACAGTGGGTACAAATAAATCACATAGCGTTAAATAAACACAACTAGCTTTAAACACAATAGACATTTTAGAGCTTTAAAAGACAAGCGAGGTGGATGATACAACAAAACAAAACAAAAACAACTAACCTGCCTAACCAAAAACTAAACCTAACCAAAATTACAGTGGGTGGCACCTGCCCCTTACCTGATGTATCTAACAGAATGACTGACTACAGGTGATGTATAGGCGTGCCCAATCTGACCTGTCCACACTCATGCAGAGAAAGAAAGAGGGTGGTGGAGGGGGGGTGTGTGACACAATGAGCTGAACACAACTGGTTACATTTTAAAACTAGAACAGAGCGACTTATCAGCCTCATACAAAAGAACCACCAAACGCTCCCCCCACCACACACATCCTCAGAAGTGTAGCAGCAAACTCTGGGCCCTGTACACTCTCAATGTCAGTGGGCCCCTATCCATGAAAAAAAATCAGGATTTTCATGGGCCCCTCTCCCTACTCGGGCCCTGGGTAGTCAGGTCCACTTTTCCCCCCACTACCACGCCCCTGCCCGTCCTGCCTGCCTCCAACCAGACAGCAGTGACTGTGATTGGTGGAGAAACTTGCAGCTGAAATCAAACGGGCAGTCCAACACAGCCTGTATACAAATGAGAGAGAGAGAGAGAAAGAGAGAGAGAGAGAGAGAAAGAGAGAGAACCCAAACACATACACGTGCCTCTGGAACGTAGCAATAATAATAATAATAAACAGTAGAGAATATATGCCAGTTTGTGGTGGATTTCCGTAGGGAATCCAAGCATAGGCCGATTATGAGCCCTGTTTGAGCGAGGTCCGCGTCACCCGAGAAGCTGGTGTAATTTTAGTGATTGCGGACGAGCTCCACGAGTACGAATCTGTCATATTCATAGTTCTTACAAGCCTGCTCAGAAATAATTACCGCCTATAATCATCCAAACTCAGACCTCCCTCAGTAAATGTTAAGGCTTGTTTATAATCATATTTATATTTATATCACTTCTTCTGTTTGCTGCTGGATTTGTCTTGTTTATAATTTTAGTATAATGTTTCAATGTTTTAAGATAAAAAAAAATTACATATTGCACCTTTAAACATACAACTTCAACATGAATGGGTGGAACTAAAGCTGACGCCCACTTTACATAAAGCCTCAGTCATAGACTACCTCAGTCAGAGACTGCCTCAGTCAGAGACATATATATATATATATGTGTGTTTATATAAATATATATAAACAGAGAGTAACAGGAAACAGCTGGGGCTGCAGTCTAAGAAGAGGTGAGGGGCAGGACAAAGGGATGGCGACAAGGAGAAGCTAAGAAACTAAAACAAACAGAAGCACATGGAAAATGACAGGAGGGCAAATGGGACACATTTGGCCTGACAATGGAAAAGAGCCATTAACGTCTGCACAATGATGTTTCGATCCAGGCTATTCGGGGTAGTTTGGGCCAATTACAGAGATCCTTTTATACGAATCGACCAGTCAAATCATCCACAAATCATATTACTGGACCTTCACTGGTAAAACGAATCCAGCTCAGATAGGGCTATAGAAGGTCAATCCTTTTCTGGAATTCTTACTAATTAACACTACAGACATGGCAGCTTCGTACTGGATAACAAGCATTGTGGGTAACGGCTCAAATTACAGCACCTCCCCCATGTAAAACTAATCCAGCCTGATTAGGGCTTTAGCTTCCAAATGGACTGACTGCATGGAGCGGGGAGTGAATGGGACACTTTGAAACAAGGTTAGCATATTGCATCAAACTGTTTATCTTATAAAAATGAAGGACACTCCCGTTTTCTATTATACAGACCCTTTTAAGTTTCACAGCAACCCTTACAGAAAATAAGTTTACTTAAAGTTCATTTTATTAAGTATACTTTATGCAGTTACTATACTAATGTCATTGTACTAGTAGTACACTTGTGTATATACTATTTTAATACTTCTTGGGACTAAATCGGCCCACTTTCTAGTTTTTAAAAGTATACTTTTAAGTACACTTTAAGTGTAAGAGTAGTAAACCAAGTATAAAACTAGTTTACAGCTTTTGTACTGCAACTACACTTAAAGTAAATTTAAGTGTTTACTGTTAGTTTACTAGCTTGTAAGTTTTCTTTAAGTGAACTTAATACTTATAATTTACTGCTTATATTATTGTTGTACTTTAAAGTATATGACTAGGTTTAAGGTTTTTTTTCTACTTAAAATAGAACTTAATAACATTTACTTACTCACCAGTGGACACACGTAAAATAAACAAGACACACTCAGATTAAGAAACATATTTGTATATTTATAAATCTTTATAAATCAAATTTTAAATAAATATTGTACTGGATGTGTTTTTGTGCAGAGCAAGAATACTAACTTCTACTATCTCAATCAAAAGATGAAGTACTAGTAAAGGCCAAATATACTTAGACTGTTTTATACTTATCAGTATAACCCAAACATACTTAAGAATAGCTGTAATAAGTATATCACTGAGAAGTACATCAAAAATAAACTGAGGCATACTCACTTCATTTTAGTTTAAAAGAAGTAAACTAATAATACACTTGAATAAACTTCTTTTTTATAAGGGAAAGCCTACAGTGTTTACGTGCCACCGTCTTTGGAAGAAATACCTGATACCTATTGATTCGAGTCAACGCCTCTCCTCCCACGGCCAGAAAGCAGCGAGAATAAAAGGTTTTACCATGCACAATTCAATTTGCTGGTTTGAATCCGCTGGGTTTTGTTAGGCTGTCAATAATGTCTGAGGTGAAATAAATCTGTTGAAGAGATTAGGTGGAGAGGTTTAACCCTCAGACTAAGTTTAAGTCTCTGTCTGATACAGCAGCTCTAATTGGCACCAGTGCATGGTAATAGCCAATTGAGCGGCGCCTCTTCCTCATTGATCCCCCCCCCACACCACTAAAGTCAAACAAAGAGTGCCTCTCAGTGGGGAGGCACTAGCGAGGCAGAGACGCTTCCCTGGTCAAACACCAAAGTGTTCTGGAGATGAACAAAGGAAAGCAGCTTCTCTGCCAGACACCACTGAGAAGGCCTGCGTTGGCACTGGCCGGAAAACAAACGCACCTGGCTCACCTGCCTAATTGCTTCCAGCAGTAGAAGGGCAGCTGAGCGGAATCAGGTGTGCTTGCCCTGGGCTGGAAAAGATTTGCACTTGTGGAGCGAGGCTCACAATGAAGAGGGCTTGACTAGCCGAGTAGCACTCGAAGGGTAGAGTATTGCCACTCGCTGGCTTGGCGTCGGCACCCCCAGCTAAGGACCATGGACAGCGGCCCACTGGCGGCAGTACTTACCTCGGGCTGGCTTGACATGGTGGAACTTTAGTGCACCCTCCAGAATGAAGGTGCCTAAAAGGGTTCTTTACGTAATGCTGTCGAAGAACCGCTTTAAGGTTTGAGAACCTAATTAACATAGTTTGATGGAAGAACCCTTAAACCTGTACAGAACATTAATGGTCTTTAGCAGATGCTGTTATGTAGGTTGACTTACAGTTTACATGTACACAGGTAGGTGAAGGTAGTGTTACAGTTTACCTGTACACAGGTAGGTGAAGGTAGTGTTACAGTGTACCTATACACAGGTAGGTGAAGGTAGGGTTACAGTTTACCTGTACACAGGTAGGTGAAGGTAGTGTTAGAGTGTACCTATACACAGGTAGGTGAAGGTAGGGTTACAGTTTACCTGTACACAGGTAGGTGAAGGTAGTGTTAGAGTGTACCTATACACAGGTAGGTGAAGGTAATGTTAGAGTGTACCTGTACACAGGTAGGTGAAGGTAGTGTTACAGTTTATCTGTACACAGGTAGGTGAAGGTAGTGTTACAGTCTACATGTACACAGGTAGGTGAAGGTAGTGTTACAGTTTACCTGTACACAGGTAGGTGAAGGTAGTGTTATAGTGTCCCTGTACACAGGTAGGTGAAGGTAGTGTTACAGTTTACCTGTACACAGGTAGGTGAAGGTAGTGTTATAGTGTCCCTGTACACAGGTAGGTGAAGGTAGTGTTACAGTTTACCTGTACACAGGTAGGTGAAGGTAGTGTTATAGTGTCCCTGTACACAGGTAGGTGAAGCTAGTGTTACAGTTTACCTGTGCACAGGTAGGGGAAGGTAATGTTACAGTTTACTTGTACACAGGTAGGTGAAGGTACATGTGCACAGGTAGGTGAAGGTAGTGTTACGGTTTACTTGTACAAAGGTAGGTGAAGGTAGTGTTACGGTTTACCTGTACACAGGTAGGTTATGGGAGTCTTTCCCAAGGACACTTATTGATATAGCATAGGGTGGTCTAACCCGTGTCTACAGCATGGAGGGCAGCAGTGTAACACACTACACTAACCAATCTTTAAATAGTTCTTTAATCCTTTTAAAATTAGTTCTATGCTATGAATGACTTTCTCAAGCCAGGTTCTTTAGGATTATGAGAGTTTTCTTTATTCCGGTCCCCAACAGGGTCTGTTGTCTATGATCATCTTCCTCGCAGGCACAGATCTCAGGTCAGTGATATACTTTATACTGAGTTTTGGTTGTACTGGGAGGAGTATTGCTTGTGAACTTGCATCACAGACCCCCTCCTGAAGTGGTTGAATCAATTTGTGTCCATTTTAAATGCGTCTTGGTTGCGTTGGCGCTCACTTTTTAAATCCAGATATAATCCTGATACTCAAGTGTAAACAGGTCTTAGTAACCAACACGGTTCCAGTAACAACCAATTAAAATGCATTCAAACGTATTTATGGGGAAATAAAGCAAATAAAGCAAAAAAACAAAAAACAAAAAACAAAAACAAAAAGCTGTGATGTGGTATGTGGTGGTGGGAATCTTTCCCTCCTCCACACCTAGGATCACTACGAGAACAACGGAAAACCAGGATACAAAGTGTCTTCAAATGAAATATGGATTTATTGGAATCAATCAGCAAATCATGAATGATTGTCTCAGACCGGAATCTCACGTTGCATCAGGCTAATGTGCTCAGAAAGCTTAGTAGAAGAGAAGCGATACTGTGATATCCTATTGGCTCATTCTAACTGTCTATTGCTCGCTGTCTTCCCTCAGTGGTGTCATCCGTTCCTACTCAAGACTTACGTAAAACTTTACCTTGAAGAATCTCGATAAGCCCCTCGGAGACACTGCTGTTGACGCAAATGGCTCAAATGTGATCCGTAAGAAGTCGAGCTCAGAACAGAATGGCCTCTCTGGGATTGTATGACTCTTGATAGGGTGGTATATGCTGTCTCTTATGAATCATCAGGCCTTCCACAGATATTTCTCTTAGAGAAAGAAATAGAGGTATATTCTGGTCTTATTCAAACATGTACAAAATTACTTCCAAGAAATGAACAAGTGCAAGTGTAGAAGTTAGAGTTTTGTATTTTTTTCTTGTCTCAAAAATTAACAAACAACTGCTGGTCACTTTCCCAGTTTCTAACTAGCAATTACAGTAAAATCCATGTGGTTTAACAGGAAGTTTGAGTGTTACAGCAGCCTGCTGTGTTTAAACATTCTATAGACTAGTAAACTATATTTACACTGTCATAGTAGAATAGTAGAGTTCAGTACATACAACTGTCAACCCAAAACACTGATTTCCCGCTTGGGTTTAGGTTTAGATAATGAGGTTAAAGTAAGGTTTAAGTTTGTACACTGAGGTTAAGGTTGGGTTTAGGTTTAGATAATGAGGTTAAAGTAAGATTATGTTTGTACACTGAGGTTACGGTTGGGTTTAGGTTTAGATAATGAGGTGAAAGTTAGATTTAAGTTTGTAAACTGAGGTTAAGGTTGGGTTTAGGTTTAGATAATGAGGTGAAAGTTAGATTTAGGTTTGTACACTGTGGTTAAGGTTGGGTTTAGGTTTAGATAATGAGGTTAAAATTAGATTTAGGTTTGGATACTGATGCTAAGGTTATGTTCGGGTTTGGATACTGAGGTTAAGGTTTGGTTTAGGTTTAGATAATGAGGTTAAAGTTAGATTTAGGTTTGTACACTGAGGTTAAGGTTGGGTTTCGGTTTAGATAATGAGGTGAAAGTTAGATTTAGGTTTGTACACTGAGGTTAAGGTTGGGTTTAGGTTTAGATAATGAGGTGAAAGTTAGATTTAGGTTTGGATACTGATGCTAAGGTTATGTTCAGGTTTGGATACTGAGGTTAAGGTTAGGTTTAGGTTTGGATACTGAGGCTAAGGTTATGTTCAGGTTTGGATACTGAGGTTAAGGTTAGGTTTAGGTTTGGATACTGATGCTAAGGTTATGTTCAGGTTTGGATACTGAGGTTAAGGTTAGGTTTAGGTTTGGATACTGATGCTAAGGTTATGTTCAGGTTTGTACACTGTGATTAAGGTTGGGTTTAGGTTTAGACAATGAGGTTAAAGTTAGATTTAGGTTTGTATGCCGAGGTTACGGTTGGGATTAGGTTTGTATACTGAGCTTAAGGTTAGGTTTAGGTTTAGATACTGATGCTAAGGTTAGATTTAGGTTTGGATAATGAGGTTAGGGTTAGGTTTAGGTTTGTACACTAAGGTTAAGGTTGGCTTCAGGTTTAGATAATGAGGTTAAAGTTAGATTTAGGTTTGTATACCGAGGTTGATGTTGGGTTTAGGTTTGTATACTGAGCTTAAGGTTAGTTTTAGGTTTAGATACTGAGGTTAAGTTTAGGTTTAACTTTCCTAATTGTTACAGCCAGCAGCCTGCTGTGTTTAAACACTGTATTGACTAGTAAAGTTTATGTATACTGTCATAGTATAATAAGGAGAGTTCAGTACGTACAACTGACATACTGTGAACCTTAAATGCTCTTGTTCCAGCTTCAAATACTACAGAAGGGCGGCGGTCAAACGGATCAATTTCAAATTCCCAAACGAGTGTTACATAACAGTCTTGGCTCATTAATATTTACGTCCCCAAAGTTTCCATATTCCAGATCACATTCCAGCCTAGAGATTCAACAAAAACAGAGCAGAAAATGGTCTGGTACTGTTTCAAGCTGTGAAGGTGATGTTGGTGGTTGAGGCTTCAGCTTGTACAGACATCATTTAGGATAAAATGGAGAATTGGCAAAGCAAGCTGGCAGATAGGAAGATAAGTTCAGCTCCCACATCTTCGACAGGACAACTGGACACCTTTAATTTTGAGTTGTTAGTTTGCTGAACACATTTCACTCTGGACACTTTCTCAAGAACGTAGACAATATCGAGCAGCTTCAGCTCAGCGTTCAACATTGAAGAGACTGAGGAGACGAACAGTTGCACCTTTATTAGCATCACAATCCTAAGTGACCTGTAAGTAGCAGCCATGCTGTGAGAGTTTATTACTGTTTGCTGGTTGAAGCAGATCATCTTAAACTGAAAGAGTTTACAGAAGGTTATAAATCCTCTGCCTGATGCAGGGCCTGACTTGAAATTAAAAGACATCATTCAATTGGATAAATACATTAATGCAGATGATAGTACATGTAGGGAAAAGTAAAGCAAATTGTTCTTAGAGAAATCTTGTGAGTGTGTGTTCTTGCAGTGATATATTTGTGAGGACTACATGTTCTTTCAATTATAGTACAGTGTGAGATTTTGCTGGTCCTCACCTGAGAACATGTTGTTTTCTTCACAAATCTATTAGAGCAGAAAACAGAAAAAGAACCTTTTACATACTGAGGTTCGGTTTAGGTTTAGATACTGAGGTTAAGTTTAGATTTAGGTTTGGATACTTAGGTTAAGTTTAGGTTCAGGTTTGTATACTAAGGTTAAGGTTGGGTTTAGGTCCGGATACTGAGGTTAAGGTTAGGTGTAGGTTTAGATGCAGAGGTTAAGCTTAGGTTTAGATATTGAAGTTAAGGTTGGGTTTAAGGTTTAGATACTGAGGTTAAGGTTGGGTTTAAGTTTAAATACAGAGGTTAAGGTTAGGTGTAGGTTTAGATACTGAGGTTAAGGTTAGGTTCAAGTTTGGATACTGAGGTTAAGGTTAGGTTTGGGTACTGATGTTAAGGTTAGGTTTAGGTTTGGATACTGAGATTAAGGTTAGATGTAGGTTTAGATACTGAGGTTAAGTTTAGGTTTAGGTATTGATGTTAAGGTTGGGTTTAAGGTTTAGATACTGAGGTTAAGGTTGGATTTAGGTCTGGATACTGATGTTAAGGTTGGGTTTAGGTCTAGATACTGAGGTTAAGGATAGGTTTAGGTTTGGATACTAAGTTTAAGGTTGGGTTTGGGTTTAGATACTAAGGTCAAGGTTAGGTGTAGGTTTGGATACTGAGGTTAAGTTTAGGTTTAGATATTGATGTTAAGGTTGGGTTCAAGCTTTGGATACTGAGGTTAAGGTTGGATTTAGGTCTGGATACTGATGTTAAGGTTGGGTTTAGGTATAGATACTGAGGTTAAGGATAGGTTTAGGTTTGAATACTAAGTTTAATGTTGGGTTTGGATTTAGATACTAAGGTTAAGGTTAGGTGCAGGTTTGGATACTGAGGTTAAGTTTAGGTTTAGATATTGATGTTAAGGTTGGGTTTAAGCTTTGGATACTGAGGTTAAGGTTAGATTTAGGTCTGGATACTGAGGTTAAGGATAGGTTTAGGTTTGGATACTAAGTTTAAGGTTGAGTTTGGATTTAGATACTAAGGTTAAGGTTAGGTGTACATTTGGATACTGAGGTTAATTTTACATTTAGATATTGATGTTAAAGTTGGGTTTTAGCCTTGGATACTGAGGTTAAGGTTGGATTTAGGTCTGGATACTGATGTTAAGGTTGGGTTTAGGTCTAGATACTGAGGTTAAGGTTAGGTGTAGGTTTGGATACTAAGTTTAAGGTTAGGTATAGGTTTGGATACTAAGGTTAAGGTTGGGTTTAGGGCCAAAACTTTACTTTCAATATAAGTTAATGAAGAAGGGGTTTTATTCCAAGACTTAGAGAGCATTTTTATTGGTCCATTCATTATAGATTATAGAGAGACATGGTTTTCTTAGGACAGTGTAGGTCCACTTTTTGTTTTGGGTAGTAAATGAAACAACTACATTTGAGTTTCCAATATTCCGACTTGTGGTTTCTCCAAAACTCAAATCAATTATACCTCACCGATTATTTGCGTAGAGATTGTGTAGAGAAATTGGTGGACTTCCCCTCTAATACTGAAGAATTCAAGACAAACAGCAGCTGCAAATTCATCTACTCTGCAAATAGAAGTTTCATTATTTCTCTGAGGAGAACTATCTAAGAAAGGCAAGTCGCTCTCCCACGCTTGCTGCCTCCATTCCACCTCCATCTGCCATTAGACGAAGCACATTTAATGACACAGCTTTGTGGAAGCCTGCTAGCGTTTTTCTGAAAAATATCTCAAATTCCGGGAAATGCCATTATGAATAGCGGCATGCGTATGGATTGTACTTGAAGCAAGACCTTATTGAAACCAGCCGAATCAAAACAGCAATTGAAAACACGGATTTGAGGTGAGAAATGCGTCTTGGAACTGAAAAAAAAGAAAGAAAAAGAAAAACGAAAAAATACCTGAGTAGCTAAGAGCACATAAAAGATGAGTGCTTGAAATGATCACAACTCTCAGAGCTCCTTTATTTCTGGGAGCTGCTCAGACTGAATTTAAATTAATCAATGCGCTCATTACAATAGGAGAGACAGACCTTTACGAGAGTGAAAATTGAAAGCGATTGAGAATGACACTGAAGACGACTGAAAAACATAATGAGCAGTCTTCTTAGTCGACATCAAATAAAGCGCTGCCTGAGATGTTCACAATAAGGGAACGTGTTTTACGTGTGTGGAGAGGATTCGTGCGGTAGAGGCTGCTCCAATCAAAACAAAGCCTACCTCTCGCTCTGCAACACAAACACTGCTGATTGTGGTAATTGTATCTCTTTGAGCCACAACTGCCAGACGGATCCTGGAAAAACAATGTAGTTAGTGATGTGATAAAACGTACAATATGCAGCGCTTATTTCACTAAATAACATCAGAACTTTGCAGGAATATGAGAATATGAGAGCTTCAAAAATATTCAAATGCATTCTTTCTAACTTTAATTTAGGAACAGTTCTTCCCAGCCATGATCCTGATAGTGCAGCATTTCAACACTGAGGTGTTTAAAAACTCTAGCAGCACTGCTTTGCCTGATCCACTCACACCAGTACAGCACACACTAACACACCACCATCATATCAGTGTCACTGCAGTGCTAAGAATAATCCACCCTCCAAATAATACCTGCTCTGTGGTGGTACTTTGGGGGTCCTATATATATGTATATTTATAGTTAAATTAATATTTGCTATTGTATCCATCCACTGCCCATAAGTAAGTTCTTGGCTGAATGCTTTGAACTGTACTGAAGCTCATCAGTCTAGTGCAGAGGTCACTAATAGGTGGACCGCGGTCCAGGTCCAGGTCCAGGTGTTGTCCAATGCGGACCCAAACCGATAAACTTTTGAGAAGGATTTAATGTTGACGGTCTTTATGGTATACGGGTTTTGCGATGCAGTTAACTCACAGACCAATCACGTGCGTAGTAAACTCACCAATCCCAGCATCATCAGGCGAAGGCGGGGTACACCATGGACAGGTTGCCAGTCCATCGCATGGCCAACATACACACCCGGATATCTCATAGGTGTGTGAGAATGGTCCTAAGACACTTTTAGCTCAGGTTTAAAGTCCTGGCTGGACAACCAAGGTCTCTCTTCTCTCACTGAACAAGAGAAAGTGTGGAGGAATAGAAGAGGAAGATAAACTGATAAGATTTGAAACTCAGTTAACAAGACTAAACATTTTATTTACTTTTTAAAATTATGAATAAACACTTTATGATGCACTTTTTAAGTTCAGCCTTTCAGTTCAGCATCTAAACAGTAAATATACTGAAATATACTGAACGGTATGTGTGGTGTGTTGGTGTTTCAGTAGCTGATGGTATAAGATGCTGATACTAGACTACTTCAATAAACAGGATACACCACTGAATCAGAACACGTTAGAAATAAGGACCGTCTGGACCTTGGCCTGAAGAAATCTCCCCTAGGTGGACCTTACTGAATTCTAATTAAATACCCCTGGTCTAGTGTCTCCAAAGTTTAGGACCTTGGACAGCACCCTATCTTCATTATAGTAACCAATAGACCTTTTAACCAGTCCGCCCAGTCCACCCAGTCACTATGAGTCACGGTGCTGCATTATAAGCTGTGTTTGCTCAAGTTAGCTTCTTTCATAAACCTGTGAAAGACCAACCAGCACTGAAAGAAGAGGCCAAATGACTTTCATTTAAGAACCATTGGTTCCAGCTATTATCCAGAGGCCACAGTGAGGTGTTTAAAACCACCAGCAGCACAGCTGTGTCTGATCCACTCACACCAGCACAACACACACTAACACAACACCACCGTATCAGTGTCCGTGCCACTGCAGTACTGAGATATCGTTGATGTCCAATAAAAAACTAATATCTCCAGAATTCCAACTTTACAGGAGACACCCAAAACTTATTTTACTTTAATGTAAGTCAATGGAACCAGAATTTTTTCCAAGCTGTGTAATGTAATGTAAACGCCCTTTGTTGTGTTTAAATAATGTAGAGAACTTAAAATGTACAAAAAATGGTGATAGATGATACATGCATTTATAGTAAAAAAAATAAATAAAAATTATATATATATATATATATATATATATATATATATATAGTTAAATGATTAACTGCCATTGTATCCATTTATTGCCCATAAGGAAGTTATTTACTAAATGCTTTGACCTGTACTGAAGCTTATCAGTCTAGTGTCTCCAAAGTTCAGGACCTTGGACAGCATCCTGTCCTCACTACAGTAAACAATAGACCTTCTTGCCAAGCGTTAGCCTACGTTCACCCAGTGAGGTGAGATGTTCAGTCACTGTGTTGCAATATCAGCTGTGTTTGCTCAAGTTAGCTTCTTTCATAAACCCGTGAAAGACCAATCAGCTCTGAAAAAAGAGGCCATGATTCAGCTCCCAAAGAAGAAGATCTTGGAATATAACCATGGCTTGAAATGAATCAATCAAAAGCTCTGCCTCGAGGGTCAGTGAACTGAAAGTGCAGCGGTACTGGCACTGGTCCTCCAGCCTTTTCTTTGCTTATTTTTTCCGCAGCCGTTTCAACCCGAAACAGGTGAGCCAATTAGAGCCGTGCTACATAGCCTTCCTTTCACAGCGGCATTAATCACAACCCGGGAAGACGCTTCAGAAGCAGCAAGAGCCTTTATGCATTAATCCAGAATATTTCAAAGAAAGTAATAACAGCCCGGCTCAGCTTGAGACTCAGATGTTGGTTTGTTACACTTAGAGGGAGGCGCACAAACCGAGAGGTAAAAGGTTCTGTTTGCTGGTCAGAACACCATTTGCATCTCATATGTGGTGAATACAAATACGGCACACTTCTGTTTAGATGCAGTTTGTGTTTTGCTGCAAAAGCAACTGACATGAAATGATATTTGACTTTCCTGAATTTTCTAATTTAGTGTCAGTTAAAGAAATAAGGGTCTATATTATGGAATTTTGCCTTTTATACAGTATTCACACACTTACATTTTTGTTATTGGACATACATCCAATGTACATATATCCACTGCACATATATGAAAATATACATGTATATAATTCTGCACTCCCGAAGAACCATTTCCCCATGTTTCTATGAGCCTTTAATGAGCCCATCTCATAAGTCTGCATCATACCACACTTTAGTGAAGGTAATTACCCATGATCATGTCATGTTCCTCACATAAGCCAATCATAAGACAGCTTAAAAAATAGAGAAAAAGAAACCACTATTTGTGTAAATGGAAATTTACATTTACTTTATAATGATTAATATTAGGGCTGTATAAAAAATCTAAAAAATATTGACTACTGCAATATTATGTTTTTTGATACTGTATCCGTTTTTTTTAGTAGTCTACAATTAAACATTTGTGGCAAACAGTTGTTCGAACATTTTATGTTATGTTTGAAGTCGTTCTTCACTATTAGACTCTTCTACTCCAAATGAAACAAGTAGCGTAATGACGCATTGCTAACATCCGCACAAACCAATGTTTGGCAAGAAGAGCCCTTTTGTCTAGTTCAACCAAAATCACTTTGGTGTGATATATGTGCTAATGTCCTGGTATAGGCTAGAAAATATAATATAATATAATATGATATAATATAGTGTAGTGGTTAGCACTGTCGCCTCACAGCAAGACGATCCAGGTTCGATCCCCGGTCCAGGCCGTTCTGTGTGGAGTGTGTATGTTCTCCCTGTGCTTTCCTCTGGGTACTCCAGTTTCCTCCCACACGTCCAATCACATGCAGTCAGGTTGATTGGTCACTCTAAATTGCCCATAGGTGTGAGTGTGTGCGTAAATGTCAGCCATGCGATAGACTGGCAAACCCCGCCTTCGCCCGATGACGCTGGGATTGGCTCCAGCCCTCCCGTGACCCCAACTAGCGGGATAAAGCAGCAGATAATGGATAGATGGATAATATAATGTAATATACACACTGTTGGTGTATTCCTTCCATGTATGAGGCAACGCTGGAGCAGAGGCAGACTTTAATAAAGGCTACAGTTTGTGCAACAGCTGTATCTTTCTTTAATAGTGGAAAATGCTACAATATGGACAACAACACAGAATAACTTTGCTCTGCTTTAAGTTTAAGCTATTGCTGCTTTCTTGCATCTCCAGCAGGTCCAGCTGTTGCTTGTAAAATGTCTCTCTACATTGTTGGTGGTTTCTCATTGTAGATTATATGTATATCAGGAAACTAGCTGGAGTTCAAATGAATGCAAATAAATCTATCCATAGGCAAGGTTGTTGTCTGCTTTGCTTTGTATTCAGTTGTCTGCACACCAATTTTTAGGGTCAGAGGTCAAATAGAATAATTTGTTGTTACTGTGTTAGAGTGGTGAGTTATAACTTCATTTTACTGCAAAGGATTATTTTATTTTTACCTAAAAATCTAATTGTGCAGTGGAGCCACAAGGGGGCAGAAAAAGAGCAATTGCTGACCCCTGACCTATACCTACTTCAGCCGATGACAGTAATTCATCTTGAAGTTATAAGGAGTGTTTTAACCTGGACTACATCTTAAATGAGGCACAATGCAGGGACTGTATTGCCGCAACTCTTTCTTTCTCTAAATGCTAAATAACGTAAGCGTGTGAAGTACGCAGTAGGATTCTCCTAACATTGCATAAGGTGAAGCGAGCCAGCTCTGATAGCAGTAAGAAGTGCATCATGGGGAGTCAAATCTTCTATAGCCAATTGATTTTCTCCTTAGAGGTCAGACCCTCGATATAATACAGTACATGTAACCTGCGGGCTACAATGCTTTTCAAGCGTTTCTGCTGCACCGCCATGTCCAATGAGCTGAGGAAATCAATACCCTGAAACCTGGGGTTAATGACAATACATGTATCTTTCACCAGCACCCTTCAGTGCCATGACAATGAACACTTACACCTCATGTCAGCAAAAGTGCTTTTATTAATTAAAGATAAATCCAGCCGAGACTTTCTATTAGGCTTCGTATATGCGGGTTGCTGCTTTCGTACGACGGCAATCTTAACACCATCAACAATCAATTGCTTGATTTAGCTGCGCAGTAAAGAAGATGAGGCACAGGCTAGGGAGCCACTGTGTGCGTCTTTGTGCATTTACGCCTGGCCAGGTTAAATAAATGATTCCTGTGATGTAAAGTGGAACAGGAGCTACCTGGAACAAAATTAAATTGCATCTGAAGTGCCTGCGCCACGCGCATTAAAACAAACACGCATGCACTTGTTTCTGCTTTCATTTCCAACTTCCCGTCTCTCATAGTCTCTTACCCTCGTCCTCTCTCTCTCTCTCTCTTGCTCTCTCTCTGTCTCCAGAGCCGAGTCTGGAGACTGTAAGGGGCCCCGGGCTAATATATAAATATATATATTAAAAAAAACATCTTAAATGAACAGCTAATATTAACAAGTCATACAGATTTGCGTTTCTCGTTTTGCTCGGAAGCTGCATTATTGGACACTCAGTCATTCATTCCTCGCACAGTTCAATTAGCTAGAGCGCTGTGCAAAGACAGAGGGCATCTTTCAGTTTTTTTCATTTCCATTCAAAACAGCCCATTAAGATCGAGTTACTCGTTTTTCAGTGTCAGAGCCAAAACGCGAAACATAGATTTAACAGGAAATTACACGGATGCCTCGACAAATAAATATAATATTCAATACCCTTTGCCTTCGTTACAGCGTTCATTCATTTTCGGAGACTTGCTCTCGTTTTGTTCTCACAATTCAAGTCATTTTGCATGGCCAAAAGTATGTGGACACCCCTCCTAGTTCTTGAGTTCGGCTATTTCAACCACACCCACTGCTCACGGGTTGATTAAATCAAATATATAGCCTTACAACCTCCATACACAAACACTGGCAGTAGAAAGGTTTGTACGTTTGCCACAAGTTTTGAGTTTCTCTCCTGCTAGGTCTGCTTTGGTCAACTGTAGGTGCTGTTATTGTGAAAAGGGAGTTTAAAGGAGCGATGACAGCTCAGCCGCCAAGTGGCAGACCACACACAACTCACAGAGCAAGACCGCCGAGTGCTGAAGCGTGTAATGCGTATCCTCTGTTGCATCACTCCAGTCTCTGGAAGCAACATCAGCAAAAGAACTGCATAATGAGAGATTCATGAAATGGGTTTTAGTGGCCAAGGAGCTGCACACAAGCTTAATATCAAGATGCACAATGCCAGGCATCAGGAGTGGTGCATCACACGCAGCCACTGGAACCTGGAAATGTGGTCTCACGCTGGCAGTCTGATGGATGAATCTGGCTTTGGTAAAATGCCAAGAGAGCACTAGCTTCTGGAATAAAGTTTGGCTGAGTTGGGATAATGGGCCTGGGACTCTTTTTCAGGGTTCGGGTTCTATAGTTCCAGTGAAGCGTGATTTAAATGCTACAGCATATAAAGATTTTGTAGACAGTTACAGTATATGCTTCTAATTTTGTGGCAACACTTTGGGAAGGAATCTATTTCTGTTCTGACATGAACAACCTCAAAGCCCTGACCTCAATCTTACTAAACATCTTAGGAATAAATTGACACACTGGATCCAACATCACTGCCTGACCTTACTAATGCTTTATTGACTGAGTGGGCACACTCCACAGTTATAGCCACAAAGAGGGCCAACTCTGTATTAATGCCCATGGTTTTGGAAAGGGATGTCCATCAAGAGCATATGGGTGTCCACATACCATATTGTGTGATGTTAAGGACCTGCACTCCATTGTTCCGGAAAGATGGGCAGCTTGTTTTATTTGCAATTTATTTTTATGATTTCATGGAAGAGCCTCTTGAACAGCTACACATCCTTTCAGACCCATAGTGTCGTCTTCTCACAGTGGAAGGATGGACCAATACATCAGCTTGATTTCCTCCTCTAAAGTGGGCTGTATTGGTGGTCTACCAGCCGGTTGTAACCTGCATAGTCTCAAAGTTTAACGACAAGCAGTCAATTTGGTTAATGCTTGCGCAAGCATTCTGTCAGCCTGCTAGACGGAGACTGTACATATCAGTTTCCTCGAGTAGGTTCAGATGGAGCACCTGGGCTAAAGTGTTTGTGTTTATTCTAATTATTCAGTGTCCACTCTCTTAACAAGACCTGCAACATAATCAACCTTTAAGGAAGTATCGCTTTACAGACGGACGCAAGTTTCTGTTGGCACAATAAGGAATTCCACCAAGAAGGACTCTCGCTTTACTTTTTCTTTCTATTTTTCCCCCCCGTCTCTCCTTTCTGAAACCTTTTAACCCGGTCACTTGATCTGAGGGAGGCTGCAATGGCCCGGAGGATGATGGGACAGTTTTGTGGTTGTGAGTTGAGAGATCCCGGAGGAGCTGCGGTTTCTTCCCAACTGCATTTAACCTTCATAACCCCCCTACCACAATATGCACAACCTCTTAGCGTCGTCTCTTTCACACCACTCGATCCTTCGGTCGTGACTAAGAAGGCGGTCTTTTCTATTCAACAGAACTCACTTTCTAATTAGCGCCGAAACCCGAACTGTCTTGTGGAACGCCGTTTTGGTGACGGCGTGCGGTATTCAAAGTAAATACTAGCATCGACGGTTGCAATTTCAATTTCAGTGAGTGACGTTGATTTCGTATCCGGTTCCTCTTCATTTTCGGCCATGCTGGGCAGCGTACCTGTCCAAGGCCTTCACTTCCGCCCCCCCACGGTGTTTGAAAACATGGCCATGCGAAGGGAACAGAGGTGGGGTAATTGCTCTAAGTGTAGGTTGGGATAAGAAGTGATGACAGGTATTACGTGGGGCAAGGTCTTTGTGATGTCATCAGAGGGAGCCATAGGTGGTCTGTACAAGCTGTCAGGCTCGAAATCCATGGCTTTGAGGGGGAAAAATGCTACCGCTACGACGTTTGCCTGCGTTTTGGCTAGTGGATAATTGTGAGTCATTTCAGCGAGGAGAAAGCGCAGGCATATGGACAACCAGCTGGCTAACGTGGGGAGATTGGAAAAGGTAGGTGTGTGAAATGTCAGCCGTTTGCATATGTGTTCCTGTGTGTAGGCTTGAAAGGTAGAGAAAGCCGAGAGAGGTCTTATGCTGCGCGTCAAGCCACGGCGCTCTGTTATCTCTTCAAAAGCGTTGAGCTATTTCAGTCAATCTCGGGGCTCATATCCTACATTTTTCGCCTATTTTACTTGCTTCCCTGAGGTCCTGTGGGTTTATGTGCCAGAAACACTCATAATTAAATTTCAATATGACCAATTTTATGTTTTCCAACGCTTTCTTTATCCCTTATAATTAGACATGCTGTTTCCGTGCCTTTCCGACTGACGCACCAAGAAGCTTCTCATCAGTGAATTCAGCTGCATTAAGATATACCCACTGCTGCACCCGCCGCTGACACAGGAGTTCAAACGACACACAGCTTCTACGATCTTCCTGAGAAAAGAATTCCCAATAGAATGAGACGCTGTATCCTGAAACAAGCCTTAGGTCACCATTCCCAGCACCAAGTGTGGGCTAGATAGGTATAAAGCCCGCAGCAGTGGGCCGTGGAGCAGTAGAACCGCAACCTCTGGAATGATAGAGCTCCGTCCAGCAGTACCTGACCTTACTAATGCTCTTGTGGCTAAATGCATTTAAATCCTCACAGCAATGTTCCAGCATCTAGTGTAAAGCCTACCTGTAGGGCCCATCGAGGGGGCAGTTACTCTGGTGGCAGAGGGTGTCCACAGACACATGCAAAAGACCAGAGGTTGGAAAATAGACACTAAACTACTTTTTAATACTTAGATTTTAGAAGAAACATTGAATGAGCAGGTGTCTATACACTTTTGACAATATAGTGAATTTAAATCCTCACAGCAATGTTCCAGCATCTAGTGTAAAGCCTTCCTGTAAGGCCCATCGAGGAGGCAGTTACTCTGGTGGCAGAGAGTGTCCACAGACATATGCAAAAGAACAACAGAGGTTGGAAAATAGACACTAAACTACTTTTTAATACTCACGATTTTAGAAAAAACATTGAATGAGCAGGTGTCCATAAACTTTTGGCTATGTAGTGCATCCAAAGCGCCTCACAAAACAGGCAAACCATGACATTCAGTAGCCAACTGCCAATGAGAAAGTGTTTTTATTCAGGGGCTGCAGGTTTCAGAGCTTTTGGATAGTTATAGTAAAAAAATAATAAAGTTTTTATTTATTTATTTATTTATTTTGGTGTCACATGCTTTCAGAAAGCATTTGAATTGCAAACATTTAACTGAGCACACCAGGCTCTGGATCTGGGGTCTGAGTCTGAGCTTCACCAAACTGATCCTAGTCTTTTTGCAACAGCAGCTAAACAACTTTCCTTGTTAATCCAGGTTTAGATATGAAAGCATGACATTCATGACATTCTCGTGAAATTAGAGGAGGGGTTATCAAAGAAATAGTATTAGTCCCACTGCTTAATATGTAGACAGTGAAGCATTTATAAAGTAGCTCTGCCACTATCGCCACCAAGGTGATATCCTACCAGGCCTAAAGTGTGCTGGTTAACAATAAATACTTATCACAAAGCAGACATCTGGATTGAGAGTCTTATCTGATAACCCCAAACTAACATCTAGTCACCAGCAATACACAATTAGTCAGTTATAAATTGCTATAAATTGATAAGTTAATGTGTTATTAGTTATTAGCCATTCATTTTATAGAACACCAGCTAGCAAGAACAAGGTCCCCCAGAAGACTAGAGCCAGCCCTAACCACAGCGCACAGGAAAAGTAAGGAGTAGCAGCAGTACAGCAGAGATAGCAGAGCAAAATATATACTATCCAGGCTTTTTAACAATCATCTGAATGCTATGTTAGGAAAACCTGCTCTTTGCTAGTGTTAAAAATAACAGTTATCACATTATTAAATATATATATTTTTTAGCAATAAACAAAAGAAAATTTTAGAACTTTGCAAAATGTCTTTGCTATTCAAAGACAAACATGCATCTTCAAAATAATAACTCTGGAGCAAAACCACAGTGTAAACCAATGTAAATAGGTTTTATTCAAAGCAAGTTTCTATGAAAGTTCTACCAAGTTCATACCATGCTGCCATTAAATTGGAAACAATAGAGATACATGTATTTTTTTCTTGGACAGTGGTGATATAAAAACCATGAAAAGTTATGAAGAAGAAATATTCATTATTCTGTACTGTATTTTTAAATGTAAACACATTGTGGCATTGATCAAGTTAAAGCCTTTGCATTTCAGTTCCACTGAAGCTCATGTTCAAATGACTCTCAGGTAAATTTGATCTACTCATCAGAGGCTTCTGCCCAAAAAAGCCTGGCTACTCCTCACATTATTTAACATGTAGTTGCTAACAGAAGTTTAATATCGTTATGTTTTTGGTTCATTTTTGAAAAATTCTATATGTGTTTGCTTGTAAACCAGTGTCAGGACAGATACCTTTTCAGAAGTCTGTGAGCTGAAGATGTCATTCTATTGCTTATTAGTGATATTATAAACCTTTTGTTATAATATGAAGACTAAAAGCAGAGAGCTACTATAACAGTAGAGAGTGGATTTTGGGTAGTTTTTGTAACTGGATTACTGGCTGATCAGTGGTCAGAGGTGGATGAAATCACAATTGTCAGTAAGAAGAGGGTCATTGAGGGTTCTGTTGCTGTTTTAAACCTTATTTATAAAATGAAGGCCAAAAGCAAAATCTCTGGTTTTGGGTATTTTTTCGAGCCAGATTATTCAACTGACAGCTTGATGGTGACTGTGCTGCTTAGTCAGGGTTGGGTCTGCTGAATGTTCTGATATATACATATCTGTTTATTCTTCCGATTATATCTATGGAATAATTCCATAAGTGTTTTTATACCTGATACTTGTACTTGATGTTCTTACAATTACACACTAATATTATTACTAACAGGATGAAGTAAATATAAACAAACCTGGGTGGACGTGTCCAGACTTTCTGGCTGGACGTGTCCAGACTTTTGGCAAATCAAATAATAAGAAATTCTAAATTTGTTAACTCTTAGGAGCCTGGAGTAATATTGTGTAACTGTTTTGGTATTTTGTTCAAATGCAATGATTTAGTATTTACAAGTTGTTATGTTTAAGAAACCCTGGCTACTCACATTATTTTACGTGTAGATGCTAACAGAAGTTTAATATCGTTATGATTTTGGTTCATTTTTGAAAAATTCTATATGTGTTTGTTTAAAAATCAGTGCCAGGACAGATAGCTGTTCAGAAGTTTTTTCTCTGGAGTGTCTGTAAGCTGAGGATGTCATTCTATTGCTTATTAGTGGGTAGAAATAAATGAAGCCTTTTATTATAATATAAAGAATAAAAGCAGAGAGCTACTATAACAGTAGCGAGTGGATTTCGGGTAGTTTTTGTAACTGGATTACTGGCTGATCAGTGGTCAGAGGTGGATGAAATCACACTGGTCATTGAGGGGAGGGTCACTGAGTGTTCTCTTGCTGTCTTTCACCCTTTGTTATTAAATGAAGGCCAAAAGCAGAGATCTTGGTTTTGGGTATTTTTTCGAGCCAGATTATTTAACTGACTTAATGACGACCGTGCTTAGTCAGGGTCGGGTCTGCAGGAAGTTCTGATATATTCATATCTGTTTATTCTTCCGTTCATATCTATGGAATAATTCCATAAGTGTTTTTTGTACCTGATACTTGTACTTGATGTCCTCACAATTACACACTAATATAATTACTGTTAAGATGAAGTAAACATAAACAAACCTGGGTGGATGTGTCCAGACTTTGGACTAATAATAAGTATGTCAGCTTCAGTAAGAAAAGGAAAAAGCTTGATTTAGCTGTATGAGTAGTGGAGCCAGGTGATAACTGTAAACAATACTGGGTTGATTCCACAAGGAAAAGTTCGGAAAGTGTTAAATAAACACACACATGTGTAAAATCATTACTTACTCTATTAATACTGTGTTTTGTGGAGCAAATAAAAGCTTTCTGTCTGGAAATCTAATGTCCCCAAGTGTCTAAAACATTTGCACAGTACTGTCAATATAAAGTGACACACAGAACAAAGTCACTCAGTCATCTATTGTTAGGAGAAAGACAAGAGAATACAGCAGCAGTGTGCCTCGAAAGGTTGTTGAGCTGCACAAATCAAGAAACGACCACAATAAAGTAGTTAAACACTTCAGAATGCTCATTTCCACCATAATTAACGAGCCTTAATCAACTGGAGATGCTACGAATCTGCCAGGAGACGAACGCAGGTCTATACTGACCCCACACACAGTGAGGAGGACTGTTCACATGGCGAAAGAATCTTTTAGGATCATAGCTGGTCTTGGGGTCAGAACATCCCCCAAATTACAATAAGCTGCCACTCACATGTACACTAGTTTTTTTGGTTGATTGTTGAAAAAGGCCTTCGCTGTCAAGAACCAACAAACTCAAGCCCCTATGGTTTGCCAGATGCTTCTAAACCTGTCAGTAGAACCATATTCTGTGGTCAGACCAAAATAGAGCTCGGTGGCAGCAAACACCAGGGTAGGATTTGGTGTAGGCACACAGATAGCCATACAGAAAAGTTCCTCATCCCTGCTGTGAAGTATGGCGGTGGATCTGTGATGCTGTGGGGCTGTTTTTTCTTCCAGAAGCCCTGGAAAGTTTATTCAGATACACAGAATCACAAACTCCATCAATTACCAACAGACATAAAGTCCTGCTTAAGCCAGGAAGCTTAAACTGGGCCGTGGTTGAATCTTCTAGCAGCACAGTAATTCAAAGCACACCTCAAAATCAGCAGGAACGTA
Organism: Megaleporinus macrocephalus; assembly: GCA_021613375.1. Classification (NCBI taxonomy): domain Eukaryota; kingdom Metazoa; phylum Chordata; class Actinopteri; order Characiformes; family Anostomidae; genus Megaleporinus; species Megaleporinus macrocephalus. Next base: position 26,846,526 of record CM038714.1, read on the forward strand.
GCTCACTGACCACAGAACCTAAGTTCTGCCAAGTCCACGGACCTGAACTCTATAAAAAAACATAAGTTGGATGAGTTGAAGAGAAAAGTGGACCTCAGAAGCTGAAGGGTCTGGAAAGATCTTGTATGGGAAATGGTCTCAGACGTCAGCTTGCTGTGTGTTCTCCAGCCTCATTAGGCATTAAAGGAGAAGACTCAGAGTTGTTATCTTTGCAAAGCAAGTTTACAGTACCGCTCAAAAGTTTGGGATCACAGTGAAATGTTCTTGTTTTCAATGGAGTATCTTCTTCCTTAACACAACAATGGACTGACGGGTCTCTAAAGAAAGTTGTTTCTTTCTGGTCATTGTGAGTCGGTCAGCAAGCCATCAACTGCTGATGCTTCAGATACTAAACTAACCTAGAATGTTGTTCTCCCTTTTATACTCACTTATTAGTAGAATGTTTTTCAGCTGTGCATCACAAATGAGCAAGAGTGTCCTAACAACCAATTAGTCCAATAACATCCTTAACTTGGATTGGTGGTCGTACCAGGAGATTTAGACAGAGGACTGAGAATTGCTGATAATAGGACTATATGCAAAATAAGCCTCTATACAAAAATAGACTTTAATACAAACTATTTTATTGTTTAAAAATCATCTGATACACTTCAATTCATTGTGAAATGGACAATTTATATATAATATTGTTTGTAATTTGCATGAAAATTGCACGAATTGCATGAAAATTGCAAGTGATTCTAAACTTTTGAGTGATCCTAAACTTTTGAGCGGTAGTGTACATGAATCAGATTTCATTTTTTAGTAGGTTAGGTTTCATGTTTGGTTTATATTTTGAATAAAACATCAAATAGATAATATTTGTGTTGTATCATATCTAGCTCCTGTGTTGGTTTTGTGACATCACAAAAACAATAATGCTAGTCCATATGTGGACTGTTTAAATTGGGCAGAGAAAATGATCTTTTGGATAACTTGTCCTTGCTTGTACACATCAGAGTCCAGTTACACCTGAGAAAGTTCAGTTAATTATCTCTACCTGAGCGGCTTTAGCTGATTGCTTCTCTCTGATCAATCTCAGTTGAAATACTATCGATCCAGAGATGTCCAGGAGTCGTGTCGGGCTTCTAATGTGCATTTGTTAAAAAAAAAAAAAGAGTTTGCCCGGTTGCCCTGTCCTGTCTAATCAAAAGATACTAAAAGATACATAAAGAATGTCTAACATACCTCTGTGTTCACATCAGCAGCAGCAAAAGCAGACTGAAATGTAATTTGTCTGCTGCCATTATGATAACACTGCTGACTTTTAGTGGAAATCTTTGTTTTCAATCTCCTGTTTTCTGCTGTCATAAACGGTCATATGGCTGGTGAAATTAAAGTGACAGATGTTCGCAGTAATGTTTTGCTTTAATTATTGAGAAAACTTGTTTCTGTCAGAACCCGCTGGGCGGGCACTAATTACTTTGATTATTTTTATAATAAAATAAAACTTTTATTCAGTATACGTCTGTGAAAACACTGTCTATTCTTTTTAAGATACACAGAACTGTAGAGGATTGCAGTGGACAGGATGTCCTTGGAAGACAGAGCGTGCTGCAAACTGCTAATACAGGGCGGAAAGTCACTGGAAAGTCACACGTAGAGCCGTGCAGCAAAGTAACTCACACTACTGCGAAGCCCACCCTTTATTAATTTTATTATTGTCAAAATAGTCCCAATGGGCATTATGCTATGAGTCAAACCTCTTAGAACTGTTCTAAAACGTTTGACTGGTCGTGTACTAAAACGTTTGTCTGGTAGTGTATCTAAAATGTTTGACTGGTAGTATATCTAAAACGTTTGGCTGGTAGTGTATCTAAAACGTTTGTCTGGTAGTGTACTAAAACGTTTGTCTGGTAGTGTACTAAAACGTTTGACTGGTAGTGTACTAAAACGTTTGGCTGGTAGTGTACTAAAACGTTTGACTGGTAGTGATCTAAAATGTTTGATTGGTAGTGTACTAAAACGTTTGACTGGTAGTGTACTAAAACGTTTGACTGGTAGTGTACTAAAACGTTTGGCTGGTAGTGTACTAAAACGTTTGACTGGTAGTGTACTAAAACGTTTGACTGGTAGTGTACTAAAACATTTGGCTGGTAGTGATCTAAAACTTTTGATTGGTAGTGTTCTAAAACTTTTGACTGGTAGTGTACTAAAACGTTTGACTGGTAGTGTATCTAAAACGTTTGATTGGTAGTGTACTAAAACGTTTGGCTGGTAGTGTACTAAAACGTTTGTCTGGTAGTGATCTAAAACTTTTGATTGGTAGTGTACTAAAACGTTTGACTGGTAGTGTACTAAAACATTTGACTGGTAGTGATCTAAAACTTTTGATTGGTAGTGTACTAAAACGTTTGACTGGTAGTGTACTAAAACGTTTGGCTGATAGTGTACTAAAACGTTTATCTGGTAGTGTACTAAAACGTTTGACTGGTAGTGTACTAAAACGTTTGTCTGGTAGTGTACTAAAACGTTTGACTGGTAGTGTACTAAAACGTTTGACTGGTAGTGTACTAAAACGTTTGACTGGTAGTGTGCTAAAACTTTTGGCTGGTAGTGTATCTAAAACGTTTGACTGGTAGTGTACTAAAACGTTTGACTGGTAGTGTACTAAAACGTTTGACTGGTAGTGTACTAAAACGTTTGGCTGGTAGTGTATCTAAAACGTTTGGCTGGTAGTGTATCTAAAACGTTTGACTGGTAGTGTACTAAAACGTTTGGCTGATGGTGTACTAAAACGTTTCTCTGGTAGTGTACTAAAACGTTTGACTGGTAGTGTACTAAAACGTTTGTCTGGTAGTGTACTAAAACGTTTGGCTGGTAGTGTACTAAAACGTTTGACTGGTAGTGTACTAAAACGTTTGACTGGTAGTGTACTAAAATGTTTGACTGGTAGTGTACTAAAACGTTTGACTGGTAGTGTACTAAAACGTTTGACTGGTAGTGTATCTAAAACGTTTGACTGGTAGTGTACTAAAACGTTTGTCTGGTAGTGTACTAAAACGTTTGTCTGGTAGTGTACTAAAACGTTTGTCTGGTAGTGTACTAAAACGTTTGGCTGGTAGTGTATCTAAAACGTTTGGCTGGTAGTTTATCTAAAACGTTTGGCTGGTAGTGGTTCTAAAACGTTTGGCTGGTAGTGTATCTAAAACTTTTGATTGGTAGTGTATCTAAAACTTTTGATTGGTAGTGTACTAAAACGTTTGACTGGTAGTGTACTAAAACGTTTGATTGGTAGTGTACTAAAATGTTTGATTGGTAGTGTACTAAAACGTTTGACTGGTAGTGTACTAAAACGTTTGATTGGTAGTGTACTAAAACGTTTGTCTGGTAGTGTATCTAAAACGTTTGGCTGGTAGTGTATCTAAAACGTTTGACTGGTAGTGTACTAAAACGTTTGTCTGGTAGTGTACTAAAACGTTTTACTGGTAGTGTACTAAAACGTTTGTCTGGTAGTGTACTAAAACGTTTGTCTGGTAGTGTACTAAAACGTTTGGCTGGTAGTGTATCTAAAACGTTTGGCTGGTAGTTTATCTAAAACGTTTGGCTGGTAGTGGTTCTAAAACGTTTGGCTGGTAGTGTATCTAAAACTTTTGATTGGTAGTGTATCTAAAACTTTTGATTGGTAGTGTATCTAAAACTTTTGATTGGTAGTGTTCTAAAACTTTTGATTGGTAGTGTACTAAACTGGTAGTGATCTAAAACGTTTGATTGGTAGTGATCTAAAATGTTTGATTGGTAGTGATCTAAAATGTTTGATTGGTAGTGTATCTAAAACTTTTGATTGGTTGTGTTCTAAAACTTTTGATTGGTAGTGATCTAAAACTTTTGATTGGTAGTGTTCTAAAACTTTTGATTGGTAGTGTACTAAACTGGTAGTGATCTAAAACGTTTGATTGGTAGTGATCTAAAATGTTTGATTGGTAGTGATCTAAAACATTTCGGCAAGTTTTAATATTTTGTGCATGTAAATTTTCCACTCGTGTGTAAATGTGAAACTCACAGGCACAGAATGAAGAACTACATGAGCATTTTTCATATCACACTCACACTGTTTTTTTCCATTCTTTGATGTTTTTTTTCTCTCTGGATTTTATATATTTCCTCTTTTTTTCCAGATATTTTTATAGAAACTATTTGGAGAAATGGAAACACTGGGAACTGTGATGAAATGTAATGATTGTTCTTTGGTTTACCGTAACTTCAGAGATTTTAAGAGGTTGTTTGGGCGAATCTTGAAACCTGCTGAATATCCGCTGAATATTCAATATGAACCTAACTTACTGAGCTGGAATGAGTAAATATGTGGTCATGAAAAGTGTTAAGACTATTAAATCATTATTATAAATTATTATTAATCATAAGTCAGATAAACCAAACTTTTAATCTATCTTACCTGTCGACTCATGCAAGGAAACACATCCATCCATCACTTCATCCATTATCTACCTTTTTTTCTGGGGATCCGGGTGTCTAAGCAGAGAAACCCAGACTTCCCTCTCCCCAGCCACCTCCTCTAGCTCCTCCGGGGAAATACCGAGTCATTCCCAGGCCAGTCAAGAGATATAACCCTTCCAGCGTGTCCTAGGTCTTCCCCGGGATCTCCTCTTGGTCGGACATGTCTGGAACACCTCTACAGGGAGGCGTCCAGGAGGTATCCTGACCAGATGTCTGAACCACCTCGGCTGGTTCCTCTCGATGTGAAGGAGTAGCGGCTCGACTCTGAGCCTCCCCAGTATAATCAAGCTCCTCACCCTATCTCTAAGGTTGAGACCCAACACCACATGGAGAAAACTCATTTCGGCAGCTTGTATCCGAGATCTCGTTCTTTCGGTCACTACTCAGAGCTCCTGACCACAGGTGAGTATAGGAACGTAGACTGACCAGTAAATTGAGAGCTTCGTCTTTTGGCTCAGCTCTCTCTTTACCAGGACAGACCAGTACAGAGCCCGCATAACTGCAGTCGCTGCACCAATCCGTCTGTCAACCTCCCGCCCTATCCTTCCCTCACTCGTAAACAAGACCCTGAGATACTTAAACTCCTCCACTTGAGGCAGAAGATCATTTCCAACCTAGTGGTTCATTAACGGATGGAAAAAACACAGTTTGAGTGCAATATTATTAAAAATGTTCATGCAGTTCTTCTTTCTGTGCTCATGAGTGAGAAGTTTAACACTGATGTGGTGCCATACGGGTTGCCATTTCCAACTCAGACTTGAGCTTACCGTTAAATGAATGAAGGGTGGTCTCTGACTTTTCCACAGTACTGCATGTTACAGGCTGAAACGCCTTGATGCTGCAGCAGTGAGTGCTGATTAATGCTAATTATTTCTAACTAATCTCAGAATCTATCTATCTCACATGGAGGTAAAGTGGTGAAACCGTGAAGCCGTCAACAAACTGAACTCAACACGAAAGTGAAAATAAAAGAGAAAAGAGTGTTTAGTGCTCTCCTACCTTTCTACGGGGGCGTAACTCTCCTCCGAGTCAGAATAAACAATTCTGCAAGCAATAACATTGACTGCTCACACATATTGTGCCTGCATAGAGACTTATCTTGTGTTGCGCCTTCTTACGTACATACATCCAGCCCTCAGAGAGAAATTCTCTTGAAATATTGCTATGTGCATATTCTTTCTGAAAAGGTTCAAGGCTTGTGCCTCCATCTAGCTGCCATTGTTAATAAAAGTCCAAAAAGTTGAAAAATCCCAACAAAATCCTTACATCTAATATGAAATCTGCACTTTAAACATCCCTGCCCATGTTCTGTGTGCATGTTTTCACTATCTTTTATTTCAATTGATTTGTAGGATGAAGAGAAGAATGTTCTGTTTGTTTCTGTGAGCCTGAATTGTTTATTTAGACACATGATCTAATTTCGTACAGAATACTTGGTCAGGATGCGTCCCGTTTGCATCTGAATCTTGTTCATTTTGTTAAAGCTGGATTGTACACTTGGGTAATAGATTGCGTATTGATTCTCAAAGACACAATATCAATTTTCGACTGTTTGTATGTAAAGCTTGGTATCAGCCATAAGACTCTTCCACTCCACCTTAAACAAGTAGCGCAAGGGCGCGCCACTAACATTAGCATTAGTAAACATGTACGTATGGAGGTGTGTATGTTTACACTACAACAGTTTTCCTAAAAATGTATAGTTTTTAAAATTTTATAATTGCAGTATGTTGCTTTCCTCATAGTATCACAACTAGGGCTGGGCAATAAAGTGATAACGATAATTATCGTGAAATAACGCTTCCTCGATAGAACTATAAGACGTAGTCGATAGAAAGTCGATAGAATTAAGTTCCGTACATGTTTTAAGAGACAACACGAACAGCCAATGACAATGAGAATAGCGCCGCCCCCAAACCAATCAGATGGCTGAACTAGAGTTCACGTTATGCTAATCAACATAATTTTGTAATCGATAAAGATAAATATGTATACTGTAGGAGTTCAAAGTTGACTTTGTAAGCAAAAATCCCGAGTAGGAAACTTTATTTTCTACTGAAAACAGAATTCCTAAACCAACTCCTCATCAGAGCCGACAGAGAGTCGACTCACTGCTATGAGTGAACATAAACAGAGTCCTTTTCTCAGCCTGAACTTAAAGAACCAGCAATAGCCTGCTTAACACAGTGTCTGTGTTTGAATACTGTTCATACTAATACTTCCCCATCCATATATATATATATATATATATATATATATATATATAAATATATATATATATATATATATATATATGTGTGTGTGTGTGTGTGTGTGTGTGTTTAATACAGTTGTGTAATGTTCTGTAGTAGTTGTCTATTTGTCTGAAAATAAATCAGAGGATAAAAAACAATTTAAGAAATTTTTAAATGTTTGATATCTTCACTTCTTACTTAAAGTAAAAAGCCAATAGTAATTTGATTTATATCGTGATATATATCGATATCCACTGATATGAAAAAAAAAATATTGTGATAAGATTTTTTCCCATATCGCCCAGCCCTAATCACAATATATCGAAATATAATAAATTGTGGATTATGATTATGACATCATACTGGTAGGTTCTTATCCTGTTGGTGAACTTGCTTAAATATAGCCTATGGTGTAAGAGTTTCCCACATGGTAGGGAAGTTCTGGAATACTTTTGATCCAATATTTTTAGTTACTTGAGAACAAATAATAAGTTAATTTGTTCATTGTCATAATCGTTCATAAGAGTGTTGTAAGCAATGAAGTTTCTCAAGTCTTGCGAAAGTCCTGAATTTGGCAGAGCAACATATTCACAAGTATTCTGCTAATACCAGTTAAACACTCTCACCTCACTTAGAGCCAGTAAAGACCACTTATATTGCTTTATGAGGTTTTAAAAACTTACTTAAAGTCTCTAATGGCCTGGCATAAAACTCTACAACGTGTTATGATGCATTACAACATTAGTTTCTAATGTTCTGATGGGTAGATATCATATGACATCACATACTCTTCCTTTATGAAGTATTCTGCATGCCATTATAACTAAGGTGTTATTGCACAGTAAGCTAAACACTTTCAATAATGATATTGAGACAGATACACTATTGATAAAAGTATTTACTTGTCTGTCTTCACACGCATATCAATATGACTAACATTCCATTCTTAATCCATAGGGTTTGATATAATGTCAGCCCAACCTTTGCAGCTATAACAGTTTCAAAATTTCTGGTTGAAACACAGTTTAGGAGTGTGTTTACGGGAATGTTTGACCGTTCTTCCAGAAGCACATTTGTGAGGTCAAACACTGATGTCGGATGAGAAGACCTGGCTTGCAGTCTCCACTCTAATTCATCCTAAAGGTGTTCTATCAGGTTGAGGTCAGGTCAAGTTCTTCAACACCAAACTCCCTCATCCATGTCTTTATGGACCTTGCTTGCTTGTACTCAGACAAGTACAGTTCTCCTGGCAACAGCCAAACTCAGACTCACTCCAGAGAACACTCCAGTGCCGGCGAGCTTTACATCACCATGTAGGGCTTGTATGCAGCTGCTTGGCCTTGGAAACCCATTCCATGAAGCTCTCTACGCTCTGTTCTTGAGCTGATCTGAAGGCCACATTTGGAGGTCTGTAAGGATTGACTCTATAGAAAGTTGGTGACCTCTGTGCACTATGCTCCTCAGCATCCGTTGACCCGCTCTGTCATTGTACGTGGCTACCACTGCGTAGATAAGTTGCTGTCATTCCCAATCTCTTCCACTTTGTTATAACACCACTGACAGTCCACTGTGGAATATTTAGTAGTGAGGAAACTTCACCACTGGTGGTATCCTATCACAGTACCACACTGGAGTTCACTGAGCTCTTGAGAGCAACCCATTCTTTCACTAATGTGTGTAAAAGCAGTCTGCATGACTAGGTGCTTGGTTTTATACACCTGTGGCCATGGAAGTGATTGGAACACCTGAGTTCAATGCTTTGGATGGTGCATGTCGTCCTTCTGTAGCTCCAGCTTTATGGTTGATAACTTGGAGAAACTATGAACAAATACAAAAAGACTAATGTGAAGGCGTCAGTACAGCTTAATGAAAAGTCTAACGTGAAGTATTAAACTTCATCTCATATAAAATGTGTAAGCTCTACTTTCTAAGCTACATATCAAACAGTGTCATAGTAACAATACTGCACACTAACATCTGATATCACATATGTTCTGTTCACAGAGTAATCATACAGCTGCTGCTTTCTGTAATTAACAAACTTATTAAATAATCACAGAGCATGAATTTCTTAATACAGTTCTTAATTACTACTGCTTGATGACACTATTCTATTCTATTGTATTCTGAAACAAATGAGCTGAACATTGAATGCCAAGAACAGAATAGTTATGTATGCTATATAATAGCTATTCCATTATGAATACAGGATTCAGAGGAGGTGTTACCAAAACCATGAATATAATGTAAGGCTGTCTGTTACACTGTGTGAAAGTTTCTTGACCTCCAAAATCTCTCCAGGTTTTTGGAACATTAGTGTCTACAACATACTTATGGGTACATATTATATGACATCACATACTCTTCCTGTATGAAGTATTCTGCATGTCATTCCAGAAAAAAAAATTCTCTCAAGTATACTTTAATGTACTCATGATTAATGTACTAAGACTGTGCTACTTTTGTGTACTTACTTTGTACTTAGTATGCTATATGTATGTTTTACTGCTAATAAAAATTGACTTAATACAACTAAATATACTGAACTGTACTATTTTGAGACACTATTAAGTTTATTTAAGTACATCTTAAGTAACTTCTTCTTCAAGTTTTGCATTTTTAAAAAATATACTTTGTGTTAACTTGAAGTATATATGAATCCAGCTTTAAGAGAACTGTTACTAAGTGTTACTAATACTATTTAATACTAATACAATATAAGAAATATATTTGTAATTCTATAACAATATCTAAACAGTACATTGTAGTCATACATACAGTACATTGTAGTTGAAACAAAGAATATTTAAAAAAATAGTGAGTTAGTGGGAAAAAGATACTATATTTGATAAGTATATTTGATTAATAACAATGTACAATTAGTTATTTAAGTATATATTAATTAGCACTATGATATTCATTTAACATACTAAGCACATAGTACACAAAAATAGCACACTTTAATTACATTAATCATAAGTATATAAAAAGTATAGATTACATATACTTCAGAGTACAAAGGATAGTTAAAAACAATAAAAGTATATTTATATTATTAAATTGAATTAAGTTAATCTTTTGAATATACTTTTAGTAGTCTAAGTATACTTCTTTTTCACAAGGGATTATAAATACTTAGGAGACGTTACACAAGCTTATGGCAGGTATTCTAAGGTGTTATTGTAGACAGATACACTACATTGCCAAAAGTATTCGCTCGTGTACCTTCACTACTTATGAATTTGAGAAACATCCCATTGTTAATTCATAGGGTTTCGGCCCAACCTTTGCAGCTATAACAGCTTCAACTCTTCTGGGAAGGCTTTCCACACGGTTTCCTCTCCAAAATCTCTCCAGTAAATTTACCATCTTAGAGTTTTTCTTTGGACAGTGTGACATCCCGTCAGTGTGTCTTCATGAATATATTGTTGTGATGTAACCCAGCCATAATAATCATAAATAACTAATCATTCGGTTAGCGCTTCCGCAGTTTACTGCACACAGCCATAAAAAGCATTCTAATAATTGAGGGTTGTGTGCGTCATAAAACGCTACACAATGCCTCTAAATCACTGGAAGGCTGCCATTTAATAAAATAAATGCCATATCACTCACTAAACCTTTACAGGGCTCTGAAAATTACCCCTGTGCTCTTTTTCGGTTTGCATTTTTACAGGGATGCAGAGTTTAAAGGGGGAAGGAGGATGAGTGGGAGGAAAAGAGAGTGAGCAAGAGAGGGCGGGAGAGAGAGAGTGTATGACCTTGGATAAGAACACTAAACAAAAAGCCATGCGATGAATATGCCCTCTAAAAAGGGAGCACGTATGCATTCAAAAGTAAAGCGAATATCTCTCCCATCTCGTTCACCAGCGCTCAACAATTGTCCCTTATTATTCAAGCCCCAGTTCTCTGCATCGCTATACAAGCATGCAATTATCGTCCAGGCTATCTGTATGAAATTTCAAGCAGGCAAGCTATTCTTACTGAAGAAGGCCTATTCATCGGGCGTGCTCTAATGATAGACATCAAACTTTTTTTAACCTGTATTTATCTGGAAAGTGTAGCGAAAGGACGCGAGGCCTCGCCGGGTTACCCAACACATCAGGTTACATTGAGGGGGAAATAAATGCTAGCAGTCCTCGCCCTGAATCTGCAAACCAAATTACGTCTGGGAGAATAGCTCGGGTGTGACAACATCCCATTAGGCTGCAAATATGGAGTACATGACCCTAAATCAACTGTGTCGAATAGGCTAAGATACTTTTTATTTCATACGCCAAAATAAGATTAGGGACACAATGGAATGACCCAGAAAAGACCCAGAGAAAATCCTCTGCACCATGCAGGGCTATAGGCTTCAGACTTAATTCAGTCACAGAAGAGCCTCCTGCCTCTTTATCATAGGGATGCACCCCCCCCCCCCTCCCTCCACCCCGCCACCCTCCACAGTATAGGTCTGTGTCATATTTCTATTTTATAGTACCTTGCAATGGATGTCCTAATATCACACAAATGGGTTCGTTCTCCTCTCTCCCTCAAATAGCCGGTATACAGGTCACCTGTGGTTGCTGTCACAATGTGCTGATGGATGCTATTCGCAGGTAGTGACTGAGATAAGGCCATATAAAGCTTTAGGTGACCAGGAAACTGCAGCCCCTTTCATTTACTCCTCTATCTTGTGAAATGAGGACGCCAGAAGTGTCGGTTTCTATTGACTTTCCTACTGTTATAAATTCCCAATCGCATTAGTGGAATGGAAAGGCATGAGGGATGTTTGAAACAACAACAGTCGAGAAGTGACATAATGAGCAAACTGCCACCCACTCGCTCACTCACTGGATGGCTCACTAACTCAACCGACTGGCTCAGGCAGGCACTGGCTGGCTCATTCAATTAATCACTGGCTGTCTTACTCACCCAGTCATTGGCTGGCTGGCTCACTCACTCACTCAGTCGTGGGCTGAATCAATCACCCAGTCACTGTCTGACTTACTTACTCACTCAGTCGTGGGCTAGATCACTCACCCAGTCACTGTCTGACTCACTCACTCACTCAATCGATGGTTGGATCTCTCACCCAGTCACTGTTTGACTTACTTACTCACTCAATCGATGACTGGATCACTCACCCAGTCACTGTCTGACTTACTTACTCACTCAATCGATGGCTGGATCACTCACCTAGTCACTGTTTGACTCACTTACTCACTCAATCAATGGTTGCATCTCTCCCCTAGTCACTGTCTGACTCACTTACTCACTCAATCGATGGCTGGATCACTCACCCAGTCACTGTCTGACTTACTTACTCACTCAATCGATGGCTGGATCACTCACCCAGTCACTGTCTAACTTACTTACTCACTCAGTCATGGGCTAGATCACTCACCCAGTCACTGTCTGACTCACTCACTCACTCAATCGATGGTTGGATCTCTTACCCAGTCACTGTCTGACTTACTTACTCACTCAGTCGATGGCTGGATCACTCACCCAGTCACTGTCTGACTCACTTACTCACTCAATCGATGGCTGGTTAATTCACCCAGGCACTGTCTGACTTACTTACTCATTTAATCGATGGCTGGATCACTCACCTAGTCACTGTTTGACTCACTTACTCACTCAATCAATGGTTGCATCTCTCCCCTAGTCACTATCTGACTCACTTACTCACTCAATCGATGGCTGGATCACTCACCCAGTCACTGTCTGACTTACTTACTCAATCGATGGCTGGATCACTCACCCAGTCACTGTCTGACTTACTCAATCGATGGCTGGATCACTCACCTAGTCACTGTTTGACTCACTTACTCACTCAGTCGTGGGCTAGATCACTCACCCAGTCACTGTCTGACTCACTCACTCACTCAATCGATGGTTGGATCTCTTACCCAGTCACTGTCTGACTTACTTACTCACTCAGTCAATGGCTGGATCACTCACCCAGTCACTGTCTGACTTACTTACTCACTCAATCGATGGCTGGTTCATTCACCCAGTCACTGTCTGACTTACTTACTCACTTAATCGATGGCTGGATCACTCACCTAGTCACTGTTTGACTCACTTACTCACTCAATCGATGGCTGGATCTTTCACCCAGTCACTGTCTGACTTACTCACTCAATCGATGGCTGGATCACTCACCCAGTCACTGTCTAACTTACTTACTCACTCAATCGATGGCTGGATCACTCACCTAGACACTGTTTGACTCACTTACTCACTCAGTCGTGGGCTAGATCACTCACCCAGTCACTGTCTGACTCACTCACTCACTCAATCAATGGTTGGATCTCTTACCCAGTCACTGTCTGACTTACTTACTCACTCAGTCAATGGCTGGATCACTCACCCAGTCACTGTCTGACTTACTTACTCACTCAATCGATGGCTGGTCCATTCACCCAGTCACTGTCTGACTTACTTACTCACTTAATTGATGGCTGGTCCATTCACCCAGTCACTGTCTGACTTACTTACTCACTCAATCGATGGCTGGATCACTCAGCTAGTCAATGTCTGACTCACTTACTCACTCAATCAATGGCTGGATCTCTCACCCAGTCACTGTCTGACTCACTTACTTACTCAATCGATAGCTAGATCTCTCACCCAGTCACTGTCTGACTCACTTACTCATCAATCGATGGCTGGATCACTCACCTAGTCCCTGTCTGACTCACTTACTCACTCAATCGATGGCTGAATCTCTTACCCAGTTATGGTCTGACTTACTTACTCACTCAATCGATGGCTGGATCTCTCACCCAGTTGCTGTCTGACTCACTTACTTACTCATTCAATTGATGACTGGATCACTCACCCAGTCACTGTCTGACTTACTTACTCACTCAATCGATGGCTGGATCACTCACCCAGTCACTGTTGGACTCACTCACTCACTCAGTCGTGGGCTAGATCACTCACCCAGTCACTGTCTGACTCACTCACTCACTCAATCGATGGCTAGATCTCTCACCCAGTCACTGTCTGACTTACTCACTCAATCGATGGCTGGATCACTTACCTAGTCACTGTTTGACTCACTTACTCACTCAGTCGTGGGCTAGATCACTCACCCAGTCACTGTCTGACTCACTCACTTACTCAATCGATGGTTGGATCTCTCACCCAGTCACTGTCTGACTTACTTACTCACTCAGTCGATGGCTGGATCACTCACCCAGGCACTGTCTGACTTACTTACTCACTTAATCGATGGCTGGATCACTCACCTAGTCACTGTCTGACTCACTTACTCACTCAATCGATGGTTGGATCTCTTACCCAGTCACTGTCTGACTTACTTACTCACTCAGTCGATGGCTGGATCACTCACCCAGTCACTGTCTGACTCACTTACTCACTCAATCAATGACTGGATCACTCACCTAGTCCCTGTCTGACTCACTTACTCACTCAATCGATGGCTGAATCTCTTACCCAGTTGTGGTCTGACTTACTTACTCACTCAATCAATTGATGACTGGATCACTCACCCAGTCACTGTCTGACTCACTGACAAGATGGCCGCGCGCGGTGGTGCAGCAGCTTCTCACGCTCCCAGCGAAAACCCAGCTTTCAGTTATTTTTACGTCGGTTCTGATAGCGATTTCACGCGCCTTAAGCCTGTGAGTTACAGCCGAAACCGAACTTTTTAAGATTAAGGACAGCTCTGCCACAAAAGTAGCAACTATGGACAGTAGTTTCAGAGCCAAGCTGGGCAGACTACAACTCTCCGGACACCGGGCGTGGCGGGTCAGAGCGGTACGAACAAAGGGCAAAAAGGAAGCGATGCAGGCGAAGACTAAGAGAGGGAAGCGGGCCGGCGTGCTAGCCAGGCTCAAGGCTAACGCCGACAGACCCCCGATTCCATCTCTCTTCCTGTCCAATGTTCGCTCTTTGGACAACAAGCTGGACCTTCTGCGGTCTGAGGATGAGTGTTTCTGATGAGATGAGGAACTGCGCTGTGATCTGTCTCACGGAAACATGGCTAAACGACAGCATGCCGGACTCAGCCTTCCAGCTCGCCGGCCGGCAGCTCTTCCGCGCGGACCACAACCAGCACGAGGGGGCGGCTTATGCGTCTACATAAACAAAGGTTGGTGCACAAACTGTGTGATGGTAAACGCCCTATGCTCCGAGGCAACAGAACAGCTGACCGTGAAGTGTCGGCCACACTATCTGCCTCGGGAGTTTACAGCTGTGTTCGTCATTGCCGTTTACATAGCACCGGATGCTAATGCTAACAACGCACTGAAGGAGCTACATGACAACATCAGCTCGCTTCAGAACAAGCATCCGGAGGCGTTTTACGTGGTGGCGGGGGGTTTTAACCACGTGAACCTGACGAACATTTTGCCGAGGTTTTACCAACACATAGACATTCCAACACGGGGAGACAACACACTCGACCGTGTTTACACCAACATCAGAGACGCGTACAGAGCCGTCCCCCACCCCACCTCGGGCTCTCCGACCACATCTCCATTATGCTGGTCCCTGCATACCACCCCCCGCTGCGACGCTCCAGACCCACACAGAAGACCATCACTGTGTGGCCCGGTGACGCAGACGCTGTGCTGCAGGACTGTTTCGGCTGCACAGACTGGCATGTCTTTAGGGAGGCTGCTGAGAGTGAGGGGGAGCTGGATCTGGAGGATTACACATCTGCTGTCCTCGGGTACATCAGCAAGTGTGTGGAGGATGTCACCACCACAAAGACAGTGACCTGCTACCCGAACCAGAAACCCTGGCTGAATGGAGAGGTGCGTTCTCTACTGAAAGCCAGGGATGCTGCCTTCAGGTCTGGCGACGCACAGGAACTCAGGAGGGCAAGAAGAGAGCTGACCGCAGGTGTTAAGAGGGCCAAAGCTGCATATGCTCTGAAAATCCAGGGACACTTCTCCTCCCAGGATCCTAGGAGCATGTGGAGGGGAATTAAGGCATCACAGACTATAAAACCAGAGATGCACAATGTTCCAAAGACCCCTCCCTGCCCGAGGCTCTCTCAACAAATTCTATGCCCGCTTTGAGGACCCTGACACCCGCCCAGCATAAGACTCACCCTCCACCTGGAGAAGTACCCCTCTGTGTGACACCAGCAGAGGTAAGGAGGACCCTCAGGAGGATCAACCCCCGGAAAAGTGCTTGTCCGGATAATATACCCGGACGAGTACTACGGGAGTGCGCTGATCAATCTCCGAGGTCCTGGCAGACATTTTCAATGTCTCCCTCACCCAGGCAGCTGTTCCCACCTGCCTGAAGACCGCCACCATCATCCCGGTCCCCAAGAGCTCCACAGTGACAGGTCTGAATGACTACCGGCCGATAGCTCTCACGCCGATAGTCACTAAATGCTTTGAAAGACTGGTTATGACCCACATCAAAGCCACCATCGACGTCACTGTGGACCCACACCAGTACGCCTACAGGAGGAACCGATCCACAGACGATGCCATTTCCTCTGTGGTCCACACTGCCCTCACCCACCTGGAGCAGAAGGACTCTTATGTCCGTATGCTCTTTGTGGACTTCACTTCCGCCTTTAACACCATGATACCCCAGACACTGACAGATAAGCTCTCCTCACTTGGTCTGCGCTCTTCTCTTTGCAACTGGGTCCTGGACTTCCTGACCAACAGGCCGCAGTCTGTGAGGATCCACAACCTCTCCTCCTCCACCACAATCCTCAGCACTGGCTCCCCTCAGGGCTGTGTGTTGAGCCCCCTTTTGTTCACGCTGCTCACATATGACTGCTCACCCATCCACCCAGGCTGTCATATTGTGAAGTTTGCGGACGACACGGCAGTGGTCGGATGCATCACAAACAGTGATGAGTCTGGCTACAGACGGGAGGTAGAACACCTGGAGGGTTGGTGCATGTCGGAGGGTCTGCGGTGGAAGTGGTCTCCAGCTACAGGTACTTGGGTGTTCACCTGAGCAACAACCTCACCTGGAGCAACAACACTTCCAGCCTGGTCAGGAAGGCACATCAGCGGCTCTACTTCCTCAGGCGGTTGAGGCGAGCTGGGCTCGGGAGCTCGGTCCTCACCTCCTTCTACAGATGTGTGGTGGGGAGCGTTCTATGCTCCAGCATCAACGTGTGGCACGGAAGCTGCTCTGCTGCAGACAGGAAAGCTCTGCAGAGGGTGGTGAAGGCTGCACAGAGGTCTGTCGGAGTCAGCCTCCCCACCACCACGGACATATACACCTCCAGATGCAGGAAGAGGGCCACCTGCATCATGAAGGACCCCACTCATCCAGCACACTCACTGTTTGTCCCGCTCCCCTCAGGCAGGAGGCTGCGGAGCGTTAAGTGTAGAACGAACAGACTGAGGAACAGCTTCATTCCGAAGCTGTAAGACTTTTAAACGCCACTTAGTGGAACCACTGCACTGACACTTTTACTGCACTGACACTTTTACGACACCAGTCACTTTAATACACTCTGCTGCTACCGTCTCCATTCCTGTTTATTTTATTTTCATATATTTTATATATTTATGTTTATTTTATTTATTTAAGTACTGCTGTCTGGGTAAAACTGGGTCCTTGGGTACCACAATTTCGTTCCACCCCATGTACCACATGTGATGCGAATGACAATAAAGTCTCCTTGAATCCTTGAATCCTTGAATCCTTGACACAGTCAATCACTCTGTCACTGGCTAATGCACTCAATCACTTACTCAGTTGATGGCTGTATCTCTCACCCAGTCACTGTCTGACTCACTCACTCACTTAATCGATGGCTGGATCACTCACCCAGTCGCTGTCTGACTCACTGACATAGTCACTGAGTGACTCACTCATTCACTGACTCATTCAGTCATTGGCTGGTTCACTCATTCAGTTAATGATTGGATCTTTCACCCAGTCGATGGTTGGATTTCCCCAGAGTCACTGTCTGACTCATTATCTGACTCACTAACACAGTCACTCACTCGGTAACTGGCTGATTCACTCAATCACTCACTCAGTTGATGGCTGGATCTCTCACCCAGTCACTGTCTGACTCGCTGACATAGTCACTGGGTGGCTCGTTCATTCACTGACTCACTTAGTCATTGGCTGGTTCACTTACTCAGTCGATGGTGGATCTCCCACCCAGTCACTGTCTGACTCACTGTCTGACTCACTAACACAGTCACTCACTCAGTAATTGGCTAATTAACTCAATCACTCACTTGGTTGATGGCTGGATCTCTCACCCAGTCACTGTCTGACCCACTGACATAGTCACTGGGTGGCTCATTCATTCACTGACTTACTCAGTCATTGGCTGGTTCATTCAATCACTCACTCAATTGATTTTTGGATCTCTCACTCAGTCATTAGCTGGATTACACACTGAATCAGTGGCTGAATAACTCACTCAATCACTATCTGGCTCACTAACACAGTCACTGGGTGGCTCACTTATTCACTGACTCACTCATTCAGTCATTGGCTGGCTTGCTTAGTCAATTCACTTGCTTACGTCCAGGCTGACTCACTAATTGACTGGTTGGTTCACTTAATAAATAGCTCTACAATTCAGTCATTCATTCACTGGCTGGATTACACACTAACTCACTGGCTGGCTTATTCACTCATTCACTCGCTACCTTACTCACTGCATGGCTTACTGGCTGGCTTACTCACTGAATCACTCACTCACACATTTCCTTATGCACTTGCTGACCTCTACGCCAAAATAATAACAGCAGGGTGAGATCGCTGCGTGCCACCATTGTGTCTGCCCAACACTTTATTGTTGTTCCATTTTGATCAATATCTCATACCGTGTCCCACTATGGCAGTGAAGTGTGTTTTAGCTGACTACTTCATTCCGTGCCCCTCCCTTTGTTCTTATTAATACTCTGCAGGAGCTGCTTTCAAACAGCTGATCAAGAAAAACACACTTTGAAAATGCTTCCTCTACACAGGACACACTTCTGCACATCTTATTGCACAAACACTGTTTATTTGCTGACAAAAACAAAGCATTGGCCTATGCAAATGTTTTATATTTCATATTTCTATGTGTTAAATATAGTAAATAAACAGAAAGTATGTAATACAATTGGCTTCAGTTTTAAGTTAGTTACCTGTCAGGAATGTATTAACTCTGAACTTTAACACTGTTTAACAGTATATGAATTAGAATTAGAACTATTTGCCACTTGTGTTTGCACACCTCCATATTTAACCCATTCATGCAGTGAAAAACCCACATACACACACACACACACACTAGTGAACACACACTGGCTCCCTAGCCTCCAGCCCACGACTGCCCAAAGCTTTTCATACTAATATAAAGAAATCTCCAAAATAGTAAAAAGACAAAACCCTTCTTGCATTTAATGTAAGTTAACCTAAAAAGGGTTTCCAATGGTGGTCCAATCAGTTTTCATATGTTCATATATATATATATATATATATATATGTGTGTGTGTGTGTGTGTGTGTGTGTGTGTGTGTGTGTGTGTGTGGAAATCAGTGTTATGGAATGAAAACAAGAATTTCTGAGCCTAAACAATGGTGTCCAATGAAAACACCTGCTTCACAACCAACATTCCAGTTAATTCCAAAGGTAGACACAAAGCTGGAAGCATATAACTGTCTTTGTACACTGTAGAATTAACATTACTCTTTGCTGGAAACAAAGGGGCCAGAACGGTCCCCACTCATTATCCCTCCTCCACCAAACATTACTGTTGGCACTTTGCATGTTGATCAGTAGTGTTCTACTGGTATCCACCAAAATCCAACCCAGATTTGTTTGTCAGACTGCCAGACAGTGAAGTGTGATTCTCCACTCTAGTGAACACAGTTTCACTGCTCCAGGGTTGAGAGGCTGCGTGCTTTACACCACTATTTGCTTGACATTGTGTTCTTAGGCTTTAGTGCGACAGCTTGGTTATGGAAACCCAGTTCATGAAGCATTTGTTTTTTGTGTGAGTAGCGAGTGTGACAACATCGGTGGCTGTTTTTGTGGTCTAACACTTATGATCGAGCTGTTGTTGCTCCTGAACACTTCAATATTAGCACTTACATCAGGCTGGGGCAGATCTAGCTGGGAAGCTGTTTTCTACTAGGTCTTGTGACAAAGGTGGCATTCTATGACAGGGCCATGTTAAGGGTCCCTGAGCTCTTCAGTACCACCCATTCTACTGCCTCAGTTTGTCTGCAGAGATTATAAGGCTATGTGTTTTATTTCTTCCACCTGTTAGCAACAGGTATGTATATAGACATGTAGTTTCTTTTCATGGTATTGTGTTTGTTATATTTGTTATTGTTTGATGGTGCTTGCTCTTAAGGGCCTTCGTGCTTTCTAGATGTAACAGGTTGACGTTCATGCAGAAAGTATTGGTGATAACTATTATATCAGGCCGTTCTATCAGTATCCATTCACTGCACATTCCTTTAGAAACCCGCCGTGTGGACAAAAACTCCTTTTCAAGTGCTTTTATGATCCACTTTCTTATGAACTTCATTCCGTTCTGCTCCACTGTGCTCCATGAAGGAACGAACGGCCCATTAGAGCGTTTCAGCCTGCGTTACAGCCCAACTGCATGCTGATCTCATTCACGTCTTATGCCCAGCAGTGAAGCACCTACTGGGTTCTTTTGCCCACGGCGACATTTCTAGTTGTCTTTCAGGGAAGCATTTTTATGTGAGAAGTCATGAGAGTTGAGCTTCTCCAACTGTGAACTGTAAAAACCAAAAGTTTATGTGAAGCAGTTTTCATGTCAGTATCGTATTTTCAGGGGTAACCTTCTAAAAGTATATACACTACTGTGCAAATGCTTTAGACACCTAAGCTGATTGTTTGAAAGCCTGTATCTGATCAAGAAATGAATGTTCATCAGTTAGAACAGCAGATATGATTAGAACAGATGTAAATAATCATACATACAATACAAAGTTACATAAATATCTTATTGTGAAAGAAGTAGATCATATCTTGAGCTCCAGTTTGAAGAACAAAGTGTAGTTCCAGATTTCTCCTGGACGCCCCAGACATTGTATGAATGTGTTCAGTTCCTTCAGCAGCAATCTTGATTTAGCTTAATGAAGTACTGAGCAGTCAAAGCAGGTATTAGATGAGAACTGTAAATAATACTGGGTTGTTTCCAACTGCTATATTACATTATATTTTACTATTATATTATTTATTCTGATATTGCTGCTATGGACAATATCTAAGTCACTTTAAATAGATATATCTTCTTAGATAACCTGCCTATGCAAATGTTTCTACATATGTCCTCCTGTATATCTTATGTATATATCTTGTGTTTGTTCTGTATATTCCTTTATATATTTCAGTTTTAATATATATATATATATATATATATATATATATATATATATATATATATATATTCTAGCCTATGTTTTACTTTGATATTGTCTATTTATTGTATGTTTGCACTGTTTTTACTACACATATATAATGCTACCCTGCTGTAGAGTTTTATCTGAGCCTCACCCCAAGCATTTCAATGCATGTTATGTCCTGACATGATGTGCAAATGACAAATAAACTTAAAACTTGAAACTTGAAACTTGAAACTTGAAACAAGGAGAAGCTTGGAAAGTGTTAAATAAACACACTGACGAATGTAAAATCACTATTTACTGTAATAGTATTATTTGGGTTTTTTTTGTTTTGTTTTTTATGAGCAATAAAAGCTTCCTATCTGGAAAAATATATATATTAATTACTTCACTTAATATGGTTTATATATATGATTACTTGCATTTATGTGTCTTTCCTAAACAATATCTGCTACAATAACCAAATACTGTATGCCACCACTGTTGTTCTGGGTGCTGCCTCAGTGACTGCTATATACACCAATCAGCTATAACATTAAAACCACCTCCTTGTATCTATACACAGTATCCATTATATCAGTTCTACTTACCATATAGGAGCTACATTTACAGACCCCTCACAGAGCAGGTACTATTAGGAAGGTTGATCATTCTCAGCACTGCAGTGACATGAACATGGTGTGTGTTGTGCTGGTGTGTGTGGATCAGACACAGCAGTGCTGCTAGAGTGTTTGAACATCTCAGTGTCACTGCTGGACAGAGAATAGTCCACCAACCAGCAACTTTCAAGCAACATTGTCCTGTGGTCAGCGTCCTAAAGGATTAGAGGGCGACCAACACAAACCGTGTAGCAACAGATGAGCTACAAAATAGACCAGCAAGGTAGGAGTGTCTATTAGAGTGGACAGTGAGTGGGCACAGTGTTTAAAAACTCCAGCAGCACTGCTGGGAATGATCCACCACCCTAAAAAGCATCTGCTCAGTGGGGGTCCTGACCATTGAAGAACAGGGTATCAAAGTATACAGAGAATCAGATGAACTACAGTCTGTAAGTGTAGAACTACAAAGTGCTCCTGTATTGTAAATGGATTATCTGTTAATATGTAGTAGTATGTTATATCTATCTTTGCTCTGTTTTAATTAATTATTATGTATTAATGTATTAATTGTATGTCTTTTGGTTTTATTGCACTCCCTTGTCTGCATTGTGTATATTATATTGTTTTACACTTGTGTTTTGTGTTGCACCATATGGTCCTGGAGGAACGTTGTTTCATTTCACTGCGTGCTTCTATATACAGCTGAAATGACAGTAAAGCCTCTTGAATCTTAAATCTTCCCCACACCCCTTATCAAGAGCACCTTTCGTGACGCTTTGCACCTTCGCCTTCTCTACACACCTTCAGTTTTGCCTTTCTCCTGCTCTCTTAAACAGAGCCCTACTGCTATTACACCTCTAAAGAAGCCGCTCCAACTCTTCAGACTGCTGCTGAGTCTAAACGGGGCAGGGCTCTCCCGCTTTTGAAAGGTCAGAGGGAAGTCGTGAATCAATCGGCAGCTTATTGAAGAGTAACTGAGTCAGAGAGAGTGATTCATTTGGCTCAAGGGGGGGGACAGGTTAATGCATCTTCTAATGAGATTCTGCCTTGTGCGCCTTATCTCCAGCCAGCACTGGCATGCCAGAAACATACGTCCTCAGGTTAGAGTCTGGATTTGAGTTGGTCCGCTGCCTCGGTTCTCTGCTACCCCTCTTCGGATGGCAAATGTTCGAGCCGAGCGAGGCGTGTTGTGATTTCCCGCAGTTTGTTTTTTTAACACTTTGAGGCACGGAGCTGGAGTGTAAGACTATGGAGTGTGTGCATGTGTAATTAACACTTCCTGCTGAGAACGTCTTGGATTGGTGAAGAGTGGTGGTGGTGGTGAGTGGTGGGGGTGGGGGCAGATGGCCGGGTGTGAGAGGAGAGAGACAGAAAAGAGAGAAGCGTGCCAGGAAACATTAGTTACACTCATTTCTCGATGACCCGTCCTGCTTGGCACGCAGGACTGCAGCAGATATCTTCATACTGGGGTGGGTCATTAACAAATGGGCCTGGGAAAGGATGATGGTGAGGGGTGGGGGTGAAAGAGAATGTTGGAGGTGGGAGTTGAGTAATAGAGGCCTAACACCACTAGGAATGGGCGTTGTTGTTCAGATAGTCAAACATAACTCATAACTTATGTTAGTATTTGTTTGCATAAGCAGATATTCAAATAAGGCATTAGTGGTTGGAATCTAAAGCATGTGTTTACACCAGTGTTCCAGTAGTCTGTTAGGAGCCACCAATAAAATCTCTCAAATTATGTTACTCATCGCTTCCAGCATTGGCCTGCATCCACACTAGGTAGCCATTAATCTGGTCACATTCTGTCAGTTGAATTCTGAGTGGCTATTCACACTTTTATGTATACACACTTCTGTGCATGGCTTTGCACCAGAAACCAAAGCTTTATTGTTCCAGCTATATTTAAGCTGGGGAATAGCATTCTCAGCCACAGATGCTCCGCCCATTGCACACTTTCATGTTTCCCAGGGGTCGTGTTTTCAAGATTGCGTCCTTCCATACGTCCAAACAGCAGCTTTGTGATTCGTGGCTGTTTTACAGGTCACTTGAATTTCCTCTTCTTGCAGTAGTAAGCAGTTTTTGGTCACGTCAAGATGCGAAAGGTAGCAGACTCTAACAGTGCAAGACTATCCAATGGCAAACATTGGACTGTGGAGAATCACTACAGTGATAGATCCCAATCCAATACCTGTGGCATGAGTTGTCCAACATCTGTACTTGACCTTACTGGCTGAATGCTATCGGATCCTCACAACAATTCTACTGCCTTCCCAGACGAGCAGAGGCTGATACTTCAGCAAAGTGGCCCTCTTTTACCCCCTATTAATAACATTGAGCAAGTGTCCACAAACTTTTGACCATGTAGTGTATTGCACAGTCTGCCTTAATTAGTGGGGAACCGTCATGGCCCTTTACGCCCTCTCAAAGGGGCCTAAAATATTCTTAACACACACACACACACACACACACACACACACACACACACACACATATATGATTTTATTTTATCTACTTACAGTTTGATAATCAACATCTAAACAATTATAAAAATATAGGCAAGTAAATTATTTAAACGTGTCTATTCACTCTGTGTTGGAACGTGAGGGGTTAAGTGGAAGCCTGTGAGCCTGTGATGGCTCCGCAGAATGTTGGTGATTGGTGGTCCCACTGTTCATGTACAGAGGGGGCCAGGCAGTTAAAATTCAGTGCCATACAAATTTCAAAAGACAGTAAAATTGACCAATCATATCTTTTCTCTGACGCTGCATTTACACTGCTCCGTCGCGTCGACGTGCTGCAATGTATCCCATTCATTTTCAATGGGGAGCGTTGGTTGCGTCAGACTCGGCCGCGCGCTGCATCATGGGTCCAGCGCACCAAGTTCGGGGGGGTCTGATGCAACGAAAAGTTCAGCCGAGACGAACTTTATGCAAATGAATCTGGCAAACGCAATGCGTCTATCCAATGAGAAGAGGGCGAGTGGTCACACGATGAGTGTCATCAACGTATGAAATATTCATTCCATATTCAGAACTGAATTAAAGCACCCTCTTTTCTATTTACATCTGATTCAAATCTATAAAAATGATGTAAATATGGTATGAAAAAGCCGATGTTGGACACGAGCATTCATCACCGCTGCCCCTAGTGCTAGGCTACCACCACTAGCTAGTTTGCTGAGTCACGATAGAAGCCGAAGCTAGCACCACTGCTACAGAGGAGGACATTGTTGCAGGTGCCATCAGCCAATAGAGTTCGGCCCATGTCTCGCCCCCAAACTGTCAAAACCTCCCCCTCTAAAAACTCGAGCGCGCAGAGAGCAGCCAATGGTATTGCACTTCGCACGCGAGGAGGAACCTCATTTTGCGTAAGAGGTTATCTATGTTGTACAGATGTTATTGTATGTTGCATTTCTGTCGTCTCACTTTTTGTTTCTTGACTTACGGGGGTGGGGGGGGTTTGGGTGGGGGGCGAGGCTTAAGGGTCACGGTTTGCTATTGGCCTCAATAATCTGGTACCAATTGAAAGCTTTCCCTAGAAGCACATGTCCAATCCAGCAACCGTTTAGGAGACTTGATGAAGAGAGGATCTGTAGGCACAGTCCTTTTTTAGCCTCTTCCAGCCTTTTTCTTTTTTTTCTCCCACAATCCTTCCACTACTCGGTTTTAATCTGTGGACAGCTCGCGTTTAAAGATCTTATCTCCTCCACAGGCTCTACTTTAGAGGGCTACACTTTTAATTTCCCCTTTAAGAAGCTGGTTAATGAAATCACAAACAGGTCGGCGCGCTGGGACGGCAGAACGAGTTCAGGAGATGGAAGGGGAGAAAAAAAAAAAAAAACTTGAGGCCTAATTGGCAGCGGCCCGTGTTTCCAGTGTAATTGCGCATTATCTGGCGAGTCACCTTCCAGGGTCATTAAGACCAGAGGAGATTAATTGAGCACAGCTCGCTAGTTCAGGAGGAAAAGCTCTGGAGAGAGGTGAAGATATTTGTCCCATTACTCAAGTGGCAAAAAAACTTCCCCATCACACACACTCTCACTCTCTCTCTCTCTCTCACTCTCTCTCACTCTCTCTCTCAGCCTGTCTGTCTCTCTCTCAAGCTTTGGCAGGCGCTGTAATTGTGACTGTGGGTGTCTGGCCTGTTTCTAAATCTGCCTCTCCACTCCAGCCTGGTTTTTGCCATTATTAGAACGCTCCTGACCTTATTTGTGAAGTGCTGAGCTCGAGCTGAGGTGTTTTTGGGTCCCTGTTGAGGGAGACTGGCAAAGTTCAGCAATTACAGCCTCGAAGCAATTAGAAGCATTAATGACTGAGCAGCAAAACAGAAGAACAAGAAGCTTTCTAAACCGGGGCTCAATGGTGTTGCATACTCTTTTGTCTTTTGCCGATCGTTATATGCTTGTTTCTGGAATGCTAATGCTGGTAGTAGCATTCCGCATGCTGCTCTACAAGCTGGTTGGGCCGGAAATAAAATTAGGACAGTTTTCCCCTTAGTCCTAATCTAGTCCGTCAGCCAAGACATGTCTGGGGTCTGAATTTTGCTTCTTTAGTATTAAATGGGCGCAATAATGCCGTTTCTGACTAGGCATGAAATATTATATCAAAATTTGTTGGAATCGGGTATTGAATAATTAGAAACAGCACAACAGCATGGAGTGAGTGGTTTTTTATAAGTACTCGGCCAATAAGTTTGACACCAATATGCAATACCTGCAAAACAAATGTTGGAAGAGATGATGGTAGCACAGCAAAATACAGTACAGTAAAACTATGCACCGCCAAAAGTACCACACTAAAGAGCACATAGAGATCCTAATGTTACAGTCAAACAAACAAAAAACAGCAGGAGATGACGAAACAGTTAACATACCCTGCAAAGATTTCCAACCAACAGTGTAAAAGTGATAAAAAATAACAGAGAAACTTTTAAATGTATTGTGTTTGATGCATAACATATTTTTCCAAGACCAATCTGCCAGAACAAATCTAGTCTTTGGTCACTTGCCTGCAATTAGATATTGGACGAAACAACTTCCTCAAGCAAAATAGGGATAAGATCCTAAACAGGAATATGTTATTGGTTGCATTTGAAATCAGTACGCTAGCACAGCCGAATAGTGTGTCCCAATACTCAGTGTTCAAATTTTTTAGAACAATTCTAAAACGTTTACCTGGTAGTATTCTAAAACGTTTGACTGGTAGAGTACTAAAACGTTTGACTGGTAGTGTACTAAAACGTTTACCTGGTAGTGTACTAAAACGTTTGACTGGTAGAGTACTAAAACGTTTACCTGGTAGTATTCTAAAACGTTTGACTGGTAGTGTATCTAAAACGTTTACCTGGTAGTATTCTAAAACGTTTGACTGGTAGTGTACTAAAACGTTTGGCTGGTAGTGTACTAAAACGTTTGACTGGTAGTGTACTAAAACGTTTGGCTGGTAGTGTACTAAAACGTTTGACTGGTAGTGTATCTAAAACGTTTAAATGGCAGTATTCTAAAACGTTTGACAGGTAGTGTACTAAAACGTTTGACTGGTAGTGTATCTAAAACGTTTAAATGGCAGTATTCTAAAACGTTTGACTGGTAGTGTACTAAAACGTTTAAATGGCAGTATTCTAAAACGTTTGACTGGTAGTGTACTAAAACGATTGACTGGTAGAGTACTAAAACGTTTGGCTGGTAGTGTACTAAAACGTTTGACTGGTAGTGTACTAAAACGTTTAAATGGTAGTATTCTAAAACGTTTGACTGGTAGTGTACTAAAACGTTTGACTGGTAGTGTATCTAAAACGTTTAAATGCCAGTATTCTAAAACGTTTGACTGGTAGTGTACTAAAACGTTTAAATGGCAGTATTCTAAAACGTTTGACTGGTAGTGTACTAAAACGATTGACTGGTAGAGTACTAAAACATTTGGCTGGTAGTGTACTAAAATGTTTGGCTGGTAAAGTACTAAAACGTTTACCTGGTAGTATTCTAAAACGTTTGACTGGTAGTGTACTAAAACGTTTGGCTAGTAGTGTAGTAAAATGTTTGACTGGTAGAGTACTAAAACATTTGGCTGGTAGTGTACTAAAACGTTTACCTGGTAGTATTCTAAAACGTTTGACTGGTAGAGTACTAAAACGTTTGACTGGTAGTGTGTCTAAAACGTTTGACTGGTAGTGTGTCTAAAACGTTTGACTGGTAGTGTGTCTAAAACGTTTGACTGGTAGTGATCTAAAACATTTGGCTGGTAGTGTAGTAAAACGTTTGACTGGTAGAGTACTAAAACATTTGGCTAGTAGTGTACTAAAACGTTTGACTGGTAGTGTAGTAAAACGTTTGACTGGTAGAGTACTAAAACATTTGGCTGGTAGTGTACTAAAACGTTTGACTGGTAGTGTAGTAAAACGTTTGACTGGTAGAGTACTAAAACGTTTGACTGGTAGTGTAGTAAAACGTTTGACTGGTAGTGTACTAAAACGTTTGGCTGGTAGTGTAGTAAAAGGTTTGACTGGTAGAGTACTAAAACATTTGGCTGGTAGTGTACTAAAATGTTTGACTGGTAGTGTAGTAAAACGTTTGACTGGTAGTGTACTAAAACGTTTGACTGGTAGTGTAGTAAAACGTTTGACTGGTAGAGTACTAAAACATTTGGCTGGTAGTGTAGTAAAACGTTTGACTGGTAGAGTACTAAAACATTTGGCTGGTAGTGTACTAAAACGTTTGACTGGTAGTGTACTAAAACGTTTGACTGGTAGTGTACTAAAACATTTGACTGGTAGTGTGTCTAAAACGTTTGACTAGTAGTGTGTCTAAAACATTTGGCTGGTAGTGTACTAAAACGTTTGACTGGTAGTGTTCTAAAGCGTTAAACTGGTAGTGTACTAAAACGTTTGACTGGTAGAGTACTAAAGCGTTTAACTGGTAGTGTACTAAAACATTTGACTGGTAGTGTGTCTAAAACGTTTGACTGGTAGTGTTCTAAAGCGTTTAACTGGTGGTGTACTAAAACGTTTGACTGGTAGTGTTCTAAAGCGTTTAACTGGTGGTGTACTAAAACGTTTGGCTGGTAGTGTACTAAAACGTTTGGCTGGTAGTGTACTAAAACGTTTGGCTGGTAGTGTACTAAAACATTTGACTGGTAGTGTATCTAAAACGTTTGATTGGTAGTGTATCTAAAACGTTTGACTGGTAGTGTATCTAAAACGTTTGACTAGTAGTGTATCTAAAACGTTTGATTGGTAGTGTATCTAAAACGTTTGACTGGTAGTGATCTAAAACGTTTGACTGGTAGTGTATCTAAAACGTTTGACTGGTAGTGTATCTAAAACTTTTGATTGGTAGTGTATCTAAAACGTTTGACTGGTAGTGTATCTAAAACGTTTGACTGGTAGTGATCTAAAACGTTTGACTGGTAGTGTATCTAAAACGTTTGACTGGTAGTGATCTAAAACGTTTGATTGGTAGTGTATCTAAAACGTTTGACTGGTAGTGTGTCTAAAACGTTTGACTGGTAGTGATCTAAAACGTTTGACTGGTAGTGTATCTAAAACGTTTGACTGGTAGTGTATCTAAAACGTTTGACTGGTAGTGTGTCTAAAACGTTTGACTGGTAGTGATCTAAAACGTTTGGCTTGTAGTGATCTAAAACGTTTGACTGGTAGTGTATCTAAAACGTTTGACTGGTAGTGATCTAAAACGTTTGATTGGTAGTGTATCTAAAACGTTTGACTGGTAGTGTGTCTAAAACGTTTGACTGGTAGTGATCTAAAACGTTTGACTGGTAGTGTATCTAAAACGTTTGACTGGTAGTGTATCTAAAACGTTTGACTGGTAGTGTGTCTAAAACGTTTGACTGGTAGTGATCTAAAACGTTTGGCTGGTAGTGTACTAAAACGTTTGGCTGGTAGTGTATCTAAAATGTTTGACTGGTAGTGATCTAAAACGTTTGACTGGTAGTGTATCTAAAACGTTTGACTGGTAGTGTACTAAAACGTTTGGCTGGTAGTGTATCTAAAATGTTTGACTGGTAGTGTACTAAAACGTTTGGCTGGTAGTGTACTAAAACGTTTGACTGGTAGTGTACTAAATCGTTTGGCTGGTAGTGTACTAAAACGTTTGTCTGGTAGTGTACTAAAACGTTTGACTGGTAGTGTATCTGAAACGTTTGACTGGTAGTGTACTAAAACGTTTGACTGGTAGTGTATCTAAAACGTTTGACTGGTAGTGTATCTAAAACGTTTGTCTGGTAGTGATCTAAAACGTTTGACTGGTAGTGTACTAAAACGTTTGACTGGTAGTGTATCTAAAACGTTTGACTGGTAGTGTATCTAAAACGTTTGACTGGTAGTGTATCTAAAACGTTTGACTGGTAGTGTACTAAAACGTTTGGCTGGTAGTGTTCTAAAGCGTTCAACTGGTGGTGTACTAAAACGTTTCACTGGTAGTGTTCCAAAATGTAAACATATATTGTGTTTTACAAAACTGTTTAAGTTAAAACCATGTAAATAAAAAAAAACACAGCAGTGTAATAAGATATTCCATGTTTGGCCTCTTAAACTAGCATTTTCTCATGAATATGCTTATTCTGAAACTCAGGTCTGCAATGAGCTCCATAAGATGAATAATAGTAATAACATACTGATCAGTGATGTGCTTTTCAAGAGCTCAAAGGTGCAAACAATTAAATCAGTCCAAAGAAAAAGATAAAACAGCAATACAGATAAAGATAACAGCCTGAATGTGAGAGTACATTAGGTTTACAGATGGATGTAGATGGGAGAAAGAAAGGTGGGGTTAAATTTGAATTTGATTGAGCATTAGACTGCTGGACAGAAGCTATGGAGTTTTAATGAATGAATAGTGAGTAGCCCAGCTGAGGAGGACGGGTAGGTGTTCAAGGAAGAAGGAGATCAGATAAATGAGAATTAGCAAAGTTGTTAAGAGCTCTGCAAGTCAGAGGAAGCCTATAGGGAGTTTTTGAAGAATGGGCGTAAAGTGATGATATGACTGAGTAAGAAGACGGAGTTTGGGACCATCTGGAGCTTGTGAAGAGAAGAGGAGCCAATGGTGACGAGAGAAGAGCTGCAGAAGTCCAGACGGCTGGAGATAAGACTTTTGCTAGCAGACTGAGACAACAGATCTGGCATGGGGTTACAATGAAAGTGTCAAGTAGAGGATAACACCCAGATTTCAAGTCTGGAAGGAAACACAGTTACAGAGAGAGAACCAGTTTTACTCAAGGCTGATTTAGTTCCAATAACAATGGGTGCGTCCAAAATTGCCTACTAAGTGGGAGCCAGTATGTACAGCTGGACCAGTAAAGTAGTCTGCGAGTGTTTAGTATCCACACAGTCGGACATACTACATCTTCCATCTTACCAAGGTCTGTGATGCCAGACGCCAGACCACCACTGTAAAAGACCCGCTATAGAACTTTAGTGCACTGCTCGAAGAACACTGAGTATTCGGACACACTATTCTGCTGTGCTCGCCTACTGAGACTCGAACGCACCCAAAAACTTATCCCTGTTTAGCGTCGTATCCCTATTTAGCATGAAGAAGTTGTTTCGTCCAATTTTTTATCACAGGCAAGTGACCAAAGACTAGATTTGTATAAGACTAGAAATGCATAAATAATAAACAAGAGAGGTCCAAGAACTGAACCTTGTGGAACTTCTTGAGTGACAGCAGAGGCGAACAGAGTAACGGATAGTACAGGGCAGAGCCGTCAATGCCCAGTTCGTGCAGCCTTGACAGGAGGTGAATGGTATGTGGTGTCAAGTCCAGCAGAATAAGAACACAAAGAGCACCAGCATCTGCCTGACACAAGAAGATCATTGATGACTCTAGTCAAAGCAGCTTCAGTGCTGTAGAATGGGTGGAAGCCTGGCTGGAAAGGTTTGAAGAAATGATCAGGTTAAGGGTAGAGATGTTGTTTAAGGAACATCCTAAACAGGTGAAGCGATTATGCCTGGATGTAAATTGACCATCCAGGAGGTCTAGTCCTTCATGAGTAAGGATTGCCAAAATAATTGGTCAATAATGTCAAAAACGTTCCTATATGGTGCAGAAAGAATATTGTTGATTGATCAATGGGCACGGATGGAAACCATTACCAGATGTCTGTTATCTTTGCGTCCAGTGGCACTGCTTTCAAAACTGACATGCTTCTGTAGTAGATATAACCACATGGGCTCAGAAAAGCCTTGACAAATCACGGACACACAAAAACACTGTTACAGTCGATGCATCCACAAAAGTGAGATAAGACCCTGCTATGCAAAGTGGAAGCCATATATCAAGAACATCCAGAAACACTGCCAACTTCAGAGATGGACTGACAGAGATTTGAAATGTGTGTCACCTTTCAAATTGTGTTTGGAAGATATTGACATCAGATATTGACATCATGTTCTCTGAGCCAGAGAAGGAACAGACCATACCGATCGCTACTGATGCAAAGATCAAACGCCAGCATCTGTCAGGGTATAGGTGAGCTATTATCAAAGGCATGAGTAATCTGCTTATCTAGGTAGGTGAGTAGGTAGGTAGGTAGGTAGGTAAGACAAGACACTTGACTCCGAAGGGAATTAAGGCATACAGTAGGTATTAGGTATCTATCCAATTAGGTAAACAGAGAACACACAAAGAATAGATAGCTATACAAAAGATTACACAATTGGTAGAACTTGTTAGAACACTGCAGTAGATGTTTCCATCAGCCTATAAATAATCTACAGAACTAGTGCAAAGGTCGTACAAGTGACCTGTTGTGCATATCTACATCTGTGAGGGCACCACGAATGCCATATTTTGAAGCAGCATATGCTGCCATCGAGACTTTTTTGCAACTGGGTTTGTGGAACATTTAATTTAGACGCATTGTGTTGCATGGTGGCACATCATGGCCTGAGCTAGTACTTGATTCTGGCCCAGGATATTCAGAAAAAACCCTAAAAGGCCAGTAGATTTGCAGTAAAATGCATATGCTGACCCTCACTGATTAATAAAATGGTTTCATCTTGACCCATCTCTAATGTTTTTTTGTTAATGTCAAGAGTTCAGGATTGTTGGTGACCATTTTTGCACCACACAAGTTATTCCACTGCTCAGGCCACTGCTGACCACAGAGTCCATGCTGTTCTCTGCTATATTTCTTCCCTTCTGAGATCTTATCACATTTCTTTGACTCTGCCTGTCACCCTCTTCTCCTTCTCTGCCTTAGTCACTTTTGTTTTTATGTTTTTATTTGTTTATTTATTTATTTATTGGGCAGGACAATAGCCAGTGCATCATTAGTTCCAGAACATGCTGTAAGGTAAATTCTCTCTGCTGTCCCTGGACAAGTGCTGTGTTACCAATCTGATGTCCACGACAATATAAAAGTTGCACAAGCAAGTGCTCACAGCTAAATGAAGTGAACAAGCTGGACAGGCAGGTTCCAGAGGAATTCTGAAGCACTAAGGTTGTACACTGTGCCCTATAGAGACAGAACAGCAGTTGGATGTGAATTTAGAACTATGCATTTACCTCAGGGGAGCAGTTGGTGGTTTGGTGCCTTGTTCAAGGGCCCTTTAGTCGTGTCCTGTTGGTCCAGAGGATCAAACTGGCGACCTTCAAAAACTTTAAGGTCGCCAGTTAGAAGGGCTTTTGAGGGACATAATAGTCTATGGGTTCTGTCATTGGCCAATATAATAAAACGAATTACTGTGAAAAGTTGAGGTATGATTCACACAATGTTCATGCTAACAAAGTTTTTATCAACTTTCCTATAGTTCTACCACTGCACAGCCTGCCAACATACTGGCTGTTTCATTTTCATTAGTAGGCGCATCCAATATAATGGACGAGTGACATGAAGTCTGAATGCGGCTAGGCTAACCATGACTGCTGAAATTAGCATGTTTGCACATCATCCACTGAGCAGATAATAATGTGGCAACCCGCTGCTGGCTGGCGCTACATCCGAAAAGCTCCAAGAGCCTCTTGGTGCTTCATGGTATGTGTGCATCCTCATAACAAGGGCTTATACTTTAAAGGTACATACATTATATTGCCAAAAGTATTCGCTTGTCAGGCTTCACGTGCATAAGAACTAGAGTGACATCCCATTCTTTATCCATAGGGTTTAATATGATGTCAGCCCACCCTTCGCAGCTATAACAGCTTCAGCTCTTCTGGGAACGAGTTTAGGTTTAGGAGAGTGTTTATGGGAAGGTTTGACCGTTCCTCCAGAAGCACATTTGTGAGGTCAGACACTGATGTTGGACGAGAAGGCCTGGCTCACAGTCTCCGCTCTAATTCATCCCAAAGGTGTTCTAACGGGTTAAGGTCAGGACTCTGTGCAGGTCAGTCAAGTTCTTCCACACCAAACTCACTCCTCCATGTCTTTATGGAGCTGCTTTGTGGACTGGTGGGCAGTCATGTTGGAACAGGAAGAGGCCGTCCCCAAACTGTCCCCACAAAGATGGGAGTCCAAAATCTCTTGGTCTGCTAAAGCATTAGGAGTTCCTTTCACTGGAACTTTGGGATGTAAGGCTTGGATGCAGCTGCTTGGTCATAGAAACCCATTCCATGAAGGTCTCTACACTCTGTTCTTGAGCTGATCTGAAGGCCACATGAAGTTTGGAGGTCTGTAGTGATTGACTGCAGAAAGTTGGTGACCTCTGTGCACTATGCTCCTCAGCATCCGCTGACCTGCTCTGTTATTTTATGTGGCTACCACTTGGTGGCTCTTGCTGTTGCTGTCGATCCCAATCACTTCCACTTTGTTATAACACCACTGACAGTCCACTGTGGAATATTTAGTAGTTAGGAAACTTCACGACTGGACTTGTTACACAGGTGGCTTTCTATCACGGTACCACACTGGAGTTCACTGAGCTCCTGAGAGAGACCCATTCTTTTACTAATGTGTGTAGAAGCAGTCTGCAGGACTAGTTGCTGGTTTTATACACCTGTGGCCATGGAAGTGATTGTAACTCCTGAGTTCATAGATAGACGAGTGAATACTTTTGGCAATATAATGTATGTATGTGTTTATTTTGTTGCTCTGCCTTGGGAGGTGTGGGTGGCTGTGTTTTGTTGGTTTGGTCACTGTGATGGTAAAGCCTATGGTTAGTAGTGACGTCCCCCATGAGTTTAATGATGTGCATGAACCTGTCTGCTGGTGTTCAATAAAAGACCCACTACTCTACATTCCCTTTACCATGTATAGAAGAGAACTGCTTAAAGTTCTAAAGCTCTAAAGTTCTGCTGTTAGTTCTAACGTTGTGTACTGATTTAACCCATAAAGGCTAAAAGATTTCCCTTCACTTTTGAATAAAAAAGGCATTTTTAGGAATATATTTCTCATTCAAACCAATTTTTAGACAGATCTCTGACCCAGTAATGTCATAGCACTCAAACATTCAAACACGAATCTGTATAGTGGCTATTTAGAGTCTAAACAGCATCTAAAAAAGCATTTTACACCGATCACCTCCACCTTTTTATATCTACACACACTGTCCACTGAACATATAGGAGCACTCTGTTATCCATCTAATCACTGCATACATGGTTTATCCACTTTCATCCTGTTCTTTAATGGTCTGGACCACCACAGAGCAGGTACTATTGGGGAGGCGGATCAATCTCAGCACTGCAGTGACACTGACACAGTGGTGTGCTGGTATGAGTGGATCAGACACGGCAGTGCTACTGGAGTGTTTAAACACCTCATTGTCACTGTTGGACTGAGAATAGTCCACCAGCCAGCAACATCCAGCCAACAGTGTCCTGTGAGAATAGAGAACACAAACTATGCAGCAAGTCTCTGACTTTACATCTACAGGGTGGACCAGCAAGTAGTAGGAGTGTCTAATAGAGTGGACAGTGAGTGGACACAGTGTTTAAACACTCCAGCAGCACTGCTGTGTCTGATCCATTCACACCAGCACAACACACACTAACTAACACACCACCACCATGTCAGTGTCACTGCAGGGCTGAGAATGACCCACCACCCAAATAATATCTGCTCTGTGGGGGTCCTGTGGGGTCGTGAACATTGAAGAACAGAGTAATAAAGTATACAGAGAATCAGATGAACTACAGTCTGTAAGTGTAGCTGTATGGTCAGTGGAGCTGATGAGATGGACAGTGAGTGTAGATACAAGGAGGTGGTTTTAATGTCATGGCTGATCAGTGTATCTGGTTCTATGTTCCTCCTCAACCTGTGGCCATCCCATATCAGTATTGGCAGTTAGCGTTCTCCTCCAAGCACAAATAAAACTTGTCATTAATAACTCTAGACAGCATGTAAACATTAAGCTACAGCACAACATCATTAACCAAATTAGAACTCTGAGTTTTTAATTCAGCGAAAGTGCTCCGGGCCACTAGGGGCAGTCCTGTTCAGCGCGAAGAACCATATATAACGAACTGTACATTTGGAACTCCATTTGAACTGTCCACTAGCGTAGGTGTGGTCACTTTGCAGTTGCTTTTGTGTTAAGACTCTGCGCTAGTGTGCTAAAGAGCGCTAGAACGCTGAGAGAAGCAAACGGCACATCCACTCGGCAAATGTCAACATGATAAATCCAGCCTTTACAAGCGGCTCTGCTGGGAGCCAGCCCGTGTCTCTGGATTAATAATCACATCTATCAAATTGTTTTTGGAATAATTAATGTCGACTGGGCTGTCATATATATCCCCTCGCGAGAGTCTATAAATCCACTCCTTAAAAACGAGTTATAGAAATTTATTGCCGGCTCTGTTTGTAAACCCTCGGCTTGTTAACCCCTTATTGGCTTGTGTTCTGCAGCGAAGAAGCAGTAACAAAGTTGGACTCCTTGTTGTAGCTGGAAGAAGAGTTTTGTGCCTAGAAAAACACTAACGCATACATTGTCATAAACAACGGCCAAACATATTGCCTCTGCCCAAAGAATAACTTTATCGATGTTTATTTTTCTATATCATTTGAACATGACAGCTGTTCTTTATATCCTGTACAAGATTCATGATGAACGGACCAATAGAAATGCTTCAATAGGTTGGAAACATTTCTGGTTCCATTGACTTGCATTGAAAATAGAGACAGTTTTTTTTTTGGGCTAGCCTCGTTCAGAGTGGATAGGAGCGCGGCTCTGTCCGGGAAGACCCGCGGTGGAGGCGTGTGTGTTTACATCAACACAGAATGGTGCAACAACGCTGTGACTGTCGCCAAGCACTGCTCTCCGCTGGTGGAGTT
Organism: Megaleporinus macrocephalus; assembly: GCA_021613375.1. Lineage (NCBI taxonomy): Eukaryota > Metazoa > Chordata > Actinopteri > Characiformes > Anostomidae > Megaleporinus > Megaleporinus macrocephalus. Next base: position 26,883,422 of record CM038714.1, read on the forward strand.
CATCATAGTCAAGTGCAAACCTTTTTATTTAGTACGGGAATTCTCCGCCGTGCTGATAGCCGGCATGTACATACCGCCTAGCGCTAGCGCTAATGCTAATGCTAAAGAGGCACTGTGGGAGCTGCACGGGGGCGTCAGCGATCTGCAGACCAGACATCCAGACGCACTGTTCATTGTCGCCGGAGATTTCAACCACGCTAATCTCCAGTCAGTCCTCCCTAAATTCCATCAGACGTGGACTTTGCCACAAGAGGAGTGAACGCATTGGACCTTGTTTACACAAACATACCCAGCGCGTACCGGGCGGAGCCCCGCCCCCACCTCGCGTTCTCGGACCACATGTCTGTGTATCTGACTCCAGCTTACACACCCCTCATCAGACGCTCCAGACCAGTTCAGAAGCAGGTGAAAACCTGGCCGGCAGGAGCCATCTCTGCCCTTCAGGACTGTTTTGAGTGCACTGCATGGGACATGTACACAGTACACAGCATCAGTCACTGGCTACATCAGCAAGTGTATTGATGATGTCACTGTCTCCAAGATCATCACCATACGCCCAAACCTGAAGCCGTGGATGACTCCTGAGGTGCGTGCGCTACTGAGGACCTGCGACTCGGCCTTCAGAGTGGGTGACAAGGCGGCCCTAAGGAAAGCAAGAGCCAAATTGTCACGAGCCATCCGAGAGGCAAAGCGCGCACACGCCCAGAGAATCCACAACCACTTCAAGGACACGGGTGACACGCGGCGCATGTGGCAGGGCATCCAGGAAATCACTCACTACAGGACAATGCCACCGTCCTGTGACAGTGATGCCTTCCTCCCCGATGCCCTGAACGACTTTTATGCACGGTTTGAGGCTCAGAACAACACGTTGGTGAGCAAAATCACACCCAAGCCAGACGAGCAGGCGCTGTGCCTGACTGCAGTGGACGTGAGGAAAACTCTGTGCAGAGTCAACCCACGGAAAGCTGCAGGACCAGACAACATCCCTGGCAGAGTGCTCAGAGAGTGTGCAGACCAGTTGACAGATGTTCTCACGGACATCTTCAACGCCTCCCTGCGCAGCTCCACTGTCCCAACGTGCCTCAAGACCACCACCATTGTCCCCGTGCCGAAGAAGTCCACGGTGTCCTGCCTCAATGACTACCGTCCTGTAGCTGTCACGCCCATCATCATGAAGTGCTTCGAGAGGCTAGTCATGAGGAACATCAAGACCCAACTGCCCTCTTCATTGGACCACCTGCAATTTGCATATCGTCCCAACCGCTCCACGGACGATGCCATCACCACCACCCTTCATCTCTCCCTCACCCACCTGGAGAAGAAGGACACCTACGTCAGAATGCTGTTCATAGACTTCAGTTGAGCATTCAACACCATCATCCCACAGAATCTCACCAGGAAGTTAAGCCTGCTGGGCCTCAACACCCCCCTATGCAACTGGATCCTGGACTTCCTGACAGGGAGGCCCCAGTTAGTCCGGTTCGGGAACAGCAGCTCCAGCATCATCACCATGAACACTGGGGCACCCCAGGGCAGTGTACTGAGTCCTCTGTTGTTCACCCTGCTGACTCATGACTGTGTTGCGAAACATAAAGTTTGCCGATGATACAACGGTGCTGGGTCTCATCAGCAAAGGCGACGAGTCAGCATACAGGGAGGAGGTACAGCAGCTGACAGACTGGTGTACAGTCAACAACCTTCACTGGAATGTAGAGAAGACCAAGGAAATGGTTGTTGACTTCAGGAAATCAAGACCGGACCACTCTCCGCTTAACATCAACGGCTCCTCTGTGGAGATCGTTAAGAGCACCAAGTTCCTTGGTGTCCACCTAGCGGAGAACCTCACCTGGTCCCTGAACACCAGCTTTACAGCCAAGAAAGCCCAGCAGCGTCTCTACTTCCTCCGGAAGCTGAGAAAGACCCGTCTCCCTCCACCCATCCTCACCCTCTTCTATAGGGGAACCATAGAGAGCATCCTAAGCAGCTGCATCACTGCCTGGTTTGGGACCTGCACAGCCTCTGACTGGAAGTCCCTCCAACGCATTGTGAGGACAGCTGAGAGGATCATCGGAGTCTCTCTCCCCCTCCGTCTTGGACATTTACACCACCCGCTGCATCCGCAAAGCAACCAGCATTGTGGATGACCCCACCCACCCTTCACACAGACTGTTCTCCCTCCTGCCATCAGGAAGGAGGTACCGCAGCGTCCGGTCCAACACGACCAGACTCTGCAACAGCTTCTTCCCCCAAGACTTCTCAACACAACTCAACTTCTGAACTGATATCTTCTGGTACATGTACACTCTCTCTCTCTCTCTCTCTGTCTCTCTCTCTCTCTCTCTGTCTCTCTCTCTCTCTCTCCAACCATTTACCCCAGATAAAAAAGGGGAAGCATTTTTGCACAAAGCATTGCACTAATAACTCTACTACCTCACTGGACTCTATTTATTACACATTACACATTGCATAATTTGCACACTACCGGCAATTATTTATTATTCTCTGTCTGTACTGTGTTGTGTTGTGTTGTCTGTCCGCACTTGTTTGTTTGTGTTACACTTGTGTCTTGTATGCACTGTCTATGTTGCACCATGGTCATGGAGGAACGTTGTTTCGTTTCACTGTGTACTCTGTATGTAGTTGAAATGACAATAAAACCCACTTGACTTGACTTGACTTGACTTGAAAAAGAAAAACGAGCTGGCTCAAGAAGATGAATTCCAGGCTAAGATACGTGTCAAAGTGACCACTAATGGCCTTGCAAGATGTATATATTAAATATTCTCTTACTAATATATGTGTACTAGTTTAGTAAAAGTCAATAGAAGTCGAATTTATAATTTAAAATGGTAATCCTAGCCTTTGTAAAGAGGTATCTATGCCTGTTTTCCCTTGAAAAAATAAGTATACTTAAAGTTCATTTTATTAAGTATACTTTATGCAGTTACTATACTAATGTCATTGCACTAGTAGTACATTTGTATATATACTATTTAATACTTCTTGGGACTAAATTGGCCCACTTTCTAGTTTTAAAAGTATACTTTTAAGTACACTTTAAGTGTAAGAGTAGTAAACCAAGTATACAACTAGTTTACAGCTTTTGTTCTGTAACTATTTAAGTAAATATTATTATTAAACTATTTAAATTTAAGGGTTTACTGTTAGTTTACTAGCTTGTAAGTTTTCTTTAAGTGAATATGATACTTATAATTTACTGCTTATATTATTGTTGTACTTTAAAGTATATGATTAGATTTAAGGGTTTTTTTCTACTTCAAATAGAACTTAACAACATTTACTTACTCACCAGTGGACACACGTAAAATAAACAAGACACACTCAGATTAAGAAACATATTTGTATCTTTATAAATCAAATTTTAAATAAATATTGTACTGCATGTGTTTTTGTGCAGAGCAAGAATACTTACTTCTACTATCTCAATCAAAAGATGAAGTACTAGTAAAGGCCAAATATACTTAGACTAATCTATACTTGTCAGTATAACCCGAGCATACTTAAGTATAACTGTATTTAGTATATCACTGAGAAGAAAAGTAAAAAGTAATCAAAAGCATACTCACTTCATTTTAGTTTAAAAGAAGTATATTAATGGTACACTTGAATGAAATTATTTTTTGTAAGGGTTACCATTAAGATTCTATTAGTGGTTCTATAAAGGAGTATGAATGTATTTGCATCTGTAGGGTACAGCTGATAAACACACACACACACACACACACACACACACACACATTCAGCCATGTTTCTCTATAGCTAGAAAAGAACAGAAGCTCATTAATTTAAAATGCACTATTATTATGAGTGAAAGTTTATTCCCTGACCATGCCACAGCCATCTGTGGTCAGTAGTCTCAAGCAAGCATAATTGGCCTCTTTCTGGGGAAGTAGGATGACCCCCCTCCCTCCTTCATCACTCAACACAATGCTGGTGGGTGTCAGATGCTGCAAAATTAGCAGATAACATTGTCCTCCAAGGCTGATGAGCTTTGCAGTGACGTTGCATTAGCAGCAGTCTCAGTTCTGTTCCGTGACGCAACCCATAGAAACAGCACAGATATACATAGAATTGCAAAATCAAACTTTCAAATCAGATTCCAGATATACATAGAAAATCAAATCTGTTTTTTCTTTAAAGCCCATCCTACAGATTAGGTCCATAAACTCTGACGTTTGAAAGCCTTTAAAGAACCAGGCTTTGAACGGTACGTCAGGGAGCCAAAGGTAGTTCTTCTATGGTATTACTCCAAAGAACCATCGTGGCACCTTTTTTAATAATGTATGCAGCTGTGTGGTTTTCCTCTGGAGAAGTGCATTCAGATACATATTTGATAGACTTTCTGCTGTGGCATGGCTTCCCATAAACTGACTGTGTGACTTTACACAGATGCGGTTTACATTCTAATGGTGGGAAAAAGCGAAACCTGGCGTGTAGGTTGACGCAGGCAAACAGCGGTTGACAGTTTTCATTACCGCTGACTCGCTGTCTGAGTGCGAAGGACAGATTGATGGCTCAGATAAAGGTAATCTTATTACACGCTCATTAATAAAACATATACTTCATTAAGTGTTCTATTAAGACTTCAATGAGGGCTGTTATCTACTCTATGACTGTCACTTCATCCTATTTAGTTCCACTGTGTTTGTGCATCGTTTGTTTCAACGGCCCTGTCTCTGCATGATAGCGCTATCGTTTCTGTAAGTTGAGCTGGTTTCTTGAGGGAAATGAAGGGGAATTTTTAGAGGGATTTTCTGGAAAAAGTAGATCCAGAGTAGTAAATAAGGCCTCACTGTGTTTTCTATGATTATTGCTTCTAACATGAAACGTCCCACTCTTTCTCACTATGACTAATCAAAATCTCTCAACCAGAGCTATGTCTTGGACATTGTAAAGGGAGAAAGCATCTGGTTCAATGTGATTATGCAGCATGTATCCCTATAAAGGCTTTAAAAACGAATTAAAATAAGTTATTAATAGTTATTAGTTGGGTCATAAACATATTTTAAAGTATTAGTAAACAGAGACAACACATTAATAACCTTGTAAGACCTGGTAATTCATTTCTGTCCTCTGGAGGGGACATGAGTCTTCAAAAGATATTTCAAAAACTAACCTCGCTAAAACCTGTTGTGCCATGTAGAGGACATCCTGGTCTTTTCAATGATGTATCATGTGTTGGGGTGAGTCATTCACAACAGAAGTTCTGCCTTTTTAAACATGGCTGCCTCTCAGTAACCACATTTTATGGGAGTAAGAGAGACAAGCTGTCAAATAATATGTATTTATTATGTTTCTAAAGCCTAGAATTGATATATTTTAGGTATAAAACTGTTGTAGCTAGTTCTCAAAGCAGTTTTTATTGATATGCAAAACCGGCTAACTACCTAACAGCATACTTTTTTTTTGTTGTCCTTCGTAGTGGACATTGGGACTTACTAAATCTGGTATTATATGAAATTAATGATGTCACAGGTGACAGGAATTTGACAGAGGCAGAGATCATTGTTTACTAATTTAATTTATTTCTAATTTATTAGAAAATGTTACATAATTGTACATTTAAAAATGGAATATTAAAATAAAATAGACCGTAAGAGATGTTGGGTACCACCTGTGGAAAGTGTGAAACTTTGGCTAAAGGTTTGGAGTAATTAAAACAGGTTTAGCTAAAGTGCCTAAAACTGTATAACCTGGATTTTATTTTTGTTTTAATTTTTTTTAAATCAAAGTATTGGTAACCTTTGGAATGGGTTATTATTTGTTTCTGTTCATGTTTATATGCAGTGCATTTGAACTATTTCTCATACTGACAAAAGTGAAAATGGTATCAAAAAAGCCATAAAAAAAAATTTGGTGCTGATGTTGTAGAAGGATTTTTGGTCTGATGCAAAACAGGAAACAAGAAATATGTCATAAACAATGTCCTGATGTCCACTATAAATTACATTCCATAAAAATAATTTAAAATGTTTTTTTTAAACTACGGTGATATGTTTTTTTCATCTAGTAGACTTATTTTATGTTGAAATTACTGAAATTCTCAAACTTAATTTTTTCTGGGTCTCAGGAGGATAAGGCAGGCAAAAGTGAGCTGTTCTATATGATGACAGGTTTAATGCAGACTAATGGAGAAGACAATGTAAGGTCCCTAAACTCTAAATTCAGAGCATTAATAGTATAAATAGTATAAATTATGTGGGGCAGTCATGGGCTGAAGGTTAGAGATCCGGTCTTGTGAGCAGAAGGTCGGTGGTTCAATCCCCTAAACAAGCGAAACGACTGAAGTGTCCTTGAGCAAGGTACCTGACCCTATCCACAGCTCCCCAAGCTCCCCAAGCGCTGTGGATAGGGTTACCCTCCAGGCAAGTGTGTTTACTGCCCCCTAGTGTGTATGTTCACTAGTGTGTGTGTATATGTGGGTGTTTGACTGCACAGATGGGTCAAATGTGACACAAGTGGCAAAAAGTTTTACATTCTAATTCTATTCTATTCTAAATGAAGGTGTTCACTGTTATTCTAAAAGGCCACTGTTATATATTGTCGCTGTCCAAAGACAAACAAGCATCTCCAAAACAGTTATTTTAGAGATGAGAACAAAGTCATTATTAACTTTCAATGTAAGTTAATCTAAAGAGGTTTTATTCCAAGTGATTTTGGTGCATTTCTATTGGTCCATTCATCATAAATTCAAATTATATAGATGTTTCTATGTCATTTCAAGATTCAAGATTCAAGATTCAAGAGTTTTATTGTCATATGTACAGCAGAACAGACAGTTACACTGTACAATGAAATTCTTACTTTGCTGCTCCTCCATTCACCAATAGATAAGATAACAAATAAAAGAAATAAAAAATATCTATACAAAATATACAAAGTATAACAATATAAGTTGAAGTAGATAAAAATATTTTTATAGTTAAAGAATAAAAAATAAAAGTTATGTGTGCTTTTATGTGCATGTATGGTATGCATGTATGCAGTAGCTGCTGTTTACATTGTGTGAAAATTACAAGATGAATGTGTTACGGTCACTTTAAAGGCTTTAGACTAAGCGCATGCGCACTACAGTGTAATGCTTAGACTCTAGAGAAAGTAGAGATGCCGACAGGTATGCATGTATGGTGGTTAGCTCTAGGTTGTAGCCTGTACGCTCTGCCTACTGATGTTATTCTGGATTGTGATGATGTGGAGTGTGGGTGCTCCCCAGCCCAATAAATGGTCTCCATGGCACCGCACCTGCTGTCTCCTGTGTGTTCCCTCTGGAGGACAGGGCAAGTACCTAACCACCCAGTAGCATCTCTACCCCCAGGAGTGTTCACCCCACTAAGCATCCATAACAAATGGACCAATAGAAATGCTCAAAAAAACAGGAAATATTCTGGTTCCATTGACTTCCATTAAAACTTAAGACTGTTTTTGTCCTCTCCTGTAAAGTTAACATTTTGGGGATACTTGTTTTTCCTTGGACACTAACAATATGATCTCATTAATATCTGTTATTAGCCTCTTTTTAAACTGTTCGCAAATCTGTTATAAGGGTGGTCTCGTTCTAAATTGCTGCCAAATTTTGAATGGATAGGTCTTTGCAAGGTTTACGGAATAATCCCCTCACAGTGTGAATAATCATTAGTAAGTAAAGATTTTCCAGGACATATGTGGAAATCTTTATTTGAGATAGTCTAGAGAAGAATCTTCTAGCCACACTAAACTAATGTTAAGTGTTAGCATCAAACATCTAACTGTCTTCAAAGGTTCCTACCTTTTATTTTATGCATTAGTCTCTTTCTGCTCAATAGTGAGATTCTGTTCTTTCTAAACACCAAACAACCAGCCGTCAGCAACACAAGCAAACAAACAAACCTCAAACCAACCGAATGACCTAACAAGCATGATGCAGAGGAATTTCACGTCACATCACATTACATGTCAAATTATTGGTACAAGGCTTAAGCATAGACATAATTACAGGCAGCATAACAAGTTGCCTCATCCACACAACAGCAGATTTAAAGTCCCGGAGTAGCCCTGTTTCTTTCTAAGTAGGTTAATCTTGCTCTACAGTTTTCACAGCACAAAGTATGTCCAGTGGATAACTTTCCCATGTCCACTGCATTTTCATGCAAACTCGTGGGTTTAATTCCAGGAGTACTAAAAGGACACTCACAGAGTCAGTTTCATTTAAAATGGGTGATAGTAACAGAGGTAAACATAACCGACATGGGAAAGATAAAGCATAAGACCCGAAGACAGTCCAGAGTCATAAACCAAAAGACAAACCAACCAGCAACCAGACCACAAGGTATAAACAAGAGAGTAATAACCAAAAGACCACCATCATGGGTTGATGATGTCATGATGGGGTGCATTTGTCGTTTGTAGAGTCAGTGGAGGCAGGAGGAGAACCCAAAAGCATAACAGTAAATCTTTCTGACCAATCACAAAGCTGATGTGGTTTGTCCTGCCCACATAGCTTAAACAGCGCCTCCTACAGTCTTTGCGAAACTAACAAACAGCAAGTACAACACAGCTAGCACTCTAGCACTCTGCTAGACCTCCAATAGCCTGGACTCCAACACCCAGAACCGCTCTGGTGATCATGTGACTCTGACTTTTACCAGCAACCAATCACAGATCACCTCTACATTCAAACTCACCTGATTACTGTTTCCAGCCACCTGTTTATGGCCCTATTAAAGCTACTAGTTTTGTAATACACTTTGCAAAGTATTGGCACACTGAATCGTGTGTCTTTGATTGCCTTGTTTTTGTTTTTGATCATTGCTGGTTTTGTTTCTCTGTGATTTCTGATTTCACCCCGGATATCTCAAAGTCTCTACTGTTGTTGACCTCTGGCCTGTTTCTGACCTCTCTTTTGATGCCCCATTCGGTTATTGTTTGCTGCTCTCAGCTTTTGGCACCGGACTGTATCTTGACTCTGTTTTTGAATTTGGCTTTTTGCATCTAAGCCTCTAGTTTGATTCCCGAGCGCCTGGCCCAGGCTGTTGCATAACAGTGTTCAAAGAAACGGTCATGAGTTTTCTCATTTTTGATCTGTTGCTCAAAATGAGAAAAAAATTTTTTTCCACGTTTGTGCATCTGATTTCACAAGAAATGCTATCTTTCTTCAATGCCGTACACTTTTACCATTAACCCTCCTATTATGTTATGGGTCAATTTGACCTGTCTCCACACTGAGTTCTGAAAAACTGACTACTCTTTAGGGGTGTAAGAAAATATGGAATATTGGGATATTATATTTAGTGATACTGTATTAATTCTCAAAAACACAATATTGATACACAGATTCCTGGCAGACATTGAATGATTGTGTGTTGTGTTTAAAGCTCTGACCACTAGATGGCGGTATTGTAATCCATTTTCAGCTCCACTCCAACATTAACAAGCAGCACAAGGGTGCAGTGCTATTGTAAGCATTGGTAAACCTGTTCATATAGTGATGTGTTTTTATAGTAGTTATAGTATGTTTTATTAAAATTTTAAATATACCATGTGTTTTCATCTTTTGTCATCTTTTGAGAGTTAATAATCAAGTTAATTTAAACAGTGCATGTCAATTTGATACATAGCTTTACAAATGTAAATTTTTAAACATAATAGGAGGGTTAACATAAAAGGAGGGTTAAACCTGACTTTTTCGCTTTAATGTTTCAAGCCAAGCTGGACTAAACCTCTTTCACCAAACAACAGGTACCAACTTTGAATAGTCATGAGGCTATTTTGCCAGTGGATGGAAGGTAAAGGTGTAATAAAGGCAGGAACGCACTGATTTCTCTGTATCGTCTTCACTTTCAATGTAAGTCAATGGAACCAGAATTTTTGTCCAAGCCATTTTGGAGCAGCTCTATTGTTCTATTAACTGTGAGATTTGCATACGATACCAAAGGCAGCTGCTCTGTGATGTAAAAGAGTGGTGTTCCTTTAGACAGTGATGATATGCTTTATGGGTCTTTGTATCTTAATCCTGGACTGACCCAGCTGAGCATATCCAGAAGACCTGCCTCCCCCGGCCCCCACCTGATGTTTCTTCATGAAAAATAGCTTCATAATAGGCTTTTTAATCAAGTCCACCATCATCATCAATGTTCTTAGGCTCAGATCGCAGTGCAGTGATGAAGAGTTGATGTGAGAGGTTAGATGAGGGAGGCCTAGATACAAGTCCTACTTTTCTCGACTTTCATTCTCATTCAGCTTTTTTGTTTGAACCACAGTAATGGGTGATTCATGTTTTTCTCTGACCGTATGAATATTTTAACATGCTTAAAAACTCAACACAGAAGTGACTAACTGAAGTTCCGGTTGCCAGTCTAATTCGGGAAGATCCGACTCTGACCCTCGCTCTTCTTCAACATGAAACAGTAGCTATCAGAAAGCGGTTAATTGCTCCATCTAAGATAATACACTCAGCTGCTCTGGGAGAACAGGATTATTATCAAAGCCAAGTTGCCTCTTTTTTTCCACCCATCATATGATCGATCTTTCGAGGGTTATTTCCGGGGAAGCGGGAGCGAACTTTCTTCCACTTGTAGTAAAAACACCACAAGCTGAGTTTGTTTGAACTGATTAACCGCCTCATAGCAAAACGCCTGTTCCGTTTACATCTCACAACATCGCGTTTCTGCCAGAGGCTCTGACTTAATGCCCTTCTGAGGTATTTGTAATAATGAGAGGCAGACTATGTTGTGGTAGTAACAATATTAAAGAAGAGGCGGTTGCTAACTGGTTGTTGGCTCAGGTGTACAGTCCTAGGAGAAGCGTTAAATGGTATGCAGAGGTTCTTTAGATTCCTTGATTCTCTTACTTGTTGTTTACAATAATCTCTTTAAATAATTATGCATTAATGATGTGGTTTCCAACAATACATTCATGGTAAATAGGGATGCATCAATACCACAAATGCAATGTTTGTAAGTACTTGGCAATCATAATGAGTGACCCGCTTGGAAAGAAATAGTAAAAGATTTACTAGCTCTATCTTAGATGGAGTAGAATTGCAATATCTACACTGCAAGTGGGTTTTTTACACATCAAAACTGTAAGTAAAATGTAGGTAAAGTACATTTCATAGTTTTGATCCTCGTCAGTCTCTTTCCCTGACAGCGCTATAAATAGCAGGACAAATCCTGTTCCTCGGTGACAACTCACACTGTACCGAACAACACTCAACAACACAAATCTCACACTGTATAAGAACTCTCTGTCCAATTGACATGCCGTGTGAAACAACGCCTCTGCAGACAGCTCTATCTGTGGACAATTATCAAGAAAGCGGTTTCATTTAAAACAACACAATGTGTGTCCAAGTACTTAGCAGTAACGCTGAGAAATAGAGCTTCTGCAGCCTTGCATACAATGCACTAAACCGAAAAATTAGTAGGACAGTATCATCTCTCTGCAGCCAATTTACAAAGACTATGTAAACACACTATATTTTAGTGTGTTTGAAGTTTTATTCAAGATGAAATAAAAAAATAAAAAAACAAATGTGTATATATATATATATATATATATATATATATATATATATATATATATATATATATATATAGCATGTAAAGTCGTATCAACCTTTACATGCCAGCCTCTTCCGCACTGGCTAAAGCTCTCATTGTGTACACTACTCACGTATCTTTCTAGCTCTTTCCTTGTGATGAGAAAGAAAAGAGAAATGGCTGCAGTTGTGAGGTACAACGTGATTTACAATTCCTTAAACAATGAAGAAAACTAAAGTTTGATGCCAGTGGCAGTGGTAGCAAACGTTTACACACACTACCAAAAGGCACACTGGCTCTTTGTGGATCTCTTTGTTTTATGGTGTTGGTTTTTTGGGGGGTGTTTCTTGCTGTGAAGTCACATCTTTGTGTTTCGGTTGTCAGGCATGTCGGTCAAACAAGGGCTGATGAGGAGAGCTGGCTATCTAGCTGGAGCTCAGCTTATTCTAGTAGTAGTAGGCTAAGGTTGATTATCTTTGCTTTAGCTGGGCAGCACATAAAACCAGCCAACAGCCGGAACCTTAGGATGTGGTTTATACCCTCTAAAACTCACAGCTAATATCGAGGAGATCCATAAAGGGCCAGTTTGGCTTTTGCCAGTGTGTGCTAATGTTAGCCAAATTAGCTAGCCGACATTAAAGCCCAGTGGCACCAAATGTTTTTTCTCTCTCATTTGTTTAAGAATTGTAACTCACGTTATCAACTGCAGCCATTTTCATTTTCCTTGTCTCCCCTCAAGGAAAGCGCGAGAATGATAATTGAGTAGTTTTTAAAGAGAGGCTGGACGTGAAGGTCGATATGTCACAGCTTAACAAGCAGACAGTCCGTATATGCCCACTTCTTAACGAAAAAAAACTATAGTGATTTTTAAAATTGTCTTTATAGGCTGCAGAGAGACCATATTGTCCTGCCCGTGTACGTGACTGCCATTTGAGTTCAGCTGGAAGGATAACTGAGTAGTTTCTGGGACTCAGAATTGCTGTATGCTGGAAAGCTGGCTCAGTAGAGGCTTGGACCTGGTTGTGTTAACAACTGAACCCTTTTTAGCCCACAGTGGTGTCTGACGTGACTGTGAAAAGGCTTGCAGGTTGTGTGATTGTTCTTTGATTTGGGGATCGGCAGCCACATTTTTTACTTTTGTGAATGAAAAAATAAAAACAGAAATATTATTATTAAAATTATTATTAAAATTATTAAAATTATTACGATCAGAATTATTATTAACAGAAATATTATTATTAAATTGACATTATCCATAATGGCAAATAACTGATTGTGACCCAATGATAGGTGGTTTTGGAGTTTTGCGTGGTACTATTAGGCGCCCACTGGCCGCCACTTTCTTATTTTTAAATTACTTTTAATTAGTGCTGGGGCGGCACATCGGCGTAATCGATTATGAAATTACGACGATTAGCAAAACGTTCGTCGATGCGTCACAAAGATGACCACGCCTACTGAGAGCATGGATTTATTTGTGTGCATCTAAAGTTGTGAGTGTATTTCACATAGAAACACATATTTTAAAATTATTAACACATGTAAAGGCTGATTTATACTCGGTGATTTATACTAGCATTACTGCCCTCACACTTCTCTGCGTCAGCTCCGTTTACATGGTGGCTGAGCAAGACATCCAGTAGAGGGCAGTTTGGAGTAAATTAAACATGGCGGCGGTGGATGAGCTCGTAGTTCTTTATTTACTTCAAAAACAGAAAGAACGATAGTTTGTCTCCGCGCCGCGGAGAAGGTATTTTAGAAGATTTCTAATGAACGTACACCTCTCTTCAGAAAGTCCCGCCGTCTCTTCTTCGTTGTGTTCGTATGGAAGTGGTCGCGTCTTGCACTGCCCCCCACAGTCTCCAGCAGTACGAAATGAACGCAGAGTACAGACAGAAAGCTCAGCGCGTATCCGTATTTAACATTAAGAATAAATGAGTCTTTAACATGTTTCTTTCAGTAGTGTCCCTTGACTACGCACTGCTAACCACTTCTTCATCGTTCAGAACCTATAAGGCTCGTTACCGCAGGAGCTTTAAAACACATGTAGGTTCACACGCTGCTTCTCAAACGGCTCTCTGCCAAAATATATAGTCAACAAACTGTCCAATTTCTTGTGCGTTAGGTGTGTAGGCTACGTGTCATTTGTGACTCTATAAGTTGAGTCAGAACGTAGACTCTTAACCATTTATTATATATCTAGTTATTAGATTAATTGATTAATCGAAAAAAATTATCGTTAGATTAATCGATTATGAAATTAATCGTTAGGTGCAGCCCTATTCTAATCTATTCTAAGCCATAATCTTTTGTCAAACGTTTCTGTAGTAATAATCATTTGTAAAAATTATGATTATCACTAATCATATTTAGCTTGAGATTATTGATTGGTCTGACTATCTTAACTGACATTGCTTAGTAGTTGTGTTTATATTTCCATGTGTTCCCAGCATCAAATTCAAAATGGACATTTAATTTTCCAAACACAGTCAAATTTTTGAGTTTTAACATTTGAAATGTTGTCTTTGTATTGTTATCTATTAAATATAGAGTATAAATGATGTGCACGTCATTCTGTTTTTTATTTAAAGTTCACAGCATCCCAATTTTTTTGTGTTTAGGTTGTGTTTGTAATGATTCACAAGACTCAGAGGCAAAGGTACGACCTATAAGCAGCCTATTGGAAACAATGGTGAAATGCATTGAGCAGTGTACTGGGCTTGGTGGAGGCGTGATAGCCAGGAAACCAGGGGAGCTGGGACTGGAAAATCCAGGCATTGATTTCCTGTAAGAACAGAAATAGAGCAAAGACCATAACATGGCCCGACAGGCTGATGCTGGGGGTGGTGTGGCTGGGTAGATTTAGCCTGAACTGGCGTGACTAGGAAAACCTGGACTTGAAGACGGATGGCTTGATCGGACCCGGCTGGGTTAGCTTGGGCTTGGGCTTGGGCTTGGGCTTGGCCAAACAGCGATAATTAACAATACCTGGTGACTGAGTGAGGGGGTTTTGTAGAGAGCAGGTGATGAGAGACAGGTGTAGTGTGTTCTAGGCTAATTAGTATACACGGGACAGGGACCCCTGGTGGCGCTGAGCAGGATTGCTTACAGTGTTACCATTCAGACAAGTGAAGTTCAATAGGGTACATTGATTATTGTGTTGTATTTGTTTGCAGTCTTACACCATCGGCTTGGATTGAACCTCTCGTGGGCTGCGGAAGCCTTTGTGGTCAGTTGTGTGGGCCGCCAGATACAAAAGGTTATGAACCTTTGTACTATTGCATCGCTCCTTCGTTTTTGTGTATGTTGTTAACGCCCATGTTCACAGCAGAGTTTCCTAAAAGTCAAAGCCTTTTGTCCTAATGATCTACGCTCATTATTTTTCATTTAACGGCCTGTTTCTCATCTTCTTCACAATTTATCACAGTTGGCGTTCGATGCAGAGACCCGGAACCAAACACACCCATAAGAAGCATAGACGTTCTGAACAAACCCGAGCTTCGACTCCCTTCATTTGAAAGCTCTAGATTCTGATTCGCAGGGTCTAGTACATATACTCAGCCGTCGCGTTTGTTCTAAGAGGCTGTGCCGTGTAAGCTGTATACTGACTCATTCTTGTTTTCTTTGTCTCAAGCCATGAAGCATGCTGTGCTTATTCTTAAGACTAATACACGTGGCGCATTCGTTTATCATGGGCCCACAGAGCTGTGAAAAATACAGAAATTAAAGATGGTTATCACCTCCATTAAATTAGGTGTCAAGCAAAAAAAAAAAAAAAAAGAAAGAAAGAAATGCATTGCCCCTCATTTGACATTAGTATGTAAATTGGCTTATTGTGAACTCATCTTACTCTTAATATAACTCCCAGGCCTGCGCCATTTTAATATATTCGCATAACCGAGCTACAAAACATTAATTTCTGTGGCGAGTTTTGACCCGACGTGGCGTCGTGGCTGGGGTGTTGATGTTGCAGTTTGAACTTGGAGAGGGAGAGCTAATGAAGTGGGAGAGTAATCTACATTTTTTGCGCAAAAAAATAAAAAAACACCCACCAGAGTTCTCGGGACTGCTGAGGTCATGCTGCTTGAAACGTACTGTACGGGTGGCGGGGGCGGGACAATGGAGGGGGGGGGGGCAGACGGGACGTGACAATTTTCATAATGGCTCCTCAATCGTGAATCTGTAATGGAGTTCAAGCAGACCCTGGAACAGTTTGTGCCAAATAACGAGAGTTCTCCAGCCCCCACACTTTCTTCTTCCCCCATTCCGACCATTTGGTTGCAAGGCTCCAGCACAGAGAGATCCATTTGGATCCATTAGTCGCACTAAGGCCTGCATAACCTGAAAGCTAAACTCAGTACCCCATTACCCCACTCTCGTCATTAGCTGCGGAACGTCTTCCCACCCTACGCTAGCAAAATAGTAGTAAAGATAGAAAGGAGAAAGGGCAGTGAAGAGATGGTGGAGATGGAGAGGTGGGAGGAGAGGGGCACGGCTGGACTGTTGAGGGACATGGACAAATGAGCTGAGGTAGGTTTCACCACTATCTGGGTAATGGAATCAGTGAAGGCTTCTCCGTTAGTTGGCGGGAGCCGTAGGATACTGGGAAAGTCCTCCCAGTGACAGAAAGGAGAACACAAAGAGCTTTCTGAGATTATAATTAGATGAGCTTCATGGAACTCCCGTTCAAAATTCCATTTAGTTTTATAAGAATCTGTGCTGTGATCTTAAAAACTTGCAAAAAAATTTTTTTTAACAAATTTTAGTCACGTTCGGTTCCACCTGCTAACTAGGTCTCCTCCATATCACACGATGGAAGGGTGAAGGTTAGCGTGTGCTCCCACACATTTTAAAGCGCTGTCAATGGGACATCATTGGACAGCTCAGCAAGCTTGGAGTGGAATGCTAACTAATGATTCAACCCAGCCAACTGACGACCACGTTGGCTAGCATCACACTGGGTGAGGGGCCATGGTAACCTCCCAGAGTGAGGCCAATTATGCTCTCTTGGGCTCGCTTGGATGAATGTGGCATAGCCGGAGGTTGAACTCGTAGTCTCCCAGCAGGTCAGGATTTGAAAAAATCTGTAATTGTGGAAGCATTGGCAGGTGGCAGATTCTTCCTCCAGTCTTTATTTTGACTCTGCTTTGGCCACATAACAAATATCAACATAATTCAGAATCTGGGAAACTGGGACTTATATTATCATCTAACCTGGAAATATATTGTGGCTGTCCAAAGAAAAACAAGTATCCACAAAATGGCAGGACTAAAATTGGTGTCAGTGGAAGCAGAATATTTTCCAAGCTGTTCTGGAGCATTTCCATCGGTCCATAGCTGCTGCTTTTAAAAGATATAGAAAAATAATGTTTTGCTTTACAGAAAAAAAATGTTTTGCTTTAGTTGGTTTGTACAGGTTATTTCCAATGATGTTGTCAAGGAAGCTCAGAAGTGTTAGCAGATTTTAACTTTGGATATTCCAAAAAAAACCTTGATGTAATTGGGCTACAATGAATAATCACCATAGTCAATCACCAAAACTCAATGACCACATTAGTCGCTGTTAGTTGACTAGTTGTTATGTATGGTATGAGTGTTTGTGCTGACACTGAATGCCCTGGCATGTAGGCATTACTGTTTACTGGAGTGAACGGTCTTCATGACCACAAATCTGAAAGTGTGGAAGCCATTCATGTATAACTCCGTGGGTCAACACAGTATTCTGGATGTTAGCTGAGTCTCTGCAAATGTTACTTCAAGGTTGAGATCTGTAATGTTTTATATTTCGAAATACATTTTCTTTTGATCAATGAGTTGTTAGTGATGTTAACCATACACTTGAGAGCTGAACAGGAACAGGAATAGCAGTAACACTATGAAGTTCCGTCGGTCCACTCGTTTACTCATTCACTGATCACTACATAGACTGTTCTATAAAGGGGAGCAGTGTGGGGGACAGTAGATGGACTTCGGACAAAACTTACTTACACTGGAAACAAATCATCTCCACCTTTCGGCGTATAAACAGTCTGGAATGATGGACGTCATCAGATCACATCACTGTAGCATCATTTTTCAGGTTTTTTATCATGACTATAAATTTACTATCAAATATTTAATCCTGTAGTTTCTTCCATGTTTCTATTTAATCAATAAAACTACTGAGTGAAATCATTAAGCCTCATTTCTTGAGCACAGGCTTTATGTACTTAAGCTATATGTGTGGTCATATTATATTCTGTAAGCTTTATTTTTCATATTTTTATTTGATAGTTGGGATGTCTGGAATCCTGGTCACCCTGTTGGTATTAGAGCTTTTAACCCTCAGACTGAGACAAAGGTGTGTAGAAAGATGGAGCTTCCTAAAAAAACGTTATGCATTGTGGTTGTAAGCCTGTAAGCAGTGAACATTGTTTGTCCACTATGTCCATTGTGGGTAACAATATAGTGACTATATTGGGAATCTAACTGTCCAATGAGAATTCAGACAAGGCTACAAAACAGCCCACACCCTGTTTACTTGGTAGTAGCAGCGTGAGTTCGGTCTTTTGAATAGTTTAACCCAAACCAATCGCAGCAACCAATCGGTATTGAGTTCTTTTGTTTGTTTGTTTTTTGCAGGATGGACAAAGTTGTGCTTGAATGTGCATGTGTTGCATTGCTGTTATGGCAAAATGTATAGCATCGCTGTCCAATGAAAAACATAATTTTTGACAATTTTTATTTTTCCACATCATTTGAACACAACAGATGTTCATATTGTGTAAAAAAATCATGATGAATGGACCAATAGAAATGCTCCAAAAAAGCTTGTAAAAAATTCTGGTTCCATTGACTTACATTGAAAATTAAGACAGCTTTTGGCCTCTCCTGTAAAGTTTGGCCTCTCCTGTAAATGCTTGTCTTTTATTGGACAGTCATGATAGATGGAGTATGTGTTGCTGCCCAATGCACAAGTCTAAATTTTATTAAAATTAGCCAATCTATGCTCCCAATGTGGATTACATCAGAACTAATTTGACCAATGATTTGTTTAATCATGATTCGAACCTGATTCACACCTCCATTCAACATAAAAGTGGACATACAAAGAGCCAACATTCTATTCACAACGCAAGAGCTCGGTAATAGTAACATTTATGAACAAGTTGAAGACATTTGGTTTCAGCTTCATCTCTTTTGCAGCTCCACTCAAGAGATTATGCTGGAAAGTGTTTGTTTTGCTGCTGATTGTGGCTCCATGTTTGAACTGATTTCCTCTGCTTGGCACAAGACTATTCTGCATCACCTCATAGGCCCACTAAGCCAGCATCAGTCCGGATAGACGCAGGCGATAATAAATAAATAACAGTAATAAAAGTGTGATTAATCTGTGCGCTTAGATAAGAGAGATGAAAACTGTCCGTCAAAAGCCACGTTCATCGCCTCCGTCTGTGTTTCTTTGAATGTCACTGAGAATCAGAGGCAGAATCAGACTGCAGAAACGCAGCCCCAGCTGGCGCCACATCCTTCATGAACTGTAAAAGGTAATTTGCACTGTCAGCCGTCTTCCTGCCCGCACATTTCCTCAACATTAACTGCGCGATTAAAAACTCATTGACGCTCCTAATTCCACACTTAAACACATTCTCCCGTCTCCTTCTCCGGCCGTGGGAAATTCTCTTAATCTGCGCCCGCTGACGTATGCGTCCACTTCGGCTAATCGTTCCAACTGCTGCCCAGAACGGTTTAATTAAAGGGACGAACGGGGAGAGCAGAAGATCAGACTGGGTTATGGAGCCTCTAGTATCTGGAGGCTTCGTGCAGGTTGATGCTGATATTTGTTTGTGCAAATGATTCCGTATATTAAATATTAATTAGGCTGGCTCAGTCATGCACATCAGTTTTATATTGGAGTACAGTCCTCTGTTGTAACTTGAGCTGGGGTACACACACACACACACACAGTCTTGTAAAACTCTCTTTGTGGGGTATTTCCATTGATTCTCCATTGTGTAGCTAAACCTACCATTTAAGGGGTGTTTAGACAATATGTACACAATGTTGTACCAAATTTTACTTCCTTAATTAAGAGTTGGAGCTACAAGGATAGTGTTACTCACCCAAAGCTTTTTCCGTGAAATTACTCTTGCGTCTGGGTCTTCAGTAAGACTGTGCACACTTGTTAATGTGGTTTTGGACAAAGTGTGATTGACTGTATTAAAACCAACACACTGTTCAGTGGAGCTAAGCACTGCGGGCACTGCCCACAGGACACTGTTGCCTGAATGTTGCTGGTTGGTGGACTATTCTCAGTCCAGCAGTGACACTGAGGGGTTTAAACACTCAAGCAGCACTGCTGTGTCTGATCCACTAACACCAGCGCAACACACACCATGTTCATGTCACTGCACTGCTAAGAATGATCAACCTTCCTAATAGTACCTGCTCTGTGGTGGTCTTGTGGGGGTACTGATCATTGAAGAACATTAAATGATGTATGCAGAGAAATTAGATGGACTACAGTCTGTAAGTGTAGCTCCTATATGGTAAGTGGAGATGATAAAAGGGAGAATGTGTTGTACAAGAAGGTGGTTTTAATGTTATGGCTGGCGTAATCGTATATATAAACAAACAATATATATATTTAAAAAAGAATCCAACAGTATTGATAGAGTAAGTAGTGCTTTTCCATACATCAGTGTGTTTATTGAACCCTTTCCAAGCTTCTCCTTGTGAAAACAACCCAGTATTATTATCAGTTCTCATCTAATACCTGCTTTGGCTGCTCAGTACTTCATTAAGCTAAATCAAGATTGCTCCTGAAGGAACTGAACACATTCATACAATGTCTGGGGCGTCCAGGAGAAATCTGGAACTACACTTTGTTCTTCAAACTGGAGCTCAAGATCTGATCTACTTCTCTCACAATAAGATATTCATGTTACTTTGTATTGTATGTATGATTATTTACATCTGTTTTAATGATATCTGCTGTTCTTACTGGTGAAAGTTGCACAGTAGTGTACATGTACCATAAAGATATTAGGTCCCCAAGTGCTAAATACACACACAGAATAAAGTGGACCTCAGTATGGTCTTGAGCCCACCGTTGCCAAGCTCCTTCATCTTAAGCAGCTCTAAAGCCTAAGTGAAGGTCAGAGATGTTGGATGTCTCACATGGCTGGGGAGTCCTGGTGCACCTCTCCTTTAATCATCGGCTTTAGCCAGACTGATGAGCGAGGGAGAGCCTTTCCCTTTAATTGCCCCTGACGGGGTTCATTTAAGTACGCGGAGCAGGGCCGGGAATTTCTCTCCTTTCAGGGGCGAGCGGGCCCGTTTGCTCAGCTGAGGACAGTCATTAATGAAGCGTGCCTCGGCGCCCAACGACTCGGAAATCAAATATTAATGAGAATTGGTCTGCGCTTTCCGCGCCGTTCTTGAAAACACTTTGCTTTGGAACAGACTGGCACCCCATTTTCTGGGGCTGTTTTATAATGCATAGGCTTTGGGCATAGGGCACTCGTAAAGTAACAAGGTGGACGGCATAAGCAGAAAAAAACGTGTGCGCTGGAAAGGGGGGAACCAAAAGAAATATGAGCTAGCAGGGGCTGCCCACCAATCACATGTTGCCACAAGGTCTCGGGGGATCGACCTATCAAGAACTGACTTCCCTTTCATTTGATGTGTTTATGATAAGGCTGAGGGTCAGCAGGAGCCAGGAACATGTCTCTCTCTTTCTCTCTCTCTCTTTTTCTCTCTCTCTTTCTCTCTCTCCCTCTGTCTCTCTTTTTTCCCTCTCTCTCCCCATTTGTCTCTCTCTCTCGCCTGCTTTCCACTCTAGACTGGCTGAAGGGTTTGTTATCATGAGTGGCCATGAGGATGACCTTGAGACTGCTTTGTATCATGTTTCTCCCACCTCCCCCTACAATCCATAGCTTACTAGAGACAAATACAGTACTGTGTGTGTGTGTGTTTGTGTGTGTGTGCGTTTGTGTGTGTGTGTGTGTCTGTGTGTGTGTATTTCTGTGTGTATGTTTCTAGGACTTAAATGTCTTGACTTTTTGAGAAAACCAGAATCTGGTATCTGACAACATGCAATGTGAGGACCAACACAGCTGCAGACTGTGTAAAAAGCCTTTAATAAAAATCTCCAGCTATCAATGTTTTAAATATTAATTAAATTAATTAATTATTTTTTTATTTTGCTGAGTGATGTTAAGCTTACAGTTTAGATTTAGAGTTAGACTTGCATTCTTATTGAGCACCATACGCAATAGCAGTGGAGGGGGCATTAACCTGTGCTGTAGAGATTGGCAAGATGGTCCAATTATGATATTCTGATACTTCAGGAAATCTTCACAATACATAATATGCCACAATGTTCACTTTGGCAGACATCTGCTCAGTTGGAACCGAGAAAAAGAACCAGCAGTGCTACTTTTAGTATAAACATACTATCAAAACTCCAAACACAATGATTTTTATTAGTATTTGTACGTACTGTGTTGCACTAAATCCACTTAAATGGGACGATTTTTGCTCTCTTTTTTATGAAACATGCATTTGTTCAGTGTTCTACAACTACTAACAGTAACAGGGCTGCCAACTCTCCAGCATTGGCCCGTAGACTCCTGCCATTCAGTCCGATCTCCTGCCAAACTTGGATTTTCTTCCACAGTTCTATCCAAGTAAATTAAGCTCATTGTTGGATCCAAGTATCCAAACATACAGTAAGCAGGTGGTTGGTTTAGCTGATTGGTTGTCAGTATAGAGAGGCTCCGCCCACTGTTCATCACTGAAATGAGAACTGCATTTGCTTCATTTCTTGACTCACTTTGTTGTCGGGAGTTTCTCGGCTGCCTGGAACCCAAAAGCTGCAGATGAGGCAATGAAGAAGATTGTGTTGCCACTTGGTTAAGAAACTTAACTATGCATTAAAAGGCTAAGATCCATCCATCCATTATCTTCCACTTTATCCCACTAGTCGGGGTCACAGGGGGTCTGGAGCCAATCCCAGCGTCATCGGGTGAAGGCGGGGTACACCATGGACAGATCGGCAGTTCATCGCATGGCCAACACACATTCAGCAATTTAGAGTGAGGATCAACCTAACATGCATGTGTTTGGACTGTGGGAGGAAACCGGAGTACCTGGAGGAAACCCACTCAAGCACAGGGAGAACATGCACTGGACCAGGAATCCAACCCAGATCATCTTGCTGCCTAGACTAAGATCCATATTTGGAATTCAGATGTTTCTGACCTCCAACTAGGAAGTTTATAATGGAGCACTTCCTGAAGTTGGAATTCCAGTTGAGAAACTGGAGCAATTGTGTTGAATTGTTACATAATTTATCACAAAAATGCTAGATATTGTCATAACGCCCAGGTGTACCGTGTAGCTTTAGACTTGGACTTGGACTTGCTGCTTCCTTCTGTTATAATTGAACTTCAAAGTAGATTTCAAGTGCGGGTTATTAGAAAACATTGACATAACAAGGTGTTGCTTAAACCACAATGGATTATAAACAAAAACACAATCCAAAAAGTCTGGAAGCTAAAGTCAAAACTGGGAAAACCATCTGAATAATGCTCAGGAATGTCAGAAGAAACTGTGAGCGTTGGTCTAAAGCCCCTAAATGAACTAGTACAGGTGATGAACTAGGGACAGGTGACCACACCAGTTAAAATTCAGGTGGCAGTGTCCTCTGGAGGCAGGATGTGTGGGGATTGGACACTTTTCTAGCCTGTTTTTATAATATGGCCCAAAAATTTAAATGGCCATAGACTACATCGCATCTATCTTTAAACCTTTTCACAAACACTGTCAGCATCCATTATGTGGCCCCCTCAAGTAACTGCTAGCTAGAATCTGTGAAGAACATCACATCCTAGCTTAGCATTGCAGCATTAGTAGGACATGATGCTACAGACCAGATATTTAGCAAATACAGTGTGTCATAATTAGTGATCATTAGTTTGTGCATCACATTTAAAACCTTTACTGGAATCAAGGCTAGCCTGAGCAGCTGCTGAACAGCTGCACAGTTTTGGTAATGTGCTTCCAAAGTGCTGCCCCCAAACTGAAATAAAGATTTTAAGTCTGATTATTGAGTCTGATCTGATCAGATGTGTGAATTGATTAGATCAGCCAGCTTAAACGGAACCAGTCATTTAAACATAGTAGGTCAAATGCCAGCTCGCCCCTATGGTTCCGGCGGCACTGAGTAAAACATTTCTTTTGCAGCTTTATTCTACTGTTAATGGACTACAATGTTTTGTAGTAGAGTCGTTTATTGTGATTGCTATTAATTTAATAATTTATTAAACATAGATGTACTCTATTAAAATGCGTTTTAGTCCTTGTGTCGTGCTCAACAACACTCATTAACCATGGTAAATGTACTGTAACATACAGACCCCAGTGCATTATTGATTACATACATGTAGTGACATTTATATACCACATATGGGGCCCCAAGTCCTGACACTGTAATAAAACAACCCCCAGTGTTTTAGTGTAGTGGTTTGTCTGGCAACAAGCTTTCAGATGACATGTGGATCAAAATGATCAACAGTTGTGGACAGAAGTGAACATTGCTTCTTCATTCTTTTAATGTCCAGGAGATTTACGGCGTGCGGGAGGTTGGGAGGCGTATCGATCCGGCGCCAGGACCAGCTATCACAGCCAGACGCCCAGCTTTCAGCTCCGATGAATCACAGTGCTTAGTGGGAAATGGCCAGAGGAAGTGTCACTTGTATCCTGTTGTCTGAGGTTCTTTTCTTCTTTCCCCGGAGTGGCCCGAAGAAAAGGAGGTAAAAGGCTAATGGAGCCGGGGATTATTGAGTGGTAAAAGCAGAAGAGTAAGCAAATGCGTGCTTTACTAGAAAGCTTGCAGGATGGCCGCAGATGGTCAGCCGTCCATGCAAAAGCAATATGGCAGACAATGCATCTTCAGTTCATGTGCCACTATTTGGGATATGCTGAATGCATTATAAAGCCAGCTGAAATTTAAACAAGGAATTGCTGAAATGTTCACTAGAAGAAAAGGTGAGAATTGGTCAATGAAGCTGGAGATGAGTGAAAAGTCTGAAAGCAAAAATACAGACAAGGCTGCAGTTCATTTCCAAATGAAAGGAATGTGGAATATGTTTTTAGTGCATTGCATAATGAGTGTAAATCTATCATCATCTTTTAAAAACCTGTCTTAAAATACTGCATAACAAAATGAAATTGCATTCATGACAGTTTAATATCTGCTATATCTCTTTATCCCTGGCTGTGTTGCTGTCTTGACAAAAACTGAGTGGAGACTCCATCAGTTCTGACATCAGGAGTCAGGAGTAAACCCAAAAAACCCAGAGTCATGCATCACTAGCTGTAAGCTGTTACTGAGACACGCACTGTTATTATTTTATTATTATATTATTATATTAAGGTGACACGGTGCTGTAGTAGTCAGCACTGTCTCCTCACAGTAAGATGATCTGGGTTGGATTCCCGGTCCGGGTGGTTCTGTGTGGAGTGTGTATGTTCTCTCCGTGCTTGAGTGGGTTTCCTCCGGGTACTCTGGTTTCCTCCCACAGTCCAAACACATGCATACTACCTGTGGGTGTGAGAGTGTGAGTGAGTGTGTGTGGGCCTGTCCATGGTGTACCCTGCCTTTATCCAATGATGCTGAGATTGGCTCCAGCACCCCCAGTGACCCCAACTAGTGGGATAAAGTGGAAGATAATGGATGGATGGATGGATGGATGGATTATTATATTACATTTATTTATTATTATAAATTCAGTTTTGCAAGAAGCCAAGATACACCCACCTTCCACTTCATCAGGTACACCACCTTATATCAACACTCACTCTCCAGTTTATCAGCTCCACTTCCCATATTGGGGCATGTTTAGCTCTATACTTACAGACTGTGTACTTTGTTACCCTGTTCTTCTATGGTCAGGACCCCCACTGAGCAGGTATTATTTGGATGGTGGGTCATTCTGAGCGCTGCAGGGACACTGACACGGTTGTGGTGTGTTAAGTATGTGCTAGTATGACTGGATCAGACACAGCAGTGCCTGGAGAATGGTATGTTCTGTGAGGGTCCTGTGGGGGCCCTGACCATTGACTGGACCATTGAAGTACACAGAGAAACAGATGAACTACAGTCTGTAATTGTAGAACTGCAAAATGCTTCTATATGATAAGTACAGCTGATAAAATGGACAATGAGTGTAGATACAAGGGGATGAACCTGATGAAGTGGCCAGTGAGTGTATATCTATTTGAAACATTAAATGTATGAAATGATCAAAGGGCACATTATAAACATCTGTCTGTTTATCTGTATGGAGGACTAGCGTTGGGTGTTATAACAGTAGAGAGGTACAAAGGATGATGGTCTTTCAGCATTATAAGTATTCCATGTCTCAGTTCTACCTGTTTATATTTTATAGAGGTCACTGATTGGTGGCGAGGGAGTTCAAAGATAGCTGGCTAAGAAAATACAGAGCCAAAAAGAACTAAGCATGATAGCAGCTCAACAATGGCCAAAAGCAATACACACTAGTGATGCACAACTGGGTTTTTTGGATGGATGCTTGAATTGATGGAGATGGGAGATGTAGTTTTAAATAAGCAAACAACAGAGCCAGTGATAAAGAGATATAGCAGATATTAAACCGTCATAAATGTAGTTTACCCATTTTTTGTATGCATGTACGAATTATAATAACATGATAAAAATTCCATAGAAATAGATCGAGTGATGTCAGGTAGCTTGCCAAATCATTACAGCTGATTAATGTTTCAACACATCTTACTATCAGAATTCCCATATTTCACATAATGAGGCTGTTGGGAGCTCCAGCATTGAGGGGAAACTCAAAGTGATGTACTGAGAAAATCATTACTGGAGACATAATTCTGTGGAAATAAACCATTACCATCCAGTTAACTAGATCTGAAGTGACGTTCTGGTTCCAGAGCAATGAAACTTGATTATCTTGATTCCTCATTCCACAAGTCTGAATTCGGCTGATTTGCCAGTTCTATATCAAGTGGTGCAGCAGTTCTCTTGGTGTACAAGTGCAGGAATGTAACTGCAGCACCAATTACATTGTGTGAAAATTTCATGATGAATAGACCAATAGAAATGCTCCAAAATAACTCCTTCCCTTCTATCCATTATTTTCTGCTTTGTCCCACTAGTCTGGGTCACAGGGGGGGCTAGGGGCCAATCCCAGCATCATCGGGCGGAGGTACACCAGTCCATCGCATGGCCAACATACGCTCGCACCTACGGGCAATTTAGAGTTGATAAAGCTCATTGTTGCATCTAAGTATTCAAACATATAGTGAGCTGGTGGTTTGTTTAGCCGATTGGTTGTCAATGTAGAGAGAAGCTCCACCCACTGTACCTGGAGGAAACCCACTCAAGCACGGAGAGAACATACACACTCCACACAGAACCACCCGGACCAGGAATCCAACCCAGATCATCTTACTGTGAGGAGACAGTGCTGACCTCTACACCACCATACTAACCACTACACCACCATACTAACCACTACACCACTGTACTGACCACTACACCACCATACTAACCACTACACCACCATACTAACCACTACACCACCGTACTAACCACTACACCACCATACTAACTACTACACCACCATACTAACCACTACACCACCATACTAACCACTACACCACAATACTAACCACTACACCACCGTACTGACCACTTCACCACCATACTAACCACTACACCACCATACTAACCACTACACCACCATACTAACTACTACACCACCATACTAACCACTACACCACCGTACTAACCACTACACCACCGTACTAACCACTACACGACCGTACTAACCACTTCACCACTATACTAACCACTACACCACCATACTAACCACTACACCACTGTACTGACCACTACACCACCATACTAACCACTACACCACCATACTAACCACTACACCACCGTACTAACCACTACACCACTGTACTAACCACCACACCACCATACTAACCACTACACTACCAAACTAACTACTACACCACCATACTAACCACTACACCACCATACTAACTACTACACCACCATACTAACCACTACACCACCATACTAACCACTATACCACCATACTAACCACTACACCACCATACTAACCACTACACCACCATACTAACCACTACACCACTGTACTAACCACCACACCACCATACTAACCACTACACTACCAAACTAACCACTACACCACTGTACTAACCACTACACCACCATACTAACCACTACACTACCATACTAACCACTACACCACCATACTAACCACTACACCACCATACTAGCCACTACACCACCGTACTAAACACTACACCACCGTACTAACCACTACACCACCATACTAACCACTACACCACCATACTAACCACTACACCACCATACTAACCACTACACCACCATACTAACCACTACACCACAATACTAACCACTACACCACCGTACTGACCACTTCACCACCATACTAACCACTACACCACCGTACTAACCACTACACCACCATACTAACTACTACACCACCATACTAACCACTACACCACCGTACTAACCACTACACGACCGTACTAACCACTACACCACTATACTAACCACTACACCACCATACTAACCACTACACCACTGTACTGACCACTACACCACCATACTAACCACTACACCACCATACTAACCACTACACCACCATACTAACCACTACACCACTGTACTAACCACCACACCATCATACTAACCACTACACTACCAAACTAACCACTACACCACTGTACTAACCACTACACCACCATACTAACCACTACACTACCATACTAACCACTACACCACCATACTAACCACTACACCACCATACTAGCCACTACACCACCGTACTAAACACTACACCACCGTACTAACCACTACACCACCATACTAACCACTACACCACCGTACTAACCACTACACCACCGTACTAACCACTACACCACCATGCAAACCACTACACCACCGTACTAACCACTACACCACCGTACTAACCACTACACCACCTTACTAACCACTACACCACCGTACTAACCACTACACCACCATACTAACCACTACACCACTGTACTGACCACTACACCACCATACTAACCACTACACCCCCATACTAACCACTACACCACCATACTAACCACTACACCACCGTACTAACCACTACACCACCATACTAACCACTACACCACCATACTAACCACTACACCATCATACTAACCACTATACCACCATACTAACCACTACACCACCATACTAACCACTACACCACCATACTAACCACTACACCACCGTACTAATCACTACACCACCATACTAACCACTACACCACCATACTAACCACTACACCACAATACTAACCACTACACCACCGTACTGACCACTTCACCACCATACTAACCACTACACCACCATACTAACCACCACACCACCATACTAACAACTACACCACAATACTAACCACTACACCACCGTACTGACCACTTCACCACCATACTAACCACTACACCACCATACTAACCACTACACCACCATACTAACCACCACACCACCATACTAACAACTACACCACCATACTAACCACTACACCACCGTGACACCAAATTCTGGTCCCATTAAGTTAAAGTAGGTTATTCCCCTCTCCTGTAATGTTTCCTTTTTGGAGATACCTGCGAAGATAAGCTAGCTTCAGTCTTCATAACTAGATAACATTCATATGTGTAAGAATATGCTTCTATTTTATTATTATTATTATTTTTATTATTTTGAAATAATGCAGGATTAAATGGCAAAAAAATCATACCTGGTTTTATGTTACTTACAGCTGACTACGAGGGTCTTTTATCTATGCAGCACCCTCCCAGTGGCAAAAAATCCCTCAGCTGACCTTTTAAGCAACATGCCGTAATGTCATTTATGTGATAGATGTGCCATTTGCTTTGTTCATCAAGGTCTCTGTCGAGCTAATCAAGATAGGTATGCAAATGAACCTTTAATTAAATACCTTTATTAATTGAATATGATCAGGCTAATAAAACATAAGAAGATAACAGCCTTCCAGCTAAACAAATTCCAGTGCTGCTCGGAACGCTTTGACTAGCTGCTATTAAATGAATAGAATAGAAAGAGGAATGCATCCTCGCCTTGCTGGTGCACGTTATCTCATTCTGTGATGCTCAGTTTGTGTTAGTTATTGTCCAGTTCACCAGCAGTGGTCAGTTTCTGACCACAGAGTTGCTCTTGGCTGGATATTTTGGGATGTTTGGCCACTCCTAACCCAGCAATGACTTTATAACTGTGTGCAGAAGATGATCCACCAAGCAAGATAATGCCTATTTAACAGCAGTCTGGTGGTCAGATAGTGACCAATTTGGAATGAGGCAGGGGGTGGCTTACAGGCTGTTGTGATGGGCTACAGGCTGTTATAAGTGTAAAATTATTGGCACCCTTGGTACAAAGGAGCCATTAGGGCTAAGACGATATGTTTTGTCTTTATTTGCTTGATCTTATTCATTGAACGTCATTATATAACTCTCTAAAATAAATATAGGTGCCAAAAATAAAACAAAGATACCATAAACCATAACCAACTTTTGACCCAATATATATATATATATATATATATATATATATATATATATATATATATATATATATATATATATATATATATATATATGGTATCTGTTCATGATATATCTCTTAATGCTATTGATATATAATTACCCAAATTTTAAATTTTAGTCACTCGGGGACATTGTTATATTTATAAAGCTATTTTTCCAGACAGGAAACTTTTTTTACTCAGCAAAACTCTATTTTTAAATATTCAAACAGTATTAATATAGTAAGTAGTGCTTTTACATACATCACTGTGAAGAATGTGGCTTGTGGCAGCTATGCACATTATAGTGTGTGTTATAAAGTTTGTGTGCAGTTGTTTGAAGCTGAGGAACGTAAGAAAGGGCTATACTGGACATCTGAGGTCCAATCACATGCAAAAGCTTGGACACCATTGATAATCCCAATGGTTACATGAAGATTTGTTGTCTGCTTATTTAAAAGCATAACTGCTGTTTGGTTGCTGAATTGAATGTATATGTTGAAATATACAGTATATATATATATATATATATATATATATATATATATATATATATATATATATATATATATATATATATAATTGGTCATGGTGTTCAAACCTTTCCAAACGCCTGTAGGTGGACCTCATTAAGTAAGTTAGTGAATGAAAACACAAAATAGGTGTTTCCAGTAAAGTGGCCCACCTATATATATATATATATATATATATATATATATATATATATATATATATATATATATATATATATATATATATATATATATATGGTATCTGTTCATGATATATCTGTTCATGATATATCATGATATATGCTATTGATATATAATTACTCAGAAATTCTGCTTCGGGAATTCAAATTTTAGTCACTCGGGGACATTGTTATATTTATACAGCTATTTTTCCAGACAGGAAACTTTTATTTACTCAGCAAAACTCTATTTTTTAATATTCAAACAGTATTAATACAATAAGTACTTGTTTTAAGTAGTGCTTTTACATACGTCAGTGTGAAGAATGTGGCTTTGTATTGAAAGTAGTTATGCACATTATAGTGTGTGTTATAAAGTTTGTGTGCAGTTGTTTGAAGCAGTTGTTTGAAGCTATATATATTTAAAATCGGTCATGGTGTTCAAACCTTTCCAAACGCCTGTAGGTTGACCTCATTAAGTAAGTCATTGAGTGAAAACACAAGATAGGTGTTTCCAGTAAAGTGGCCCACCTGCGAACTGTACGGTTTAGTCCTACAGCCACAGAAGCTGCAGACTCGAGGGAAAAACAATAGACTGTAAGCCGCCGCCTGGGCTAAATTATTCTCCGTAGGCCTGCGGAGAGACGAGGAGATAAAATGCAAGGTGGGGATAAATAAGTGACGGAGTAAATAAATAAATAACAGCCGGCAGATAAAGCTAATCAGAATGAGGAGAATAAATGAGCTTCTCTCTCCCAGCCTTTCTGCCACTCAGCTGAGTTATTAGTTATTAAAAAATGCTCTATCTCTCTGTCCTCACCCCTCTTTCTCAGTCTTTCTCTCTCTCTCTCTCTCTCTCTCTCTAGCGACTGTCAGCAACTTTCAAATGTTTCCTTCTGTCTCCACCGAGCTTTGGTACAAACACTCTGCTTAATCTCTCTGTGATGTGCAAATGATTTGATTTTGTTTTTGATTTCTTCTTGCTGCGCTTCTTCTTCTTGGGGGGGAGGGCGGACGGACGGACGGGGGGGACTTGCGTTTGGGGAGACTGATCAAAATACAAACATTAAAAAGTTTAGGATATCAGAGCTCTTTAAAAGCTGCTTTAGTTCCATGCTTCTTCTCTCCCTCTCGTCCTTCATGAGGGACGAGCTGGTACCTGAGAGATTTGCTGTGTTTTTTAAACTGGAGCGTTTAAGAGCAGAGGAGGAAGAGAGGAAATGAGAACTCCCCTCTTTGATGTCGGAGGTTGCTCCTTCTGGCTGGGCTCGTTTGCTGCGGGACGGCTCCGTTTTCATCTGACGAAACTTTTCGCGGGTTCTTCTGTTCCGTCAGCGCAGCAAACAGCTGGAGATCAAGTTTGCAAGGAAAAAAACAGTGATTAGAAGCTGCAAAAGTGTTCTGCTGGTAAACAATGTGTTGAAAGAAGTAGAACATCAACCTCATTCGGATTACTTCTGGCAGTTTGGCAGAACTGGTTGCCCTACAGCTTTGTTTTCGAATTTTGAACTTCCACACTGTGACTGTGTGAGTAAGAAAAATAACAACAATGGTCTTCTTGAAATGCACACCTTCATTATAACTGGTGTCAGAACTTCTTTCTTGTCATCAGAATGAAGAGGAAGACCAGTTCGGAGTATAAGGTTTATTCTTAGGATATCACGGTACAGACGTTCTGTGAGCTCTCACACCCTGGTCTGGTCCGAACATGGTCTAACTTCAAACTAGTAAACACTCTGTATTTAAGTCCAGGCTGACAACAGGTCAAACCCCCCTGATCCGTCTGGCCAGAGCGTTATCTCCTAGGCATGTTCTCGGCCTCAGTTCTCGGAGTTTCCTGCCATCAAACCCTAAATGATGGGTCTCATAAAGCCCTGGCCTTCCCGCAATCTCTGTGGCATTCTGTGGACCCATCTGAAAACATACACTTTTAACAGACGCCATGGTTTATAAAAATATTCACAACACTGGAGATGCACCGATAACACCTTTGAAAGTTCTGCCATGAAGATTCCAATTCCAACTCTTTCATTCAGTATTCCAACCAATTGCAGGAAATGAGAACTCCCCTCTTTGATGTCGGAGGTTGCTCCTTCTGGCTGGGCTCGTTTGCTGCGGGACGGCTCCGTTTTCATCTGACGAAACTTTTCGCGGGTTCTTCTGTTCCGTCAGCGCAGCAAACAGCTGGAGATCAAGTTTGCAAGGAAAAAAAACAGTGATTAGAAGCTGCAAAAGTGTTCTGCTGGTAAACAATGTGTTGAAAGAAGTAGAACATCAACCTCATTCGGATTACTTCTGGCAGTTTGGCAGAACTGGTTGCCTGGCAAAAGTTTGGGGACAGTTTTGTTTTCGAATTTTGAACTTCCACACTGTGACTGTGCGAGTAAGAAAAATAACAACAATGGTCTTCTTGAAATGCACACCTTCATTATAACTTACTTGCCGAAAGAATGAAGAGGAAGACCAGTTCAGAGTATAAGGTTTATTCTTAGGATATCACGGTACAGACGTTCTGTGAGCTCTCACACCCTGGTCTGGTCCGAACATGGTCTAACTTCAAACTAGTAAACACTCTGTATTTAAGTCCAGGCTGACAACAGGTCAAACCCCCCTGATCCGTCTGGCCAGAGCGTTATCTCCTAGGCATGTTCTCGGCCTCAGTTCTCGGAGTTTCCTGCCATCAAACCCTAAATGATGGGTCTCATAAAGCCCTGGCCTTCCCGCAATCTCTGTGGCATTCTGTGGACCCATCTGAAAACATACACTTTTAACAGACGCCATGGTTTATAAAAATATTCACAACACTGGAGATGCACCGATAACACCTTTGAAAGTTCTGCCATGAAGATTCCAATTCCAACTCTTTCATTCAGTATTCCAACCAATTGCAGGAAATGAGAACTCCCCTCTTTGATGTCGGAGGTTGCTCCTTCTGGCTGGGCTCGTTTGCTGCGGGACGGCTCCGTTTTCATCTGACGAAACTTTTCGCGGGTTCTTCTGTTCCGTCAGCGCAGCAAACAGCTGGAGATCAAGTTTGCAAGGAAAAAAAACAGTGATTAGAAGCTGCAAAAGTGTTCTGCTGGTAAACAATGTGTTGAAAGAAGTAGAACATCAACCTCATTCGGATTACTTCTGGCAGTTTGGCAGAACTGGTTGCCTGGCAAAAGTTTGGGGACAGTTTTGTTTTCGAATTTTGAACTTCCACACTGTGACTGTGCGAGTAAGAAAAATAACAACAATGGTCTTCTTGAAATGCACACCTTCATTATAACTTACTTGCCGACAGAATGAAGAGGAAGACCAGTTCAGAGTATAATGTTTATTCTTAGGATATCGCGGTACAGACGTTCTGTGAGCTCTCACACCCTGGTCTGGTCCGAACATGGTCTAACTTCAAAATAGTAAACACTCTGTATTTAAGTCCAGGCTGACAACAGGTCAAACCCCCCTGACCCGTCTGGCCAGAGCGTTATCTCCTAGGCATGTTCTCGGCCTCAGTTCTCGGAGTTTCCTGCCATCAAACCCTAAATGATGGGTCTCATAAAGCCCTGGCCTTCCCGCAATCTCTGTGGCATTCCGTGGACCCATCTGAAAACATACACTTTTAACAGACGCCATGGTTTATAAAAATATTCACAACACTGGAGATGCACCGGTAACACTTTTGAAAGTTCTGCCATGAAGATTCCAATTCCAACTCTTTCATTCAGTATTCCAACCAATCGCAGGCTGCCACCTGTCTTTAAAAGGATTCAACTTACACTCCCTCTTTGCTGCCTTCAGGTGTGGGCGTTTCTATGCGCTCCTCCACACCACCACCAGTTGGGTCCCAGTCCTGGTGTCCTGGGAGGCGGCTTCGCCCCTGCTGTCCATATCCAACAGGATGAGGGTGAGGGTCTGCACGCCTGGGTCTAGGACTGGGCTTATGCCGAAGACTGTTTCTTTATGTCCTACAATAACTAACCTTCCAATTGTACACCTTATGATTA
The DNA here is from genome assembly GCA_021613375.1 of Megaleporinus macrocephalus. NCBI lineage: Eukaryota > Metazoa > Chordata > Actinopteri > Characiformes > Anostomidae > Megaleporinus > Megaleporinus macrocephalus. Next base: position 26,918,310 of record CM038714.1, read on the forward strand.
AACTTTGTTTGACATTCCTCTATGACTTGAGTCTTTTTGGCAGAACTTATTTTCTTGCCGTCAAAATGAAGCGCGAGACGAGTTCAGAGTATATGCCGCGGTACAGACATGCACTGAGAACAGTCTGATGGAAGGTCTAAAACGATCTGAATTCGACGGGCCACTGAACTCTATTTAAGTCCAGCTGACTACAGATCCAACTAACCCCAGGTCATTATCTCCTAGGGCTTGGAGGTAGATTTCCTTAGGGGGGTTCCTGCCATAAACTATGTTACTGTCATCTATATAAACAAGCTTTTTAACAGACAGCATGTGTGTAAGAAATATTTACAGTACCAATACCTGATCCTGTGTCAGCCAATATAGAGCACAGACACTAACCCTATTTAACTTAACTAGTAACTAATAATAATTATTTTTAATCATTAGGATTAATTATTTTTTTACTAATATTTGTACAATGTCATTTGAATCTACATTCTGTCACAAATCAAATATACTTAGCTTGATTGAACAGCATTTACTTGTTTAATTATACATATGTTTTCTAATAAGACCTATTTATGTTTATTCACTATATACATTTAGTATTTACCATGTTACCATGTTTAACAACTAAATGAAATTTAATGTAAATGTATATGCAGAAAAACCTGTGGTGTATATGTGATCACTCAGTAGCTTCTCTAGCTCAGCAAAAATGATACTGAATGTTGTTTCATATCCAAGTCATTTGGTCAAAGTCAAGTTCTGCATTTCACATTTCTGCCCTGTTCTCCTTTAGTCTTGTCTACTTCCATCTATTCTTCCTAACATGTGCCTCTGGTTGTGTCCGAAATTGCCTACTTACCTACGACTCAGTAGGTGAAATCAGTGAGCAATCAGAAGTAGTATATCCGATTACTCAGTATTCATTGAGTAGTATGTGAAGGTTACCTGGACGACCTCCTGAACTGGGAGACAGTTTTAAGTGGGCGGTGCAGCACACTGTGCTCTCCCATGATTCAACCAGAGCCTCGGGTGAATTCAAAGCAGTTCTTGATTGTGATTGATTTATTGATTATATTGATTATTGGTGGTCTGATGTCTTGCGTCACAAGACGTTGGTAAGATGGTAGATGCAGTGCGTCCAAGGTGGCGTCGATACTAAAAACACGTGTACTGAAACAGTACCTACTGACTTATTAAGTAGTTGTCTATTTGCCTACTACTCAGTAGTAAATCAGTAGGCGAGCGCGGCTAGTATGTCTGAATACTCAGTAGTGAAATCAGTAGGCAAGTGCGGCTAGTATGTCTGAATACTCAGTAGTAAATAAGTAGGCGAGTGCGGCTAGTATGTCTGAATACTCAGTAGTGAAATCAGTAGGCGAGTGCGGCTAGTATGTCTGAATACTCAGTAGTAAAATAAGTAGGCGAGTGCGGCTAGTATGTCTGAATACTCAGTAGTAAATCAGTAGGCGAGTGCGGCTAGTATGTCTGAATACTCAGTAGTGAAATCAGTAGGCGAGTGCGGCTAGTATGTCTGAATACTCAGTAGTAAATCAGTAGGCGAGCGCGGCTAGTATGTCTGAATACTCAGTAGGTAAATCAGTAGGCGAGCGCGGCTAGTATGTCTGAATACTCAGTAGTAAATCAGTAGGTGAGCGCGGCTAGTATGTCTGAATACTCAGTAGTGAAATCAGTAGGCGAGCGCGGCTAGTATGTCTGAATACTCAGTAGTAAATCAGTAGGCGAGCGCGGCTAGTATGTCTGAATACTCAGTAGGTAAATCAGTAGGTGAGCGCGGCTAGTATGTCTGAATACTCAGTAGTAAATCAGTAGGCGAGTGCGGCTAGTATGTCTGAATACTCAGTAGTGAAATCAGTAGGCGAGCGCGGCTAGTATGTCTGAATACTCAGTAGTGAAATCAGTAGGCGAGCGCGGCTAGTATGTCTGAATGCTCAGTAGTAAATCAGTAGGCGAGCGCGGCTAGTATGTCTGAATACTCAGTAGTAAAACGGTAGGCGAGCGCGGCTAGTATGTCTGAATACTCAGTAGTAAAACAGTAGGCGAGCGCGGCTAGTATGTCTGAATACTCAGTAGTAAATCAGTAGGCGAGCGCGGCTAGTATGTCTGAATACTAAGTAGTAAATCAGTAGGCGAGCGTGGCTAGTATGTCTGAATACTCAGTAGTAAATCAGTAGGCGAGCGTGGCTAGTATGTCTGAATACTCAGTAGTAAATCAGTAGGCGAACGTGGCTAGTATGTCTGAATACTCAGTAGTGAAATCAGTAGGTGAGCGCGGCTAGTATGTCTGAATACTCAGTAGTAAATCAGTAGGCGAGCGCGGCTAGTATGTCTGAATACTCAGTAGTAAATCAGTAGGTGAGCGTGGCTTGTATGTCTGAATACTAAGTAGTGAAATCAGTAGGCGAGTGCGGCTAGTATTTCTGAATACTCAGTAGTGAAATCAGTAGGCGAGCGCGGCTAGTATGTTTGAATACTCAGTAGTAAATCAGTAGGTGAGCGCGGCTAGTATGTCTGAATACTCAGTAGTAAATCAGTAGGTGAGCGCGGCTAGTATGTCTGAATACTCAGTAGTAAATCAGTAGGTGAGCGCGGCTAGTATGTCTGAATACTCAGTAGTAAATCAGTAGGTGAGCGCGGCTAGTACGTCTGAATACTCAGTAGTAAATCAGTAGGTGAGCGCCGCTAGTACGTCTGAATACTCATTAATGAAATCAGTAGGCGAGCGCGGCTAGTATGTCTGAATACTCAGTAGTAAATCAGTAGGTGAGCGCAGCTAGTACGTCTGAATACTCATTGATGAAATCAGTAGGCGAGCGTGGCTAGTACGTCTGAATACTCAGTAGTAAATCAGTAGGCGAGCGCGGCTAGTATGTCTGAATACTCAGTAGGTAAATCAGTAGGCGAGCGCGGCTAGTATGTCTGAGTACTCAGTAGTAAATCAGTAGGCGAGCGCGGCTAGTATGTCTGAATGCTCAGTAGTAAATCAGTAGGCGAGCGCGGCTAGTATGTCTGAATACTCAGTAGTAAAACAGTAGGCGAGCGCGGCTAGTATGTCTGAATACTCAGTAGTAAAACAGTAGGCGAGCGCGGCTAGTATGTCTGAATACTCAGTAGTAAATCAGTAGGCGAGCGCGGCTAGTATGTCTGAATACTCAGTAGTAAATCAGTAGGCGAGCGTGGCTAGTATGTCTGAATACTCAGTAGTAAATCAGTAGGCGAGCGTGGCTAGTATGTCTGAATACTCAGTAGTAAATCAGTAGGCGAGCGCGGCTAGTATGTCTGAATACTCAGTAGTAAATCAGTAGGCGAACGTGGCTAGTATGTCTGAATACTCAGTAGTGAAATCAGTAGGTGAGCGCGGCTAGTATGTCTGAATACTCAGTAGTAAATCAGTAGGCGAGCGCGGCTAGTATGTCTGAATACTCAGTAGTAAATCAGTAGGTGAGCGTGGCTTGTATGTCTGAATACTCAGTAGTGAAATCAGTAGACGAGCGCGGCTAGTATGTCTGAATACTCAGTAGTGAAATCAGTAGGCGAGCGCGGCTAGTATGTCCGAATACACAGTAGTAAAAACAGTAGGCGAGCGCGGCTAGTATGTCTGAATACTCAGTAGTGAAATCAGTAGGCGAGCGCAGCTAGTATGTCTGAATACTCAGTAGTGAAATCAGTAGGCGAGCGCAGCTAGTATTTCTGAATACTCAGTAGTGAAATCAGTAGGCGAGCACGGCTAGTATGTCTGAATACTCAGTAGTGAAATCAGTAGGCGAGCGCGGCTAGTATGTCCGAAAACACAGTAGTAAAAACAGTAGGCGAGCGCGGCTAGTATGTCCGAATACACAGTAGTGAAATCAGTAGGCGAGCGCGGCTAGTATGTCTGAATATTCAGTAGTAAATCAGTAGGCGAGCGCGGCTAGTATGTCTGAATACTCAGTAGTGAAATCAGTAGGCGAGCGCGGCTAGTATGTCTGAATACTCAGTAGTAAATCAGTAGGCGAGCGCGGCTAGTATGTCTGAATACTCAGTAGTGAAATCAGTAGATAAGCAAGGCTAGTTTGTCTGAATACTCAGTAGTAAATCAGTAGGCGAGCGCGGCTAGTATGTCTGAATACTCAGTAGTGAAATCAATAGGTGAGCGCGGCTAGAATGTCTGAATACTCAGTAGTGAAATCAGTAGGCGAGCGTGGCTAGTATGTCTGAATACTCAGTAGTAAATCAGTAGGTGAGCGCGGCTAGTATGTCTGAATACTCAGTAGTAAATCAGTAGACGAGCGCGGCTAGTATGTCTGAATACTCAGTAGTGAAATCAGTAGGTGAGCGCGGCTAGTATGTCTGAATACTCAGTAGTAAATCAGTAGGTGAGCGCGGCTAGTATGTCTGAATACTCAGTAGTAAATCAGTAGGTGAGCGCGGCTAGTATGTCTGAATACTCAGTAGTAAATCAGTAGGTGAGTGCGGCTTGTATGTCTGAATACTCAGTAGTAAATCAGTAGGCGAGCGCGGCTAGTATGTCTGAATACTCAGTAGTGAAATCAGTAGGCGAGCGCGGCTAGTATGTCTGAATACTCAGTAGTGAAATCAGTAGGTGAGCGCGGCTAGTATGTCTGAATACTCAGTAGTAAATCAGTAGGCGAGCGCGGCTAGTATGTCTGAATACTCAGTAGTGAAATCAGTAGGCGAGCGCGGCTAGTATGTCTGAATACTAGCCGCCTACTGATTTCAGTATTGAAATCAGTAGGCGAGCGCGGCTAGTATGTCTGAATACTCAGTAGTGAAATCAGTAGGCGAGCGCGGCTAGTATGTCTGAATACTCAGTAGTGAAATCAGTAGGTGAGCGCGGCTAGTATGTCCGAATACACAGTAGTGAAATCAGTAGGCGAGCGCGGCTAGTATGTCTGAATATTCAGTAGTAAATCAGTAGGCGAGCGCGGCTAGTATGTCTGAATACTCAGTAGTGAAATCAGTAGGCGAGCGCGGATAGTATGTCTGAATACTCAGTAGTAAATCAGTAGGCGAGCGCGGCTAGTATGTCTGAATACTCAGTAGTGAAATCAGTAGATAAGCAAGGCTAGTTTGTCTGAATACTCAGTAGTAAATCAGTAGGCGAGCGCGGCTAGTATGTCTGAATACTCAGTAGTGAAATCAGTAGGTGAGCGCGGCTAGAATGTCTGAATACTCAGTAGTGAAATCAGTAGGCGAGCGTGGCTAGTATGTCTGAATACTCAGTAGTAAATCAGTAGGTGAGCGCGGCTAGTATGTCTGAATACTCAGTAGTAAATCAGTAGACGTGCGCGGCTAGTATGTCTGAATACTCAGTAGTAAATCAGTAGGTGAGCGCAGCTAGTATGTCTGAATACTCAGTAGTAAATCAGTAGGTGAGCGCGGCTAGTATGTCTGAATACTCAGTAGTAAATCAGTAGGTGAGCGCGGCTAGTATGTCTGAATACTCAGTAGTAAATCAGTAGGTGAGTGCGGCTTGTATGTCTGAATACTCAGTAGTAAATCAGTAGGCGAGCGCGGCTAGTATGTCCGAATACACAGTAGTGAAATCAGTAGGTGAGCGCAGCTAGTATTTCTGAATACTCAGTTGTGAAATCAGTAGGCGAGCGCAGCTAGTATTTCTGAATACTCAGTAGTGAAATCAGTAGGCGAGCGCGGCTAGTATTTCTGAATACTCAGTAGTGAAATCAGTAGGCGAGCGCGGCTAGTATGTCCGAATACACAGTAGTAAAAACAGTAGGTGAGCGTGGCTAGTATGTCCGAATACACAGTAGTGAAATCAGTAGGCGAGCGCGGCTAGTATGTCTGAATATTCAGTAGTAAATCAGTAGGCGAGCGCGGCTAGTATGTCTGAATACTCAGTAGTGAAATCAGTAGGCGAGCGCGGCTAGTATGTCCGAATACTCAGTAGTAAATCAGTAGGCGAGCGCGGCTAGTATGTCTGAATACTCAGTAGTGAAATCAGTAGATAAGCAAGGCTAGTTTGTCTGAATACTCAGTAGTAAATCAGTAGGCGAGCGCGGCTAGTATGTCTGAATACTCAGTAGTGAAATCAGTAGGTGAGCGCGGCTAGAATGTCTGAATACTCAGTAGTGAAATCAATAGGCGAGCGTGGCTAGTATGTCTGAATACTCAGTAGTAAATCAGTAGGTGAGCGCGGCTAGTATGTCTGAATACTCAGTAGTAAATCAGTAGACGAGCGCGGCTAGTATGTCTGAATACTCAGTAGTAAATCAGTAGGTGAGCGCGGCTAGTATGTCTGAATACTCAGTAGTAAATCAGTAGACGAGCGCGGCTAGTATGTCTGAATACTCAGTAGTAAATCAGTAGGTGAGCGCGGCTAGTATGTCTGAATACTCAGTAGTAAATCAGTAGGTGAGCGCGGCTAGTATGTCTGAATACTCAGTAGTAAATCAGTAGGTGAGCGCGGCTAGTATGTCTGAATACTCAGTAGTAAATCAGTAGGTGAGTGCGGCTTGTATGTCTGAATACTCAGTAGTAAATCAGTAGGCGAGCGCGGCTAGTATGTCTGAATACTCAGTAGTGAAATCAGTAGGCGAGCGCGGCTAGTATGTCTGAATACTCAGTAGTAAATCAGTAGGTGAGTGCGGCTTGTATGTCTGAATACTCAGTAGTAAATCAGTAGGCGAGCGCGGCTAGTATGTCTGAATACTCAGTAGTGAAATCAGTAGGCGAGCGCGGCTAGTATGTCTGAATACTAGCCGCCTACTGATTTCAGTATTGAAATCAGTAGGCGAGCGCGGCTAGTATGTCTGAATACTCAGTAGTGAAATCAGTAGGCGAGCTCAGCTAGTATGTCTGAATACTCAGTTGTGAAATCAGTAGGCGAGCGCAGCTAGTATTTCTGAATACTCAGTAGTGAAATCAGTAGGCGAGCACGGCTAGTATGTCTGAATACTCAGTAGTGAAATCAGTAGGCGAGCGCGGCTAGTATGTCCGAATACACAGTAGTAAAAACAGTAGGCGAGCGCGGCTAGTATGTCCGAATACACAGTAGTGAAATCAGTAGGCGAGCGCAGCTAGTATTTCTGAATACTCAGTTGTGAAATCAGTAGGCGAGCGCAGCTAGTATTTCTGAATACTCAGTAGTGAAATCAGTAGGCGAGCACGGCTAGTATGTCTGAATACTCAGTAGTGAAATCAGTAGGCGAGCGCGGCTAGTATGTCCGAATACACAGTAGTAAAAACAGTAGGTGAGCGTGGCTAGTATGTCCGAATACACAGTAGTGAAATCAGTAGGCGAGCGCGGCTAGTATGTCTGAATATTCAGTAGTAAATCAGTAGGCGAGCGCGGCTAGTATGTCTGAATACTCAGTAGTGAAATCAGTAGGCGAGCGCGGCTAGTATGTCTGAATACTCAGTAGTAAATCAGTAGGCGAGCGCGGCTAGTATGTCTGAATACTCAGTAGTGAAATCAGTAGGCGAGCGCGGCTAGTATGTCTGAATACTCAGTAGTAAATCAGTAGGCGAGCGCGGCTAGTATGTCTGAATACTCAGTAGTGAAATCAATAGGTGAGCGCGGCTAGAATGTCTGAATACTCAGTAGTGAAATCAGTAGGCGAGCGTGGCTAGTATGTCTGAATACTCAGTAGTAAATCAGTAGGTGAGCGCGGCTAGTATGTCTGAATACTCAGTAGTAAATCAGTAGACGAGCGCGGCTAGTATGTCTGAATACTCAGTAGTAAATCAGTAGGTGAGCGCGGCTAGTATGTCTGAATACTCAGTAGTAAATCAGTAGGTGAGCGCGGCTAGTATGTCTGAATACTCAGTAGTAAATCAGTAGGTGAGCGCGGCTAGTATGTCTGAATACTCAGTAGTAAATCAGTAGGTGAGTGCGGCTTGTATGTCTGAATACTCAGTAGTAAATCAGTAGGCGAGCGCGGCTAGTATGTCTGAATACTCAGTAGTGACATCAGTAGGCGAGCGCGGCTAGTATGTCTGAATACTCAGTAGTGAAATCAGTAGGTGAGCGCGGCTAGTATGTCTGAATACTCAGTAGTAAATCAGTAGGCGAGCGCGGCTAGTATGTCTGAATACTCAGTAGTGAAATCAGTAGGCGAGCGCGGCTAGTATGTCTGAATACTAGCCGCCTACTGATTTCAGTATTGAAATCAGTAGGCGAGCGCGGCTAGTATGTCTGAATACTCAGTAGTGAAATCAGTAGGCGAGCGCGGCTAGTATGTCTGAATACTCAGTAGTGAAATCAGTAGGTGAGCGCGGCTAGAATGTCTGAATACTCAGTAGTGAAATCAGTAGGCGAGCGTGGCTAGTATGTCTGAATACTCAGTAGTAAATCAGTAGGTGAGCGCGGCTAGTATGTCTGAATACTCAGTAGTAAATCAGTAGACGAGCGCGGCTAGTATGTCTGAATACTCAGTAGTAAATCAGTAGGTGAGCGCGGCTAGTATGTCTGAATACTCAGTTGTAAATCAGTAGGTGAGCGCGGCTAGTATGTCTGAATACTCAGTAGTAAATCAGTAGGTGAGCGCGGCTAGTATGTCTGAATACTCAGTAGTAAATCAGTAGGTGAGTGCGGCTTGTATGTCTGAATACTCAGTAGTAAATCAGTAGGTGAGCGCGGCTAGTATGTCTGAATACTCAGTAGTGAAATCAGTAGGCGAGCGCGGCTAGTATGTCTGAATACTCAGTAGGTAAATCAGTAGGCGAGCGCGGCTAGTATGTCTGAATACTCAGTAGTGAAATCAGTAGGCGAGCGTGGCTAGTATGTCTGAATACTCGGTAGTGAAATCAGTAGGTGAGCGCGGCTAGTATGTCTGAATACTCAGTAGTAAATTAGTAGACGAGCGCGGCTAGTATGTCTGAATACTCAGTAGTGAAATCAGTAGGTGAGCGCGGCTAGTATGTCTGAATACTCAGTAGTAAATCAGTAGACGAGCGCGGCTAGTATGTCTGAATATTCAGTAGTAAATCAGTAGGCGAGCGTGGCTAGTATGTCTGAATATTCAGTAGTAAATCAGTAGGCGAGCGTGGCTAGTATGTCTGAATACTCAGTAGGTATTGAGGTGAACGGTACCTGGATGACCTCCTGAATCAGCAGTCATTTCTATGTAGGTGAACACAGCACACTGTGTATCCCATGGTTCACCTGGAGCCGCGGATGAATCCAAAGCTGAGTAAATAAACGTTGAAAAGCGAAACGTCGGCTGTGTGTACGTAGCTACTGCTAGTGAACTGCCGCTACAGAAGTTAGCGCTACTGCTGAGATAAACAATGATTACATTCCTCCCGTTTCATCTTCTCTGATCTACAGCTCCACACCGTCTGATACATAATCAGATAAAAACACAGATCAGAGTCACTAAAAGATCTAAATCTGTCAGTAAACGAGCTTTTAAATGAGTAGCAGGACTTTTACGGTGGTGGTCTGACGTCTTGCTAACAGGACGCTGGTAATATGGTGAACGTAGTACGTCTGAGATTGTGTAGCTACTAAAACTCTCCTACTGGAACTACCTACTAGTCTACCGCTCGAGCAGTACGTACTGACTCTAATCCAGTACCTACTGACTAGTAGGCGATTTCGGACGCACTCTTTGTTTTGGTTTCATAGCTCCGCCCTCAGGGTACACCCGTCCCCTGATGTCTGTTTATTATCTCAGCACTCTGTTATTAGTCTCAACTGTGTCTTGTTCCGTGTGTGCTTTCTGTACGTCAGGTACTCAGTCTTGTTGTAGTCATGCATTGTGGTGTTTGTTCTGTTTTCCTGTGATTGGTTTCCCGGCCCTTCTCCATGTTCACTATTTATCGTTCGAGATTCTTTGCTTTGTTTCTGCTCCTGGTCCTCTGTTCCTAGTTTGTTCATCCGTTTACTTCCTCACAGTTGCAAGTCGTTTGTTTTCTTTATTTTTTCTTTTTGTTTTCTCTGCTGGTTCAATCATGGACTTTGCTGAATTACTCTCCACTGTTTCACGATTCATTGACTCTGTTTACATGGACATTAATAAACATGACTCCTAAATACATCCTGTTTCCATGACTCCTACGCTACACTGCAGCTTCTTCACAGGCCACATATTTTGTTTTGTTTTGTTCTTTCCAATATGTTAAGTTCAGCAAATAATCAGTAATTGTATATTATAATGTGTATAAAGGGTTTTCTTCATAGAGGAAACAGGTAACAATGTTACATTATATTAAAGCGTCAGAATCATTCAGATGGTACTCTGGCTTATAACAGGAAGTATGGTGTCTCTGTCTTTGTCACTCAATTTATGATTAATGGACAAATTGAAAAATGCTCTAAAATAGCTTGGAAAACATTCTGGTTCCATTGACTTTTAGTCAGTTTCAATGGTGCAAGGAGCGCAAATCTTGGGCTGTGGACAATGTGAAACATGTATTGTTCTCTGATGAGTCCACCTTTACTGTTTTCCCCACATCCGGGAGAGTTACGGTGTGGTGAAGCCCCAAAGTAGCGTACCACCCAGACTGTTTCATGCCCAGAGTGAAGCATGGGGGTGGATCAGTGATGGTTTGGGCTGCCATATCATGGCATTCCCTTGGCCCAATACTTGTGCTAGATGGGCGCATCACTGCCAAGGACTACCGAACCATTCTGGAGGACCATGTGCATCCAATGGTTCAAACATTGTATCCTGAAGGCGGTGTCGTGTATCAGGATGACAATGCACCAACACACACAGCAAGACTGGAGAAAGATTGGTTTGATGAACATGAAAGTGAAGTTGAACATCTCCCATGGCCTGCACAGTCACCAGATCTAAATATTATTGAGTCACTTTGGGGTGTTTTGGAGGAGCGAGTCAGGAAACGTTTTCCTCCACCAGCATCATGTAGTGACCTGACCACTATCCTACAAGAAGAATGGCTTAAAATCCCTCTGACCACTGTGCAGGACTTGTATATGTCATTCCCAAGACCAATTGAGTTTCATTGAATTCAGTTTCATTGTCCAATATATATATATATATATATATATATATATATATATATATATATATATATATATATATTTTTTTTTTTTTTTTTTTTTTTTTTTTTTTTTTTATCGGTCTCTGTTTCTGGATAGTAGTGTCACTCTTACCACTGCAGTGACATGATGTGCTGTGCTGTGTTACAACCCCTGTTGTAATTTTTGCCAGCTCTGCTGTTCTCTTGTTCCAGGTGTAGCCTGTCTGCGTGTCATTGTCTGTGAGGTCTCCCTGTTCCTGGTTGGTTGCCCGGTTCTCAGCGTTCCTCTAAAAGCGAAGTCGAGTTCAGCGGTTACCAGACTGCTGTCTCGGTTCTTGTATTATTGTGATTAGTTTGATTGTTATTAGTGTTCCTCACCATAGCATGTTTGTGTATTGCCCCGTTTGCCCTGCTAGCTGATTGTAAATAACCTGTAAATATACATTGCTTCTTGTACATATTGTGAGTAGCGTGTAGTGAGGTGTTTGATGCCGTTTAGGTTTGTATGTTCATTTTTTCTCCTGGTTATCTCTAGTGAGTGAGTTTAAGAAGATCTGTGTCTTTTTGTTTCACTTTGTTTTGGGAAGATGCTCTTATTGTTTGTTGTGTTGGCCTTGTCAACTCCCAAAGTTTAAATACTCTGCTTAATAAAAAAAAAAAAAAAAAAACGTAATGAGAAATGACAGTTGTCTCAGTTTGCTTCTCTGTTTCCGGTCGGACCCTCGACCCGGCCGTAACAGCTGGTACGAGTGGATCAGACACAGCAGTGCTGCTGGGGTTTTTAAACACTGTGTCCACTCACTGGTCACCCTATTAGACATGCCTATCTTCCTGGTCCACCATGTAGATGTAAAGTCAGAGACGTTAGCTCATCTGTTACTGTAGAGTTTGTGTTGGTTATTCAGTAGTCCGTCATCAGTGGTCATAGGATGCTGCCCACAGGGCTCAGTTGGCTGGATGTTGGTGGACTATTCTCAGTCCAGCAGTGACACTGAGGTGTGTCCAGTGATATATATATATATAGTGTGCTTTCCCTATAGACTTGATTCAGTCAGTCGTTGGTAGACTTTCTAGTGCCGTGCTTGTCAATTTAAATTTATTCTTGAGAAGTGCACATATGTAGACCTACCAAGGTCACACAAATGCAGACACATGCACATATGCATACCCACCTACCTCATCATTAATATGTGACATGTTTGCTTTGGCAAGGCAGAATCTGTTAGGGTGTTAAGATGGAAGATGGTATTATTAGTGTCAACACCAGAAATCCAGTCAATGCTCGCTGGGGTATTATTGTCATTTTGCTTTACATTCAGTTTACAAACCTTACACTAGTTAGTTCATCATTTCAGTAATTACACAGTTGTTAATGAATTACATTTACTGCACGTATTGCTTCTTAATCACCACTTTTTACCACTTATTCCATCATAATAATCAGATTATTATCACAACTTATAAATTATAATGCAAATGGCACTTCTTCTTCATATTTAGAATACTTCTTTTTTTGTTTGTTGTTTCTTCCGCTTCCACTTCACTCTGTACCATAAAGGAGAATCATTGAATTCAGAAGAATTCAGACAGAATTTGATTTTTGTTTTAGTGTTTTCTTGCCAAGATCATCAGTCATCATTGCATTTACATTTTCCTCTTATTGACTACATGTCCTTAGATGATTTAACCTTTAATGTGATTGACAGGAGTGGTAGATGGTATCAAAACCCCATATAGTCTGTATTTCAGCTTCTATTGAATCTTCACAAGGACGTAGAGTAAGCATGGACAAAAGTGATGCATTCCCAACAATATATATATTGTCTCCACCAATAATTTGATCCCCTCTGAAAAAAGCCAGATCTGTCAACATCTGATTAACTTCAAGGTGAAAAAAGGGTTAAATCAGACTAAACGTATATGGCCAGTGTGATTGGCTGTGCCTTCCCCTGTTCATGTGATAGCTATGTTTGGTTACTAGCAGCCCCAAAACTGGAAGGAAAGCTTTCCAGTCATATGAGAGACTCACTGTGCAACACTGGGTGACACATGACACAAAAGCAAGTGAGGATGGCAGCAAACAAGAAGAGGGTGGACATAAGGAGCTACTTTTCAAAGAAATGTGTAAGTCAAATGAAATGATTCCTTCATAATAGCGTTAATGGTGATGCTTGGCTTTGGCGTGCAGCATACAGCAGGCCAACATCGTCTGTAGCTTTGAATAACATGGTTTGGAAATTAACTGCACAACAAACTGCCAACTGTCAGTTCTCTTACTGTCTCCCAGAGTAGCAACTTCGGTTGAAATTCACAATGTCAGAGACCTGCTGGGGTAGATTCATAGGTCCCCACCAAAGTCAAGAGCAAATCTACGCCCTTGACATAATCAGTTAAGAAGGTATGTTTGGGTGATTGAAATTGTCTTATGGGTGTTTAGACTTCATTTTCTGCCAAAAGGTTTCAAATCAAAGAATAAAAGCATCAAGCGAAATGTTGAGTATCAGAGTGTTCAACATATGTTGCAAATACAAATGACAGTTGAATAAAATTGAACTGAAAAAGGAGATTAATAATAATTTCCACTGATTTAGATGAAAACTATATACTTATTATCAGTCATTTGGTCCCATATGCTGAATTTTCTCTGCTACATTTGATTTGCTCCTGAGTTTTGGCAGATTGGAATGATGGCGGAGTCTTAAAAGAACTGCATTCTGTATAGATTGGCTGTTTTGGAGTGACAGGCTTTCTAAACATATAGCCACTAAACGTGAACAAGCATGCCAGCATAACTGACGTTATGGGCAATGTTTGTTGTGTTCCTTTTTAATGATCAGAGTAACACAATGTTCAGGTTCCTGTCATGTTTTGCCCATTAAAGAATATTCAATTCCAGCATTCTGTAACTGTCATGCTGAAATAGAGAGCTAGTTTCACTGACTGACACATGTGCTTTCTGCAGGTAGAAACAAGAAATGACTGACAGCCTTCAAAACCGCCTAGAACATAATGGCCAGCCATGAAATGTCAACTTTTATGTTTCCCACTCTTGACTGTGTTTGTGCTGTGTTAAACATTATGCCAACCCACAGCCCTGCAGATTCAATGATTTTCTGCCCCAACACATTTGACCCACTTAACGAAGGGCTTGATGCTTACAGTATCACAATACATTGTGGTATATCAGCACCGTCCAAAGGTTTCATCAATCTCTAAAATTGCAACTTTACAGAAGAGGCCAAAAATCTTCTTCACTATTAATGTAAGTCTATGGAACCAGAAATATTTACAAGCTATTTTGGAGCATTTGTGTTTGTCACTATATAAAGAGCAGCTATTATGTTCAAATTATGTAAAAAAAAAAATAAAAATCGACCAAAATTGATTTTTTCTTTGGATAGATATTTGGAATATTAAATTGTAATCTCATTATCATTATTTAGAGAAAAACCAAATTTGATCAGAAATCAATGCAGAATTCAGTTGATTTCTCTTCCCACTGTATGTTATTACTATTATTTCTGAGTAACGCATGCTAGTCACTGTAATAAGAGAACACTGAGAACACAAAGTGTTGAAATCTGTCAAACCAGTGAAGCTGAGGGAGCCAAGCAGCCCCATGGAATATTACAAAACATGGCAGCCAATGTTAAAATAAGTAGTTCATGCCGAAGTGCCTCTTTAACCTTCCTAGTAGTTTCAGTTTAGCAAGAACAGATAATCTGCTGAACTTCCCTGCGTGCAGAAATCCTGTTACTGTTGTACAGTTTTGCAGCGGAGAGGTCTTTCCACAGTCACACCCTTTGATAATACGGGCATTAGAGAAATTAGAGCTATTTAGACTGCTTAAATGATCAAAGAAGCTACAATCTGACGTCTCCTGCATACGTTCCTGAGAAGGAGATTTGAAGAAGAAAAAAAAAAGAAGAAGACTCTGAAGTTTCTAATTAAGAGCTGTTTGGGAACTTCACTTTCTCTAAAGGATCTCTTATGTGAGTTCAGATTAGGTTCAACCATAATGCAACCTGCTGGATTTCATAGTTAGAGGTAGGTAGAGTGGAGCGAGAAGATGCAGAGGGAATTGAATCGTTTGAGTGCGAATAAGAGAGAGAGAAAGAGAGAGAGAGAGTAGAACAGTTAAAGCCAGTTTTACACCTTGCCCTAAAAGCCTGCTATTCTCTCTGTAATTAAAAGGAGACGGAGGTGTAGGGCCGCCTAAGCCGGCAGAGAGAGCTGCGAAAGAAGAGAACGAACACGAACGTTTTGCCTCCCACTTCATTAACCCTTTTAATGCCTCCACGAGAAAGCACCTTTTCATCTTCTCTCATTATGTGGTGGAGAACTTTTTTCCTGTAACGCTGATGAAATATATTTCGATGGAATTCTGGTTTCACAGATTTACACGTATAAGAGTTCTTACGGCTTGTGAAGCTTCTATGAACTTCAAAAAGGTTTTTCATACTCGCATATTCCGTTTCTCAAAATGGTTCAGTCATCTATTTAAAAAAGTGATTCTTCATGCAGCCATGCAAAGAAGACTACACTATATGGACAAAAGTATTGGGACACACGTCTAAGTCATTGAATTCAGGTGTTTCATTCAGGCCTATTGCCACAGGTGTATACAATCAAGCAGCTAGTCCTGCAGTCTGTCTTTACTTGGGCTATTCTAAAGAGTTCACTGAATTCCAGAATGGGGCTGTAAGACGATGGCACCATCGAGTCCGTTTAAAAATGTCTTGTTGTCCTCTTCACTGTAAGTGGCATTATTGAAAATGTGTCAGACTAGGTAAATTTACAGAGTAGGGTGGGCGAGTACTGAGGCACATGGTGTGTAAAAGTCTCCAACACTCTGCTGATCAATAGCTGCAGAGTTCAACACAAAAACATCAACACAAAAACTGTGCGCCAGGGGTTTCATGGCATAGGTTTCTAAAACCCCTCAGTTCCATGGAAGGGAAATTAGAAATGCTTCGGCATTCATTTTGGACAACTGTATACTTCCAACTATGACCCCCAGTCACATTGTATCCCAGCGCACAAAGCTGCTCCATAAAGGCTGGCTGGATGAGCTTGGAGTGAAAGAACATGACCGTCCCACACAGAGTCCTGACCTCAATCCCATCAAACACCTGTTGGTTGAACCAGTATAGAGATTGTAAGCCAGGCTTTGTCATCCAACATCAGTGTCTGACCTCACAAATGCTTTTCTGAAGGAACAGTTTGGGGACAAACATCTTTTGTTCCACCATGACTGACTTTCTCCCAGTGCACAAAGCAGCTCCATATACGCTGGCTGGATGAACTTGGTGTGGAAGAACTTGTTCGGCTGGTAGTGTACTAAAACGTTTGACTGGTAGTGTATCTAAAACGTTTGACTGGTAGTGTATCTAAAACGTTTGACTGGTAGTGATCTAAAAAGTTTGGCTGGTAGTGTACTGAAACTTTTGTCTGGTAGTGATCTAAAACGTTTGGCTGGTAGGGTTCTAAAACATTTGGCTGGTAGTGTATCTAAAACGTTTGGCTGGTAGTGTACTAAAACGTTTGGCTGGTAGTGTACTAAAACGTTTGACTGGTAGTGTACAAAAACGTCTGACTGGTAAGGTTCTAAAACGTTTGACTGGTAGTGTACTAAAACATTTGACTGGTAAGGTTCTAAAACGTTTGACTGGTAGTGTACTAAAACATTTGACTGGTAGTGTACTAAAACGTTTGACTGGTAGTGTACTTAAACATTTGGCTGGTAGTGTACAAAAACGTCTGGCTGGTAGTGTATCTAAAACGTTTGGCTGGTAGTGTACTAAAACGTTTGGCTGGTAGTGTACTAAAACGTTTGGCTGGTAGTGTACTAAAACGTTTGGCTGGTAGTGTATCTAAAACGTTTGGCTGGTAGTGTACTAAAACGTTTGACTGGTAGTGTACTAAAACGTTTGACTGGTAGTGTACTTAAACATTTGGCTGGTAGTGTACAAAAACGTCTGGCTGGTAGGGTTCTAAAATGTTTGGCTGGTAGGGTTCTAAAACGTTTGGCTGGTAGTGTACTAAAACGTTTGGCTGGTAGTGTACTAAAACGTTTGGCTGGTAAGGTTCTAAAACGTTTGACTGGTAGTGTACTAAAACGTCTGGCTGGTAGTGTACTAAAACGTTTGATTGGTAGTGTACTAAAACGTCTGGCTGGTAGTGTACTAAAACGTTTGTCTGGTAGTGTACTAAAACGTTTGGCTGGTAGTGTACTAAAACGTTTGGCTGGTAAGGTTCTAAAACGTTTGACTGGTAGTGTACTAAAACATTTGACTGGTAGTGTACTAAAACGTTTGGCTGGTAGTGTACTAAAACGTTTGGCTGGTAGTGTACTAAAACGTTTGGCAGGTTGTGTACTAAAACGTTTGATTGGTAGTGTACTAAAATGTTTGAACGGTAGTGATCTAAAACATTTGACTAGTAGTGATCTAAAACGTTTGGCTGGTAGTGATCTAAAACGTTTGGCTGGTAGTGTATCTAAAACGTTTGGCTGGTAGTGTACTAAAACGTTTGACTGGTAGTGTACTTAAACGTTTGGCTGGTAGTGTACTAAAACGTTTGACTGGTAGTGTACTTAAACGTCTGGCTGGTAGTGTACTAAAACGTTTGGCTGGTAGTGTACTAAAACGTTTGACTGGTAGTGTACTAAAATGTTTGAACGGTAGTGATCTAAAACATTTGACTAGTAGTGATCTAAAACGTTTGGCTGGTAGTGATCTAAAACGTTTGGCTGGTAGTGATCTAAAACGTTTGGCTGGTAGTGTACTAAAACGTTTGGCAGGTAGTGTACTAAAACGTTTGGCTGGTAGTGTACTAAAACGTTTGACTGGATGTGTACTGAAACGTTTGTCTGGTAGTGATCTAAAACATTTGACTGGTAGTGTATCTAAAACGTTTGACTGGATGTGTACTGAAACGTTTGTCTGGTAGTGATCTAAAACGTTTGGCTGGTAGTGTATCTAAAACGTTTGACTGGTAGTGTATCTAAAACGTTTGACTGGTAGTGTTCTAAAACGTTTGGCTGGTAGTGTACTAAAACGTTTCACTGGTAGTGTACTGAAACGTTTGACTGGTAGTGTACTTAAACATTTGGCTGGTAGTGTACAAAAACGTCTGGCTGGTAGTGTACTAAAACGTTTGGCTGGTAGTGTACTAAAACGTTTGGCTGGTAAGGTTCTAAAACGTTTGACTGGTAGTGTATCTAAAACATTTGACTGGTAGTGTACTAAAACGTTTGACTGGTAGTGTACTTAAACATTTGGCTGGTAGTGTACAAAAACGTCTGGCTGGTAGTGTACTAAAACGTTTGGCTGGTAGTGTACTAAAACGTTTGACTGGTAGTGTACTAAAACGTTTGACTGGTAGTGTACTTAAACATTTGGCTGGTAGTGTACAAAAACGTCTGGCTGGTAGTGTACTAAAACGTTTGGCTGGTAGTGTACTAAAACGTTTGACTGGTAGTGTACTAAAATGTTTGAACGGTAGTGATCTAAAACATTTGACTAGTAGTGATCTAAAACGTTTGGCTGGTAGTGATCTAAAACGTTTGGCTGGTAGTGATCTAAAACGTTTGGCTGGTAGTGTACTAAAACGTTTGGCAGGTAGTGTACTAAAACGTTTGGCTGGTAGTGTACTAAAACGTTTGACTGGTAGTGTACTGAAACGTTTGTCTGGTAGTGATCTAAAACATTTGACTGGTAGTGTATCTAAAACGTTTGACTGGTAGTGTACTGAAACGTTTGTCTGGTAGTGATCTAAAACATTTGACTGGTAGTGTATCTAAAACGTTTGGCTGGTAGTGATCTAAAACGTTTGGCTGGTAGTGTACTAAAACGTTTGGCTGGTAGTGTACTGAAACGTTTGTCTGGTAGTGATCTAAAACATTTGACTGGTAGTGTATCTAAAACGTTTGACTGGTAGTGTACTAAAATGTTTGACTGGTAGTGTTCTAAAATGTTTGACTGGTAGTGTTCTAAAACGTTTGGCTGGTAGTGTACTAAAACGTTTCACTGGTAGTGTACTGAAACGTTTGTCTGGTAGTGATCTAAAACATTTGGCTGGTAGTGTACTTAAACGTTTGACTGGTAGTGTACTAAAACATTTGGCTGGTAGTGTACTAAAACGTTTGACTGGTAGTGTACTAAAACGTTTGGCTGGTAGTGTACTAAAACGTTTGGCTGGTAGTGTATCTAAAACGTTTGACTAGTAGTGATCTAAAACGTTTGACTAGTAGTGTACTAAAACGTTTGGCTGGTAGTGTACTAAAACGTTTGGCTGGTAGTGTATCTAAAACGTTTGGCTGGTAGTGTACTAAAACGTTTCACTGGTAGTGTACTAAAACGTTTGACTGGTAGTGATCTAAAATGTTTGACTGGTAGTGTACTAAAACGTTTGACTGGTAGTGTACTTAAACGTTTGTCTGGTAGCGTACTAAAACGTTTGTCTGGTAGCGTACTAAAACGTTTGACTGGTAGTGTACTAAAACATTTGGCTGGTAGTGTACTAAAACGTTTGACTGGTAGTGTACTTGAATGTTTGACTGGTAGTGTACTAAAACGTTTGTCTGGTAGTGTACTAAAACGTTTGACTGGTAGTGTACTAAAACGTTTGGCTGGTAGTGTATCTAAAACGTTTGACTGGTAGTGTACTAAAACGTTTGACTGGTAGTGTACTAAAACATTTGGCTGGTAGTGTACTAAAACGTTTGACTGGTAATGTATTTAAAACGTTTAGCTGGTAGTGATCTAAAACGTTTGACTGGTAGTGTTCTAAAACGTTTGGCTGGTAGTGTATCTAAAACGTTTGACTGGTAGTGTACTAAAACGTTTGACTGGTAGTGTATCTAAAACGTTTGACTGGTAGTGTACTAAAACGTTTGACTGGTAGTGTACTAAAACATTTGGCTGGTAGTGTACTAAAACGTTTGACTGGTAATGTATTTAAAACGTTTAGCTGGTAGTGATCTAAAACGTTTGACTGGTAGTGTTCTAAAACGTTTGGCTGGTAGTGTATCTAAAACGTTTGACTGGTAGTGATCTAAAACGTTTGACTGGTAATGTATTTAAAACGTTTGACTGGTAGTGTACATAAACGTTTGACTATTGTTGACTACACAGCTCAATTATGAACAATAATTTCAGTCCATTTCCCCTAGCATTCCTTCCCTGGCCTTTTAACCCTAGAGCACTGCCCACTCTTTTTAGCAAAGCATCATGGGAAATGAAGTGTTTTGAGTCTTCTACTCTAGCAATATGTGTTGTACACAAATATTGGTGATGGAATTCAGTCTTTACAATAGCATCAACAGAGCTAAATACTGAGTGAACCAGTTAAACAAGTAACAGTCCAAACCAGAGTGGAAAACCAACTGGCAACCACAACGAGGGGATATAGAACAGACAACAAACAGGGAAGAACAAAAGAGATGCTCAGTACAGAGTCAATCAGTACGGTATATAACGTTACTCTCCCAAATGGCAACAACTTTACTTTTAATATAAGTCAATGAAGCCATGAGTTTTTCCCAAGCTGTTTTAGAGAATTTTCCATTAACTCCATTAGTTCCATTAGTTTTGGAATCAACGGGTTAGACAGAGGGTTGAAAAACATTAGAGTATTCCTTTAAACACTGCAGTTCAAAAAAAAAAAAAGCTGATGCACTTTGTGAACACACACATGAATAAAGAGGTTGAAAGATGAAGCTACAAACAGAAGAAAAGCAATAGAGTTTTTCACACAAAACTATTATACTTAGCTGAACACGCTCACACAGACACAGCAGCGTTGGAAGCGACCGAGGCTTCACACGCAGAGCAGTGGAGTCACATTGGGGATGGCATAAACACGGCTAGGTGACAAAACGTCCAGACGCTATTCAGCAAAAGTGGCAGCGTGGGATGTAATTTGACCTCAGCGTGCTGTCCCATCATTTACATCTCTCTCAACAGGCCGGTGTACTGCCAGGGTCAGCCAAACACTCGGTGGGGAAATGGGCCTGCTAACACTGCCCTTTCGAATTAAACCGTGTACTGCACACACACACATACACACATACTTGGTGTAGCCCAGGTACCCTTTGGTATCCCCTCTATCACGCAAGGGCACCCACGTAATGGAGTGAACATTAAGGTGAGTGCTCTTAAAAAGAATAGCAGCTTCCTGAATAACCTAATCTTGTGCAAGGGGAAGGTCATACGTGCTGCTATTTGATAATAACGTATATAACGATAATAATGTATCACGCTGTCTTTGCATAACCTTTTGTTCCCGGTTTTGTCTTCTGCATCGTGTGAATTTGAATCGTGGTCCAGCGGCAAGGGTCAGAAATTACCCCATTAAAACTAATGCATATTGAAGTTAAGAACATTTGGATATTTGATAACAATGGGGACAGAGGGGCTGGATGGCATAGTTGTCACTGTCTTACTATTAGCACAACACAACTAAGCTAGACATTCTACATTCTTCTGATGTAAAAAAATATATGGCTAAATTCATATTGCAACTTTGTGCCAACCAAACCCAGCGGGGGCTTATGGGGATGGTTGGCATAACGTTAACAGGCCATATTGTCAAAGAAAGAAACAAGGAATCTAAAAAGAAGTTTTAAATGTAAAAATACAGAAATGTAATAGATGCATATATATATATATATATATATATATATATATATATATATATATATATATATATATATATATATATATATATATATATATATATTTGTATATGCCCCTGTTTTAAGTTTAGTTAACAGTTGATTTTGAAATTCATTTTATTTATTTATTTTTATTTTTATTTCCTTTTACCATTCTTTTATTGTTTTTTACATTCTTATTAATCAATTATTATTAACATTATTATTTTATTGTTACTTTCATTATTGTTTATTATTATTTATTTTACTACTTTGTTTTACTACTATATTTATATTTACTTTTATTGACTTTTTGTTATCTGTCGTATTCCTGATTTTACTTTTTTATTCAGTTGTTTTTCTTTTATAACTTAATGTACTTAATTTAGTCTCTTATATTTTCCTTTACATATTAAGTACTTAATTAAAATTTTAATTTACTTTCAGTCCCTTTTAATGCTCGGTGACATTGTAAATGAAGGTCTCCCTCAATGTATTCCCGGTTGATTGAAATATATGTATATACATATACATATATATACAGCCAATAATCAATAGTGTAGCCTTTCTGCTTCAAAGCTGACAACAACCTCTTCTACCAACTAAGTTGGCACATGCCTCCTGAGGTATTTTAGCCCATTCTTTATTGGAAAATTGTTCAAGATCATGCTAATAACTTGGTATCTGAGCATGGACTTGAAACTTGAGCTCCCTCCACAGATTCTCAATAGGATTGAGATCAGGGCTCTGAGAGGGCCACTCTAGAACCTTCATTTTGGGGCCTTTTAAAAAGTTTTTGACTAACTTCTGTCTTGTTGGAATACCCAGCGAGGACCTAATCCCAGATTGGCAGCAGATGTTGTGATGCTATTCTTCAAAATATCCATGTTGCAGTTGCTTTCTTTTTTTTAAATTAAGGGGTGAAAATAGCCTCGCTGTGTGGCAAATGCTATTTCTACCCGGGTGCAAATAGACACTTCGTTTAATATATGAAATTTTATAAATATAGCAATCATTGGCCAGTAATTTAGGGGAATATTCAAAAGTTCCTAGGGGGCTTAACTACATATATATGCTGTCTAAAGAAAGACAAGTCCCTGAAATGAAATCTTAACAAAAGAAAGCAACAACAGCCCTTACTTTTAATGAAACCAGAATTTTTCCAAGCTGTTTTGAAGCATTTATATTGTTTCATTTATCTTATATTATCTTATATTATCTTATATATTATATATACACTCAATGTAATTTGTTAGCTTCATTTACCAATTTGGGTTTTCCAGGACAGGGGCAGTCTTTGCAGTAGGCGAAGGTAAGGCCCTCATAAGCCAAAAACAAATTTAGGAAACTTAAAAATAGCAGTTGTTTTCGGTTGTAGAAATTATTTTCATTTATTCAATGCAGCTACCTTTCTGGCTAAGCGTCCTCATGAAACACAAAACAAATAGTATTCATTTACCTCAGCACTCTGGGAATTGGGCAGACCGTTTCCTTTCTGTTCAAATCTTTATATATTAATATTTATTGGAGAGGGCTGTAGAGATCCCCCACACACGTTACATGGAGAAGTTTTTTTTTGTTTCATTTAGAAGGGGAATGGTGAGGAGATGCTAGCAGTCAAAATAATAATAATTTAAACTTTATTTTGTTTTTGTCTGTCAAAGAACGACACGTCACATAATGCTCTACCACTGAACTGGTACAAACAGCTCCATTACTTATAATGTAAGTGTTTTTGGTTTTATGGTTGATTCTATATAAAACTGTGTTTGTTGCTGAAGAATCCTGAAAGAACCATCTGTTTATGTATTTAGGTGTATTCTCTAGTTCTACATATAGGCAATAGTCCACCCCCTTCCACCCTGTTCTTCAGTGGTCAGGACCACCACAGAGCAGTTATTAATAGTGTCGTGGATCATCGTTCTCAATGAGTATATATATATATATATATATATATATATATATATATATATATATATATATATATATATATATATATATATAATGTCTTAGGTACAACAGCTGATTGTTTAAAAGCCTTTATCTTACCTAATAAGTGTATTTTCACCAAGGGGATAGGAGTGGGTTTGACATTGGGGGGGACACATTTACTAATATGAATCAAAGCCCACCCTATCCCCTAAAATATTACCTATAAGCTGATTCCACTGTAGGTAAGGTAGTAAATCACTGTATGTAGAGTGACATAGAACAACATTTGTAGAATTACAGTAAATTATAAAGAAATAAACTAAAAACAACATTATCTGTACGTCTGATTATTGTTATAATAATTGTTAATTATAATTGTTATTGTATAATGTACTTCACATTACATGGTACTGCTGTCAGAAAACTTTTAAACTATACATGCAATGTCTGAATTATATACGTGTATAACTAAAAAAAAGTATTATTTTTTTCTGTGGCATATTGCTGAAATGAAATGATAATAAATGTATGTTGAGGTTTTCTGACTAGACAAGACTAACATTAATGTTAGACAGTAAGGCTGTGTCCCAAACAGCACCCTCTAACATTACATACTGCACTACTGACAGCACTTCTAACGACGGAGTCCTTTTATTTATTCATTCATTTATTCATTTTATTTATTTTATTTAATTTTTTTACGTATTTTGTGTACTAGCAGTCTGCAGTTTGGGACGCGGCCAGAAAGTAATGTAACTTTATGTTTCAGAGTGCTTTCTGACTAAAGTTAATATAAATGTTAGCTAACCCAAACCCTCCTAATCTATTACCATAACAACACATTATACTAAAGTTGTTTATTACAGTATATATGGTCATCGTTGCTATTCATTGCTTTCATTACTGACCTCGCATTTAAAGTTGGCGCAAGCTACCACAGGCTCCAGCGAGGTGAGAGCCCGCCCCACCCCGCCCCAACCTAACAACCGGAGCTCGTTGCTAACAACAAACACAACGCGTGAATTGCGAAGGCTGCCAAAACACACTTTTAAAATAAAAGTTTGAAACAGTTTCTGCTTTTTCTGTGGTTTAACTTTTGGGTGGGACAAAACTATCTGTTTCTGATATTGGGTGGGACACATGCCCAACATCCCCCCGGTTCCTATGCCAATGGTTTTTACCAGTAAGAACATCAGTTATCATTAGAACAGATGTAAATAAAGATAAATACAATATTTGAATATCTCAATTTGTATGTAATCTTATATTGAGCTCCAGTTTGAAGAACAAAGTGTAGTTCCAGATTTCTCCTGGACGCCCCAGACATTGTATGAATGTATTCAGTTCCTTCAGCAGCAATCTTAATTTAGCTTAACGAAGTACTGAGCAGTCAAAGCAGGTATTAGATGAGAACTGTAAATAATACTGGATTACCACAAGAAAATCCTTGGAAAGGCTTAAGCATCCACACTGACCTATGTAAACCACTACATAATATATTAATACCATTGAACTATTTTTAAAAATATAATAATGTCCCCAAGTACCTTCTGCACAGTAGCGTATTTATGGGGTGTTTTCATATTTACTGAATTTAGCAAAAGCTATTATCATATAGTATGACATACAATACCCCTACACCTAGACAGGCTGACACATGTCTAACCCCGCCCACATCCACTAGACACACGCAATAAAACAACTAAGGAAAATGCAAGACATCTGCAGTAGACCCAGTAGAGCAATTTACAGCAAGTTGCCAAAGGTTTACCCAATTATTACTCATTTATTGTCCCACCACATACAGCTCATCCCTTTACTGCAGCCCTGACAAGTGATGTAATCTCTCTTTATGTGAACTGATGTAGCCACCTGCCACTACAGAAGCATGTCTATAAAGTAGTAATTGCTTGATGGGGTTTTGCCCTGTCGCTGGACCTGGCTTGATTACATGATGCCAACCTACACCCAACCTATTATGGGAGTGTGACCTCTCACACACAAGCTTGTCATTTAAAATGAATACCTCACTCTAAACGCAGGTGTTATGAGCTATAATTTCTCTTCTTATCAGTTCAATGGAATTTTTGCTACATAGCCAACAGCAACAGCAACAGCAGCATATTTGCAGAGAGTGAGGATATAGGGATGCATGCTGCATGTTCTCTAAGCTGCTATTTGAATACAAACTAGAGCAAAACTACACTTATGAATTGCATTCCTTTAATAAAACACTGTGCTGTCAGGCCATAATCATAATATGGTTTATGAGAAAAGCTGCGTTGGATCACGGGCAGTATTTTTTAGTGGGGGCAACGCAGCTGCAGCTAAGCTGTGTTATAACACACGAGCCAGATTTTAGCCGCTGTACTCGCACACTTGTGTTCATTGATCGGGAAAAGTAGCCACAGAGAGAAACTGAAGGATTAGCTTGTGCTGCAGGCCAACTCCTCCATTACCCAAGATTTTCCCCTGAAATCAATTAGAGGATGCTGGGAGAGCACATTCAACCATCTAGTAAGATAGATGTCTGTTAAATCCTCTACAGTCACTCAAAACAGTGCAGGATTTATTATTATTAATGACTAGAAATGAGAGGAGATCATATACAGTGCATTTATTTATCCCGATCCCAGCATCATCAGGTGAAGGCGGGGTTCACCATGGGCAGGTCACCAGTCCATCACATGGCCAACACACATGCACACCTATGGGCAGTTTAGAGTGAGTGATCAACCTAACATGTATGTGTTTGGACTGTGGGAGGAAACCAGAGTACCCGGAGGAAACCACTTAAGCATGGAGAGAACATACACACTCCACACAGAACCACCCGGACCGGGAATCCAACCCAGATCATCTTACTGTGAGGAGACAGTGCTGACCACTACACCACCATACTGACCACTACACCACCATACTGACCACTACACCACCGTACTAACCACTACACCACCATACTGACCACTACACCACCATACTAACCACTACACCACCATACTGACCACTACACCACCGTACTAACCACTACACCACCATACTAACCACTACACCACCATACTAACCACTACACCACCATACTGACCACTACACCACCATACTAACCACTACACCCCCCATACTAACCACTACACCACCATACTAACCACTACACCACCATACTGACCACTACACCACCGTACTGACCACTACACCACCATACTAACCACTACACCACCATACTAACCACTACACCACCATACTAACCACTACACCAACCATACTAACCACTACACCACCATACTGACCACTACACCACCATACTAACCACTACACCAACATACTGACCACTACACCACCATACTAAACACTACACCACCATACTAACCACTACACCACCATACTGACCACTACACCACCGTACTAACCACTACACCACCGTACTAACCACTACACCACCATACTGACCACTACACCACCATACTAACCACTACACCACCATACTGACCACTACACCACCATACTAACCACTACACCACCATACTAACCACTACACCACCATACTGACCACTACACCACCGTACTAACCACTACACCACCATACTAACCACTACACCACCATGCAAACCACTACACCACCGTACTAACCACTACAGCACCATACTAACCACTTCACCACCGTACTAACCACTACACCACCGTACTAACCACTACACCACCATGCAAACCACTACACCACCGTACTAACCACTACACCACCGTACTAACCACTACACCACCATGCAAAACCACTACACCACCATTGCAAACCACTACACCCACCGTACTAACCACTACACCACCGTACTAACCACTACACCACCATACTAACCACTACACCACCGTGCTGACCACCAAACCAACATGCTGACCACTACACCACCGTGCTAACCACTACACCACCGTGCTAACCACTACACCACCGTACTAACCACTACACCACCATACTAACCACTACACCACCATACTAACCACTACACCACCGTGCTAACCACTACACCACCATACTAACCACTTCACCACCGTACTAACCACTACCACCACCGTACTAACCACTACACCACCATACTAACCACTACACCACCGTACTAACCACTACACTACCGTACTAACCACTACACCACCGTATTAACAACTACACCACCGTACTAAACACTACACCACCATACTAACCACTACACCACCATGCAAACCACTACACCACCATACTAACCACTACACCACCGTACTGACCACTACACCAACATTCTAACCACTACACCACTATACTAACCACTACACCGCCGTACTAACTACTACACCACCATACTAACCACTACACCACCGTACTGACCACTACACCACCGTACTAACCACTACACTACCGTACTAACCACCACACCACCGCACTAACCACTACACCACCATACTAACCACTACACCACCATACTGACCACTACACCACCATACTAACCACTACACCAACATACTGACCACTACACCACCATACTAAACACTACACCACCATACTAACCACTACACCACCATACTGACCACTACACCACCGTACTAACCACTACACCACCGTACTAACCACTACACCACCATACTGACCACTACACCACCATACTAACCACTACACCACCATACTGACCACTACACACCATACTAACCACTACACCACCATACTAACCACTACACCACCATACTGACCACTACACCACCGTACTAACCACTACACCACCATACTAACCACTACACCACCATGCAAACCACTACACCACCGTACTAACCACTACAGCACCATACTAACCACTTCACCACCGTACTAACCACTACACCACCGTACTAACCACTACACCACCATGCAAACCACTACACCACCGTACTAACCACTACACCACCGTACTAACCACTACACCACCATGCAAACCACTACACCACCATGCAAACCACTACACCACCGTACTAACCACTACACCACCGTACTAACCACTACACCACCATACTAACCACTACACCACCGTGCTGACCACCAAACCAACATGCTGACCACTACACCACCGTGCTAACCACTACACCACCGTGCTAACCACTACACCACCGTACTAACCACTACACCACCATACTAACCACTACACCACCATACTAACCACTACACCACCGTGCTAACCACTACACCACCATACTAACCACTTCACCACCGTACTAACCACTACACCACCGTACTAACCACTACACCACCATACTAACCACTACACCACCGTACTAACCACTACACTACCGTACTAACCACTACACCACCGTATTAACAACTACACCACCGTACTAAACACTACACCACCATACTAACCACTACACCACCATGCAAACCACTACACCACCATACTAACCACTACACCACCGTACTGACCACTACACCAACATACTAACCACTACACCACTATACTAACCACTACACCGCCGTACTAACTACTACACCACCATACTAACCACTACACCACCGTACTGACCACTACACCACCGTACTAACCACTACACTACCGTACTAACCACTACACCGCCGTATTAACAACTACACCACCATACTAACCACTACACCACCGTACTAACCACTACACCACCGTATTAACAACTACACCACCGTACTAAACACTACACCACCATACTAACCACTACACCACCATGCAAACCACTACACCACCATACTAACCACTACACCACCGTACTGACCACTACACCACTATACTAACCACTATACCACTATACTAACCACTACACCGCCGTACTAACTACTACACCACCATACTAACCACTACACCACCGTACTGACCACTACACCACCGTACTAACCACTACACTACCGTACTAACCACTACACCGCCGTATTAACAACTACATCGCCATACTAACCACTACACCACCGTACTAACCACTACACCACCGTATTAACAACTACACCACCGTACTAAACACTACACCACTATACTAACCACTACACCACCATGCTAACCACTACACAACTGTGCCGCCCTATGTGAATAATTATGAAGACATTTTGATTTGAATGTACAAAAAAAATTATAGCACATATAAGACCCCCAGCTGTATGCCACTTTTAACCCATCCGTGCAGTGAAACACCCACATATACACACACACACACACACACACTAGGGAACATACACACCAGGGGACAGGGAGCACATTTGCCCACAGCAGTGGGTGACCCTATCCACAGTGCCCAGGGAGCAGTTGGGGGTTAGTTACCTTGCTTAAAGGCACTTCAGTTGTTTCCTGTTGGCATAGGGGATCTAACCAGCAACCTTGCATTCACAAGACCAGATCCCTAACCTTCAGCCCACCACTGCTATTTTCTTTGCTCCTCATGAAGCTGCTGGTCAGAACGTTCATAGTATGTAAACATGCATCAGAGCAAATGAGCTCATTTCTAAAAGACCCTCTAAACATTCTTTAAACACAACCAGATGTTTTATTCTGCTCCAGCAATAATTCCATACCTCTTATTTTATAGTTTGGATCTTTTCACTATTATTTCATAATATTGTTACTTTTAAAACATTTTACTTTTAAAACTTTTGACTGATCATGTATGAAATCATGAAAAAAAATGACACAATGGAAAACTAGCATTATGACATGCCATCATATACCCACATGTAGCCACAGAGCAGAAAGATTATAACAACAAGAATAATGAAATTTCATACTGCAGCAGTAAACCAGACTAGTAAGGCCTAAAGAGGTTGTGCACTGAATCTGCTGGAGGGCTAGGAATCCACAGTGGGCTTCAGTACCCATTCTATAATTATAATATAATTATGAATTATAAACTGGTAAGTATTTAAAAGTAAATTCTCTCCTACTGTTAACACATTGTTGGATTGTTTCCACAATGCCTTATGACTTTAAACAACCTATCATGCACTGACCTAGTGTAACGTTACTTGTAGTGCTGTGTTTATTTGATTAAGACACATATTTCTGTAAGGAGCAGTATTTTTTCTGCTTGCTAGCTATTCGTATGCAAACACCGTGGAGTCACACGAGACCAGGTGTTATGAAACAACTGGTTTTCAAGCTAACTGCTTCCTGTACACGTTCTTATGCTGTGTTAACAGCAACTGTCGTGGTCGCCTCTGTCACCTAGTTCATCACACATTCATAAACATGTTATAGTGAGATTTTCTGCTCTCATATCTGCTGCAGTGAGCACTATATCATGGTCATTCATGAAAAAAGCCAATACAGTGAGTGTGAAAAACAGTTATCATAGGCAACAGTTATCAACGACAACTTGGCAGGCATGTCTATAAAAAGTCGCTTGACCAGCCAGAGCATCAAAACTGCAACTAACACAAGCTACCTGCAAGCTGAGACATCTTCATTTAAAACCTTTACTGGACTTAAACACATGTATATACCTCGACATGCTCTCTCAGCTTGGACGGCCAATTTATAATAAGTATATCATGTTTTATACAGGGCGCGAATTATAGGGGGATTTGGGAGGGGAGTCTGACCCCTCTGATTAAGACTTAATGTAAGCACTTCCTTCCAGCGCCTGCAGAGGTCGCAGTCTCCGGAGTACTTGGTAGCTCTAGACACTTAAGGTGCGTCTGAAATCGCCAACTTGCCTACTACTCAGTAGTGAAATCAGTAGGCGAGCGCAGCTAGTATATCCGAATACTCAGTAGGCATCGAGTAGTAGGTGAACGCCCTTACAGAAAATAAGTTTACTTCAAGTTCATTTTATTAAGTATACTTTGTGCAGTTACTATACTAATGTCATTGTACTAGTAGTACACTCGTATATGTACTATTTTAATACTTCTTGGGACTAAATTGGCCCACTTTCTAGTTTTTAAAAGTATACTTTTAAGGACATTTTAAATGTAAGAGTAGTAAACCAAGTATAAAACTAGTTTACATCTTTTTTACTGTTAGTTTATTAGCTTGTAAGTTTTCTTTAAGTGAACATAATACTTATAATTTACTGCTTATATTATTGTTGTACTTTAAAGTATATGACTAGGTTTAAGGGTTTACTTATATTTCAATCAAAAGGTTAAGTAAAAGTAAAGGCCAAATATACTTAGACTGTTCTATACTTGTCAGTATAACCCAAGCATACTTAAGTATAACTGTGTTTAGTATATCACTGAGAAGTACATCAAAAAGTAAACTGAAAGTATACTCACTTCCTTTTAGTTTAAAAGAAGTAAACTAACGGTACACTTGAATAAACTTCTTTTTTGTAAGGGCGGTACCCGAATCACCTACTGAATCAGCAGTCATTTTTATGTGGGCGAACACAGTACAATGCGCTATCCCATGATTCACCTGGAGTCGTGGATGAATTCAGAGTGGAGTATATAAACGATGTAAAGCTGAACGTCGGTTGTGTGTACGTAGCTACGGCTAGTGAACTGCTGCTACAGAAGTTAACGCTACTGCTGAGATAAACAATGACTACATTCCTCCCGTTTCATCTTCTCTGATCTACAGCTCCACACCGTCTGATACATAATCAAAAACACAGATCAGAGTCACTAAAAGATCTAAATCTGTCAGTAAAGGAGCTTTTAAATGAATAGCAGGACTTTTACGGTGGTGGTCTGACGTCTTGCTAACAGGACGCTGGTAATATGGTGAACGTAGTACGTCTGAGATTGTGTAGCTACTAAAACTCTCCTACTGGAACTACCTCTTAGTCTGACGCTCCAGCAATACGTACTGACTCTAATCTAGTACCTACTGACTAGTAGGCGATTTCGGACGCACCTATACACACACATTACCGCTAACGGCAGTAGCTCTTTAGCGCACCCCTTAAAACCCAGCATTGTTTGTAACAACACCTTACCTGTTCCGTGGTCACAGGCCAGCGTCTGATGAGCCTCCCCATAGGTCCAGCCGTATGTCCAGCCTAACCCTTTCATCTCCACAGCGGGGTCCTGTCATACTCCCTGGAGCCCTCGAGGCCTGCGGACTCGCCGACTTGCCCGAGCACTCACCTCCTGACGTCTGAGCCTTCCCCCCTGGCGTCTCTACACCACGGGTCTCCACGAAGTGAGGTTGGTGTGGCCATCAGACTGTTTAGCTCGCTCCTTTAAGCGAGCGTTCTCCCAGAGTGACTCTTGAATCTGGTGAATATAAACTGTTCTGAGGGAGTGGTGTCAAACCCCACAAGGATCCTCTCCTGGCAAGCTTCGGAACAGCGGTTGAACTGTTCAGATAGGCTGAGCTCCTGGTTTTCTCTCCAGCATTCAAGAAGCTATCCTGTTATCCACTGTTTAAACGGGTTAACCACGCCTGGGGTCTGGAGGCTCAGTGGCTACCAACAGCGGCTACCCTGACACTCACCAACTCACTTGCTCAAGTAGCCGCTCTCCCTGGCTGCCTTGGACGCCAGCTCACCTGGTCTCCTGGAACTTTCCCATCTGTGGGCTCAGTACTGCACTTTGTGTTCACGTTTTCAGCCCTTGTTTGAGTTAATAAAGCCTTGCATATGGATCGTAACGTCATGTAAGAGTCTGATTCATTACACTTAAACTCATACATTTATATATCCTTATAGCATTTATATAACTTATAGCATTACATATATTTATAGGATCCATGCCTGGGAGAATCCTGTAATACCATTTCATTCACCCTTAAAATGAATCATTCCATTCCTTGTTAGTAATTATCTCTCTCGTCTGCCTGCCTCGTGCTAATTACTGGTCATGTGGCTTGCCTATTCACTAAGGTGCCCAAGCTGCACAGGCCGAGGCTCTGCATGTGAGTAGCTGCTGTCTAGCGTTCCTAAACACACTTTACTACCTCCAGTAAATCACTCACAGGAAGATGTTACATTAGACTGTTCAAATTAACCATTCCACCTTAAATGCTGCTGTGGCAACACAGGCTTCAGGCTGAAGATGTGCTTTTTAGGCACACTGAACTGAGCGTCTTCGGCTTTTAAGGTGGAACAGAACATACGAATGTGAATCCAAGTTTAGATGTACGTGGGCTGCTTGTAACGTCTGCACAAAACTGTATAACTCATGTATAAAACTCATAAAACACTTATCCACCAAGGCTCAATGTAACGTATACACCATTTTAAGGTGGAAGGGTAAATTTGTTTTAAGGTGGTAGGAAAAATGTGAACATAAAACAAAAAACAAAAAAAAGAAGTGAGTAGCTGCCCAGACGAGTAGTTCTACAGTAAACTCACATATTCATGCTTTTAATCAATACATTGAAGATAAAATTCTGTTTTTTCACTAGCTTAAATAGAGTTTATGGGCTGTTTTAATCAAAAGTAACATGCTGAGAAGTTGAAAGTTAAAGGTATAGTTAAAATGGTTACTGCAGATTAGGATTATTTGCTGCTTCAGAAAAAAAATGCCTAATTTTGAAGTAAAACTGATGATGTAGGATGAGTTGCTGTATTTATATAATATTTTTACAGTGACACAACAGCTGTACACTGTAAACCACATTTCCTGTTCATTCAGAATTGATTGACACATGGTTCCTGTAAGAGAGATCCTGTAGAATATGAATGTAATTTTCGACAGGTAGTGTCCAGTAGCATCGTGTGTGAGATTGACTAGCTGGTCATTTTGCTCTGTAATAGATTGTTTATGAGTCCTGACTACAGAGGTTGTTGTGTGGTATGGACATTACAGTAAGTAAGCAAGACTGGATTGTAAAGGCTCATTTATATACTCCCTCTATGTGCGGAAATATCTGCGTGCATTTCGAGCGATATAATCATCACTGCCCACATACTTCTTAGCGTCAACTTCGTAAGTGTAAGTGTATATATGGAGCACTGTTTCAGGTTGTGCACCTGAATTTCTATCTATCTATCTGCCTGTTTGCCTATCTATCTATCTATCTATCTATCTATCTATCTATCTATCTATCTATCTATCTATCTATCTATCTATTCGTCTGTCTGTCTGTCTATCTGTCTATCTATTTTGCTATCTATATGCTGTGTATTTCCAGGAGTTGGACTTGCATTCTTCATACAATGGGATTAATGCATAGACTGTTGCATCAAGACAATGTTTATTAAAGTATGTCTTTCGCTGCAGTTTGAAACTTTACGCTGTGGTGGTCTCTCTAATCTGCATTTTATAAATCCTTCCATTTTTCGGGGCATAAAAACCAATGGAACATTAAGCAAGCCTGCAGTGCTGCGTCTTCCAGAAAGACTGGGGGCATATATAGACGTATAATGATGTATGATAGCGCTAATGCATTTAGTGCTTTAAAATCAATAACAGTCCTCCAAAATCTATCCTAAAGGGGACCTTTTACAGAGGCTTAAGCACTGGCCCCCAGTTCCCACCCATGGTGGAAGGACAGTTCTCTGTCTTCGGATAAACGGACTGGAGGAACGAGCGGTCTATAGGGATGAATCCGCATCCATCCGCATCCATTACAACTCTGTGAGGAGGCCAAAGCGAAAGAGCCTCTCTCGCCTTTTTAATGCACTCCTCATAGTTAGACTTATTCCGCCGGGTCTGAACCCTGTAATTAATATTTGGACGATTACTTCAGGAAAATAATAACCTGAGATCCATCGCCGCTGTTGGATCCAAACCCCATAACGGTGCACTCTCTCAGAATATTAATTAAGGAGGTAATAAAGTTTGCACTCGTACTTATTCTTTACTGAGGAGGCTGTAGCATTCAATCGGGCTTCTTGCCAAGTCCAGAAGCTGCTTGAAGATAAAAACCCATGCTCCGCCCACCAATGTGATGTCTGTAGTAACTATTGCCAGGGTGGGTAGTCTTTATAGAACATTGGCTCCCCATAAGAGAGACAAAGAGAGACTTGAGGGGTTCCATGATAATATTAGATTCTTCCCCTCGGAATAAGCTTCTGTGTAGCAAGTTGTTGACCAGAATTGTTAATGTTTGTCATGCACACTGACTCCTTGCCTTGAGTCCTGCCTAGGAAAGCATGTCAGGGGTAAACATTGCACAGATATTATGAAAATGGAATTCCTTATTAGACCAGTTTAAAATAATACACTTATAGGCTGGACTGTATTGCTTAGCTGATCTTAATTTCCCCAAACCCTTGATATTAATCGTAACATTGTAAGCTTCCACATGCACACAAAATATGTTATAATTATAAGTATGCACTAAACATGAGGGCGGACTCTAGCATTTTGGAGGCCCTTGGTGTAACATAGGGGCTGATACAGGCTGCAGCTCTATAGTGGCTTCATTAAGGGCAGTACAATACTCAGAGTCTATACAACAAGCAGCGGCCAAAAACTAAGTGCTGTATGTGGAGGTATCTTAATTCTTAATTCTTAATAAATCTTGGATCAGCTATAGGTGTGTCAAATGGATGGAGCTTATGGAATCAAGGATGAGAAGGCAGGGGAAAGTAAAGGCACATGGCTTAGCCATGCGCAGTACCGCTCAGGACCAAGAGGGAGTAGTATGTGACCCTAAGCATACATTTTTTTGGGAGACCCCCATGTGCCTAGGCACATCCCCCAAACTTACACTAAATAAACGACTCAAGAGTAGTGGAGAGAATCTTTTTTCTACGTAGGCCTCAAGCTATTGTTTCGAGTTATCAATGTTTGTAACATCTTTGATGTGTCCAATTTGTGTTTTAGCCATTCAACTAATTTTACCTGAATTCTTTCATGATGTGCTTATTTATTTTCAGTCTAATTTTATGTTAAATATCGTCGCTGTCCAATGAAAAACATGCATCTCAATTTTTATTGATTTCTATATTTATACATCAATTAAATGCGTTAGCTGCTGTTTACATTGTTTAAAACTTTATGATGAATGAGCCAATAGAAATGCTCCAAAATAGCTTGTAAAAAATTCTGGTTCCATTGACTAGCATTAAAAGTGAGACAGTTTTCAGCCTCTCCTGTAAAGTTGCCATTTTGGCACCTGTTTTTTATTGGACAGAGACAATATGTAGAATATTTTATAAATTATTACATGTACAAGTATCAGTTAGAGATGGAAGGATCGATCGGCTATGTATCGGTATCAGACGATTTTTAATCAAAATATGTGATTGGTGATCGACCGATATTTCTCCAATTTAGTTGATCCCGAGAGCCGATTTATGGCGTTAAACTAATAAGCCTAATTTTCAGCTAGCGTTTCATCCAGGAAGAGGAGAACCCTCTCCCTGCAATTCCTTTCTGAACCACTAGGTGGAAATACACACCTTTTCATTTTCGACAGAGAATGAAAAACATGCGCTAATAGAAAGCATGCCATCCGTCTGGCAGCGTTTTACCGTATGTGACACAGACTCATTCAGGGCGTTTTGTAAAATATGTTAAATCAATGTGTCTCATGGTGGAACCAAAGTCATTTAACACTACTAATCTGATACGATCCTTAAGAGTACACCACACGGCTGAATACAGTGAGTATCAGCCAACAGCAGAGCTAACACGCACAGCTAGTACAAAACAAATAACCCAGAACACCATACAGACCAGATCTGACCGGTACAAACAGAACAGCAGCATTTGATTTAATGATTGCAGTTTTTGCTTTAAAATAACAGAGTCTGTGTTTAATGACTCCAGTTTTTACTGCATTTATTTATTTTGCTTTTTTTGTTTTAAATTAAGGGTCTAAATGTAATGATTGCAGTATTGGATATTTGTTTGATTTACTTTGTTTATTTACTGTTAATTTAGTTTAAAATATTATGCTGTTTTATATGAGCTGGTTAAAAATGGTAATAAACCAGTTTAGATCATGTTTCATGACTTGCTTGCGCTAATAACTACATGTAGCTCTGCCGTGGCATATAGCCCCGTCCTTGATCGGTATCGGCCATCGGCGGATCGTGCTGAAGGGTGATCGGCGATCGGAATAGGCCTCAAAAACACAGATCGGTCCATCTCTAGTATCAATCTTAATGTATTCCAAACATTTAAGCACACATTACATAACATTACTTAACTAATTGTCCTCCTTGATGATGTACTGTAAAATGGTAAGGTAACCAGTAACAATGCAAATGGTATGTGTTACGTAAGGACATGCTAATGTCTTGATTTGCTCCATCTAGAGTGACTACTTGTTGTTTTCTGACCAAAAGCCAAAGAACAGCATTGAGACATGATCTAAATGTTCAGGACCTGATGTTCTGTATACACTTGTTCCTGAATATCAACTGCTGTGAATTATGAGTCATAAAACCAATGCTATGTTTACGCTAATGCCACGGTGCACCACTAAGCTACAGAAAGGTAAAGCAGGCTACAGCGGTGTTCGGAGCTGTGCTACTTTATTGAAATGTGCTATCACAGTGCATATTTATATATAGCCCCATACATAAAACCTCTAGGTAGGATATTTTTATAGCCTAAAAATACTACCAGAGACTTTAAAGTCAGCTTGTTTTTCAACAGTTTCTCATTTGAATCCCTCTGGTGCACCTTAAATAGTGCAGCAGTTATGATTAACTATCAGTAAACACAACAGCCTTTCAACTGTCCAGAAAGCTGCTGCTTCTACAGCTTCTTGGTCAGATTGACCTGTTCCACCTTAAATGATGCAGCAGTTATTATGAGGCCTCAGGCATTTTAACCAAAGCACCATTTAAGGTGGAACGAGAAATTTAAAACAAGAAGCTGGAGAACGTCCTTGTCAGAAATGGTACCGGCATTAAAAGAATAATT
Source organism: Megaleporinus macrocephalus (assembly GCA_021613375.1). Taxonomy (NCBI): domain Eukaryota; kingdom Metazoa; phylum Chordata; class Actinopteri; order Characiformes; family Anostomidae; genus Megaleporinus; species Megaleporinus macrocephalus. Next base: position 26,956,574 of record CM038714.1, read on the forward strand.
AAAATGTTTTGATAGTCTAAATCAGCTTATCAGGGAGTCAGTAGTGATATTAGGCTGAGTGTGTAGTGAATTAGCTTGAGTGCAGAAGCTTGTAGAGCTTGTCAAAGCACACTATGAACAGAAGGGAAAGATCTATCATGTTTCAATGAGTATCAGATGGAAAACTGATAACTGCAGTGTAACCTACATTACCTAAACGTCTTTCTCTTCATCTGACTTCTTATTTAAGTGTTCTTATCCTGTGAATGAAAATAAAGCACCATATTGCCAAAGCGTGCTGGTTTACTCAGCTTTTAAGGAGGCAGCCAGATGCTACCAGTCTAACGGCATCACTGACATCAATTCAGTGCACAGTAGTGTTTAAGAACCTCTTCATTTAGAGGACACAGTGATATTTGAGGGAAAATATGGTAGAACATATGTTTTGGAACATTTTTATTTTCTTTAACATGTGACATTCTTTTTAAAAACTATTCATTCTTTTCATATAGAAGTTCCTCTCAGACCCAGAGTTCCTTACATACACGCCAGTGACTTCAAAATAATGACAAGACTACAGTGGTCTACTGCAGCAATTACCTACAAGTTGTCAGTGGCCATTCTAGGGGGCTATTTTATATGCATTCATAGTAAAAACTGGGAGGAGAATAATATAGTGAAACCTTTTATAATTTACTAAAGCTAATAGTGAATAGCGTGTGCATTTTAATGTACATGAAAAGATTGTCTTATTTAGTGAGTTTATTTGGTGAGTTTATTTAGTGCGATATAACTTACTTTCGACTAGAATTTTTTTAAATTAAAAATTACGTTTTATCACTAATGCTGATAAAAAGCTTCTGGTGAGTATATCAGTTCCACCGGAGAAACATGTACCCCAGTGAAAGAACAAATTATCCAATCTATTTGGATAAAGAAGTTTGATCATTTAAGGACATGAAGCCTATAAAAAAGAGAATTAATGGTTGAAACACTATAAAAAAAAAAAAAAAAAAAAAAAAAAAAAAAAAAAAAAAAAAAAAAAAAAAATATATATATATATATATATATATATATATATATATATATATATATATATATATATATATATATATACAAATGAGACAACTATATATTACAACTATATAGTATTCGCTCGTCTGCTTTCACATGCATATGAACTTGAGTAGCATCTCTTTCCTTATCCATAGGGTTTAATATGATGTTGGCCCAACCTTTGCAGCTATAACAGCTTTAACTCTTCTGGGAAGGCTTTCCACACGGTTTAGGAGAGTGTTAATGGGAATGTTTGACTGTTTTTCCAGAAGCACATTTGTGAGGTCAGATGCTGAGATGGCCTGGCTCGCAGACTTCGCTTTAATTCATCCCAACCACTATGTGCCTCAGCATCTGCTGACCCTGCTTTGTAATTTACGTGGCTACCACTTTGTGGCTGAGTTGCCTGAGTTGCATGGCTGAGTTGTCGTTCCCAATCGCCTCCACTTTGTTATAACACCACTGACAGTAGACTGTGGAATATTTAGTAGTGAGGAAACTTCACCACTGGACGCGTTACACTGTTGGCATCCTATCACGGTACCACGCTGGAGTTCACTGAGCTCCTGAGAGCGACCCACTTTTTCACTAATGTGTGTAGAAGCAGTCTGCATGACTAGGTGCTTATTTTATACACCTATGGCAATTGGAAGACCTGAATTCAATGATTTGCATGGGTGTGGATGGAAATAACCCAAAAACATTAAGCTGGTAGACACTTATAAATACCTGGGTGTTGTCCTGGACAACAAACTGGACTGGAAGACTAACACTGAGGCTGTGTACAAGAAGGGAATAAGCAGACTGTACTTTCTAAGGAAGCTCAGGTCCTTCAATGTATGCAGCAAGATACTGGCAATCTTCTACCAGTGCTGTTTACTTTGCAGTTTACTTTGCATCAAAGCAGGAGATGCTAAGAGGCTCAACAAACTGATCAAGAGGGCTGGTTCAGTCCTGGGCTGTACTCTGAATGGTTTTGAGGTGGTGGTGGGAAGGAGGATGCTCAACAAACTGGATACTATTATAGACAATGACTCACTTCCCCTCCACAATCTACTAATCAGACAGCAGAGCACATTCAGCAAGAAACTCACTCAACAAGAAACTCATTCAGCTCAGTAAGGAACGGTACAGGAGATCGTTCTCACTAACATCGATCAAACCGTACAGTTCCTCCTCACTATGCCGGGACACAATCGGACACTGAGCCACCTCAGACAAGCTCTTTTGTTGATTACTGGAACTCTGTAACAACATACACTGCCACTCTTTCACTCATCTACGGTACTTAACCTATACCTATACACCAGATGGACACATTACTTCTGGTAAAGTTGACTATATTTATCTTATACTTGATCCATTGCACTTTGATATGCATGTTTATATGAATATGGATAGGCCTTACCTGCTTTGTGTGATACTGTTAGTCTTGCACTCTAGATACGTCTGTATCTACCTATCTATCTATCTATCTATCTATCTATCTATCTATCTATCTATCTATCTATCTATCTATCTATTTATCTATCTATCTATGTATCTATCTATTTATCTATCTATCTATCTATCTATCTATGTATCAAAAAGTCAAAAATCAAACTTCATTCAAATTGACTTTCATTATAGTAGAGTGAAGCTACCATTATGGGGATATGAGATTTGGTTCCAGTATATTCACTGTGTTTATGTAACATCATTAACTCTGCCCTATTCAATGTGCAGCAGGTGAAAGCAGTCAGGCAGTCAGGTGCTACATACATCTCACATTATCATAGCGCTATTAATGGTGCAATAGTCCACAGTTACACTCGGCAGTGTGACAGCTGCTGCGAGACGAACCCTCACCTACACACCCTGTCTGTGGCCCGTGCATATGACTCACATTGCCATGTCACATATCAGAAAAATATACATGTGCAATGAATTTAATGGAGAGAGCTGATAATGAAGTGAAAAACAGGGCAGCCACATTCTCATCCTGTCTGGAAAAAGAAATTATCACCTCTGGCTGTCTGCTATTTTGCTATTTCTCTCACTCTGTCTCTCTCTTTCTCTCTCCCTTCCTCTTTCTCTCTCTCTGTCCCTCCGCCTCACACACAGATTGTTAGCGGAGAGGTTGTTAGCGGAGGGGTCATTAGAGAGGGCTATCTGTTCCATGGCTATGGACTCTCGGAGACACAGCAGCTCTTTCGGAACACAATGCTCGACAGCACACAATTAAAAGGAAGTCGCAGCGGAGGCCGCTTCACTTTGCTTCAGCTCTGGGCGCCATGCCTCACCAGATGTGCTTATAATGATTCTGATCATCCACACATATCCCAGCAAAAGCCTTTCATGTGAACGCATATGGCGCAGCAGCGAGCGGCAGTGCGACGCCAAGGATACTGACATTTGTTTATCAAACAGATTTCCCGTTTTCCTGTGCAAACAGCATATGGTAATGGCGTTCGGGAAGAAAGTGAGATCGCTGCCCCTGAGTTCACCCAGTTAAAGACGATCCCGCTGACGGTACATACAGTAAGACAAGCTAGCGCACTTGCATGGGATTTCAATTAGAACTCAGTTAGAGGCCCATAAAAAGTCACTTTTAACGTTATTATTTATTCATTTTTTGCTTATTTACCTCCTATGACTTTCCTTTTCTTTATGAAAGAGATTGCCTGACCTTATCAGAAGTGTCTCCAGTATATATAATTGTATTTCATTGCTGTTTTGACTGGAAATTAATAATAATAAAAAATACAAAGAACAAAAGTCGTAACAAAAGCAACAGAGTTTCAGCAGTAGGTGATTATACCCCTTGCACCAAATGTTGGGGTCTGGGTACAGCAGACCACCACTCCCCCCCGGAGACCCACACCACCGCAGCCATATCATAAATAGCAATAAAAAAAATTAATTAAAAAAAAAAAAAAAAAAAAAAAAAAAAAAAATATATATATATATATATATATATATATATATATATGCTGCAATTATTATGCTATATTTCTTTATGAGGTTGTTTGTCAGCTGTTTAACCTTGCTTACCAAGAAACTGTGCTCTGAATCATCAATTGTGCTGTAGTTCAGTAAGAATTAGACTCAGACTTAGTCTCTATTCTCTAATTAGAAAAAGAATTAAATAAGACAAAAGATTAAATGTAGTATTTAAAATAAAATAATAATAATAATAACGACTAATAATAATAATATGGAACTCCTACTAGCCTACTAACTCCTCCTACTATTTGCTGCATTGATTTGCGTCCCGTTCCTCTTTATTAGCTTGTATTTGATCATCGGGTAGCAGAGAGTAGCAGAGAGAAGGACCCTTAGTAAACTGCTGACCATCATAGACAATGTTGACCAGCCTGCACAGCACAATCAACGTCAGACTGCTGTCCCAGTCCTGCTCCACAGACAGATTCAGGAAATCTTTTGTCCCACCGGCCATCAGACTGTTTAACACATCCCAGCACAGTAAACAATAATCCTGTAACACTGTTACACTCTGGACCTCTATATCAGTTATCAGACACTGTTATACTCCAGACCTCTATATCAGTCATCAGACACTGTTATACTCCAGACCCCTATATCAGTCATCAGACACTGTTATACTCCAGACCTCTATATCAGTCATCAGACACTGTTATACTCCAGACCTCTATATCAGTTATCAGACACTGTTATACTCCAGACCCCTATATCAGTCATCAGACACTGTTATACTCCAGACCTCTATATCAGTCATCAGACACTGTTATACTCCAGACCTCTATATCAGCTATCAGACACTGTTATACTCCAGACCTCTATATCAGTTATCAGACACTGTTATACTGTAGACCTCTATATCAGTTATCAGACACCGTTATACTCCAGACCTCTATATCAGTTATCAGACACTGTTATACTCCAGACCTCTATATCAGTCATCAGACACTGTTATACTCCAGACCTCTATATCAGCTATCAGACACTGTTATACTCCAGACCCCTATATCAGCTATCAGACACTGTTATACTCCAGACCCCTATATCAGTTATCAGACACTGTTATACTCCAGACCTCTATATCAGTTATCAGACACTGTTATACTCCAGACCTCTATATCAGCTATCAGACACTGTTATACTCCAGACCTCTATATCAGTTATCAGACACTGTTATACTCCAGACCCCTATATCAGCTATCAGACACTGTTATACTCCAGACCTCTATATCAGCTATCAGACACTGTTATACTCCAGACCTCTATATCAGTTATCAGACACTGTTATACTCCAGACCCCTATATCAGTTATCAGACACTGTTATACTCCAGACCCCTATATCAGCTATCAGACACTGTTATACTCCAGACCTCTATATCAGCTATCAGACACTGTTATACTCCAGACCTCTATATCAGCTATCAGACACTGTTATACTCCAGACCTCTATATCAGCTATCAGACACTGTTATACTCCAGACCTCTATATCAGTTATCAGACACTGTTATACTCCAGACCTCTATATCAGTTATCAGACACCGTTATACTCCAGACCTCTATATCAGTTATCAGACACTGTTATACTCCAGACCTCTATATCAGTCATCAGACACTGTTATACTCCAGACCCCTATATCAGCTATCAGACACTGTTATACTCCAGACCCCTATATCAGTTATCAGACACTGTTATACTCCAGACCTCTATATCAGTCATCAGACACTGTTATACTCCAGACCTCTATATCAGCTATCAGACACTGTTATACTCCAGACCTCTATATCAGTTATCAGACACTGTTATACTCCAGACCCCTATATCAGCTATCAGACACTGTTATACTCCAGACCTCTATATCAGCTATCAGACACTGTTATACTCCAGACCTCTATATCAGTTATCAGACACTGTTATACTCCAGACCCCTATATCAGTTATCAGACACTGTTATACTCCAGACCCCTATATCAGCTATCAGACACTGTTATACTCCAGACCTCTATATCAGCTATCAGACACTGTTATACTCCAGACCTCTATATCAGCTATCAGACACTGTTATACTCCAGACCTCTATATCAGCTATCAGACACTGTTATACTCCAGACCTCTATATCAGCTATCAGACACTGTTATACTCCAGACCTCTATATCAGCTATCAGACACCGTTATACTCCAGACCTCTATATCAGTTATCAGACACTGTTATACTCCAGACCCCTATATCAGCTATCAGACACTGTTATACTCCAGACCTCTATATCAGCTATCAGACACTGTTATACTCCAGACCTCTATATCAGTTATCAGACACTGTTATACTCCAGACCCCTATATCAGTTATCAGACACTGTTATACTCCAGACCCCTATATCAGCTATCAGACACTGTTATACTCCAGACCTCTATATCAGCTATCAGACACTGTTATACTCCAGACCTCTATATCAGCTATCAGACACTGTTATACTCCAGACCCCTATATCAGCTATCAGACACTGTTATACTCCAGACCTCTATATCAGCTATCAGACACTGTTATACTCCAGACCTCTATATCAGTCATCAGACACTGTTATACTCCAGACCTCTATATCAGCTATCATACACTGTTATACTCCAGACCTCTATATCAGTCATCAGACACTGTTATACTCCAGACCTCTATATCAGTCATCAGACACTGTTATACTCCAGACCTCTATATCAGCTATCAGACACTGTTATACTCCAGACCTCTATATCAGCTATCAGACACTGTTAAACTGTGGACCCCTATATCAACTACTCTGCATAACATTTGTTTTATATGTTTATTTAAGATGTATCTGTAGCTATAACTGTATGTTATATATACTATACTGTTAGCTATATATAATAATGACTATGCTGTTATTATTATACTATGCCTTTTATATTATACACTATTTATACAGTCTATACATAAATATTACTGCTTTTATTGCATATTTGAACTGCCAACAGCATAATTGCGTATTTGACCTATCGAAGTGGTCTACTCTGTTTACACTGGTTAATTGGTTATCTATCTATCTGTTTATCTATCTATCTATCCATCCATCTATTTGTCTGCTTGAATCCTGATTTTAGTTTCATTATAAGCAGGTCAGAAGTGGTGAACAGCCACTAACTTCCATCTAAGTTATGTGACTCAGGATAGATGACCTGCAGGATGGGACATCTTGAAAGACTTTGGTGAAAAATTTGTGTCATTTTTATTTGTGTAATAACCGAATCAAAACTAGAAACTAAAATATATCTATTGCTGATTTCTGAGGGCCCTATAGTTGGGTGGGTGGGGGGTGATTGTGGGGCCTGCTTGGTCAGGGCCAACATTACCCACAGTCTGACGCCCTGCCCCTTAATTAAATGGCCTGTGTCTGTAGTCTAACGCAATTAGTCAGTTGATAAACAGCGAATTAAAGAAATTTGAACACATTGCTTCGGCTTGGCACTCCAGCTGCTGTTTCGCTCTCTTCTTTTTTTTCAAATCCTCAGCAGTTGGCATAGCAAATCCTTTATTTCCACCATCCATTTCTTTCTCTTTACCCCTCTTACCCTTGCTTAATTCCAGCGCTCTCTTTAAACTGTGCAATCCCGCGCAGCAAAATCCGCAGTTGATTTAACACCTACTGTGAGCATGTTAATCCAGTTGGGACACAAATAAACACAATGAGAATTCAATCAACACTGGACATTTTGCTGTGCAATTGGTTTGGTGTGCATATTTAATTTGGGCTGATTATGAAAAGAAATCATTAAGAGACCACCCCCACTGCCCCCACCCCCTCAAAACAAAGAGCCACGAGCCCAACTATCGCTCATCCTCACATCCAGAGCGGAGTGTGCAATAAAAGTTCTTGAGCCGGACCAACTGCTCGTAAATTAACACGCACTGATCTGTCGCTTACGGCGGCGCAGGACGCTCCACCGAGGCAGGTGGGATGCCGGATAGTTGCCGTGGAAACGGTAAACGGTCCATGCAGCGCCGCGGAACTCAAGAATAGCCCTGTAGCTGAGGCAAACAGCTTGGAAATAGCTCCCAGAATCAAGAACCTCACAGGAGAAACAGGAGTGTGGGGCGCATAACAAATGGAACAGCATACAGTGCAGTGCTTAAAGGGGCCCAATCATGAAAGAACGATACGACACTATACTGACAAAAGTATTGAGACAACTCATCATCAAATTCAGTTGTTTCATTCAGTCCCATTATGACGTGTGTATATAATCAAGCAGCTAGCCATGCAATCCGCCTTTACTATCCGAATACAACGTTATAAGGGGCTCACTGAATTCCAGTGTGGTGCTGTAATAGGTGCCACCGTAGCAACAAGTCAGCGCATGAAATTTCTTCCCTGCTATATATTCCACATTCAACTGTGAGAGTATTATTGAAAAGTGGAAGCGTTTAGGAACCACAGCAAGTCAGCCAGGAAATGTCAGACTACATAAAGTTTCAGAGCAGGGGTCTCGGAGTGCTGAGAAGCATAGTGCGTAAAAGTCTCCAACACTCAACTCAATAACTGCCGAGTTCTAAACTTCTTTGGCATTAACATCAGCACTAAGACTGTGCGCAGGCAGCTTCATGGCATGTGCTTCCATAGCTGAGCAGCTGCATGCAAACCTTACAAGTACAATGCCAAACGTCGAATGGAGTGGTGTAAAGTGCCGCCACTGGACTCTACAGCTGTGAACATATGTTCTTTGGAGTGACCAATCACTCTTCTCTCTCTGGCAGTCTGATAGACGAGTCAAGGTTTGGCGAATGCCAGGAGAACCTAATCTGCCTGACTGCACTGTGCCAACTGTAAAGTTTGGTGCAGGAGGGATAATGCTATGGGGTTGGCCTCCTCTTCGTTCCAGTGCTTCAGCAGAACAAGACATTATGGACAACTGCATGTTTCCAACTTCGTACCTGAATTTGTGGCTATGCTTGCAGTTTGAGGAAGCATGACTGTTCTGTTTTAGTGCACAAAGCAAGGTCCATAACGGCTTGCTGGGTAAGTTTGGTGAGGAAGAACTTGCCTAGCCCACTCAAAGCCCCTGACCTCAACCCATCCAACTTTGGGATTAACTAGAAGGCAGATTGTGAGCCAGACCCTCTCCTCCAATATCAGTGTCCTCACAGTTGCTCTGTTGGATGAATGGGTAAAAATTCCCACAAACACTCAACACTGCTTTTAGGAAATATAGTCATAAAAACATATTGTTTCTATTATACTATATTTCTATTATAGTGTCTGTATATTTAGAGCCATTTTGAAATCGTCATTGTTGTGACATCACAAACATAAATACATCAAACATAAGTACATTTAAATATGACCCCCATTCAGCTTAAAGCAGTTTAACTGCCAATTCACAATGAAGTGATGTGTGAACAATGGGCGTGTCTCAAACCCTAGTGAGTGTCTAAGTAGGCTGTCTAGGTAGCAGCAGTGTAAGTAGCAGCGTTCTCTCCTCATCTCTCCTCATAAAACAGATTACTGAGACGCTCTAGTTAGAGAGAGACTGCGTCACGGCTTGTTCTCGCCCACTGCAGCACGAGACCGGTGGTTTAGCTGGTTGCTAAGCTACCGGCCGGCATCCAAAACAATAGCCTGAGGCTTAAAAATCCGCTAGCATAGATGCTAATGGCTCGAGTATAAAACTGTAAATGGTGAAGGACTCGTTACAGAGTTGATAATAAAATACTGTTTTGTGTGATTATATGACCAGAAACACATTAAAACTCCAGAGAGAATCAAAATAACATTTTAAAACCACTTCACTGCTCGTAGATTTGCCTGTGTTGCATCATGGGATTGTCTTAGCGGCTGAGGAAGCGTTCGATGCTTTCTTAAAATCAGGTGTAAATAAGGTTCCTCAGTAGACAGCATGTTTAAGGTATGTAAGAATTGGGACAGTCTACATGTCGGGAGCGCATACTATGACGTAAAATGCTGTCTATGTAGGAGATCACTAGGTTTTGAGACCCACCCTATATGTAGTAAAGTTGCTGTAGTGGCAGAAATAAGAAAAAAGAGAAAAGTCTTGAAACCCCTACGCCATGCACTTTTTTTTATGCGTTGCTTTAAATCCATAATATTTTCACAGGAAAGGCTACAAGTTAATGCCAGATAGCAGTGGTTGCTAAGCTAACCAGCTGGGGGGACTTAGATAATGAGGCTGTGCTTGGGATTGATCAATTATACATTGATAAAACACCCCCACCCCCCCACCCCCAAAACATTTTTTTTGCACCTACATAAACATAACTAGCCTAAAAAAGAAACAGTGGTATCTTTAAATACAGCACCCATCTGCGTTTGCCTAGAGACATCTTTTAAAATGAAATGGCTTTTTCTTTTTTTTTTGTTAAACGGCCTTCAGTCTATCCTTAGGGAGATGTGAGATGCCGGCTTCGCGGCAAGCTGCAAACATCTGTTGGGGTGTTATGAGCTAATGACTACACTTTGGATTCATCAGCCAATTTGTGCTTTAGTGCAGTTACTGATAGTTGGACGTATTGGGGTGAATCCAATCAAATTAACTAGGAAATGATGGTCTAGCACATTGTGGGTTTGTCTTGTTTGTGATTTTCCTGACACTTTTCTTGTTGTGGCAGCTGCTTTTGGTCTCTCCTCCGCATTTCTGATCCCCTTAACAAACTGTCTCTCAAGGTTTCCGTTGCGTTCCATATGTATAAATTCCGTTTACGGGACTAGGAAAGCATTTGGGCCGTTCGGAAAAGAGTGGCTGAGTTTATTCGGCCTTGGTCTTGTGTGGAATATTGCAAACCTTACAGAAAATAAGTATACTTAAAGTTCATTTTATTAAGTATACTTTATGCAGTTACTATACTAATGTCATTGTACTAGTAGTACACTTGTATATGTACTATTTAATACTTCTTGGGACTAAATTGGCCCACTTTCTAGTTTTTAAAAGTATACTTTTAAGTACACTTTAAGTGTAAGAGTAGTAAACCAAGTATAAAACTAGTTTACAGCTTTTGTACTGCAACTACACTAAAAGTAAACTTAAGGGTTTACTGTTACTTTACTATCTTCTTTAATTTACTGCTTATATTATTGTTGTACTATAAGGTATATGACTAGGTTTAAGGTTTTTTTCTACTTAAAATAGAACTTAACAACGTTTACTTACTCACCAGTGGACACACGTAAAATAAACAAGACACACTCAGATTAAGAAACATATTTGTATCTTTATAAATCTTTATAAATCAAATTTTAATTAAATATTGTACTGGATGTGTTTTTGTGCAGAGCAAGAATACTTACTTCTACTATCTCAATCAAAAGATGAAGTACTAGTAAAGACCAAATATACTTAGTCTGTTCTATACTTGTCAGTATAACCCAAGCGTACTTAAATACAAACTGAAAGCATACTCACTTCCTTTTAGTTTAAAAGAAGTAAACTAATGGTATAATGGTATATTGAATAAACTTCTTTTTTGTAAGGGAAGCTAATAGGAGTGTTCTGTTCTGTTGGGTGAGCTTACAAGCAAACATAATGCACAACCAATGAAGCCAGTCTAGTGCAGATTAAAACAATTCAACGCTACCAGGATGTTAACAGCATGCACTAGTAGCCAGTAAACTAGTAGCTTGTAAACATTGTTCTAGAAGTTCCAGACGTACCCGTCACTCCCACCTCTGTAAGTTCACACATGAAAAGTGAGCTGCCTGTTTTGTTTTTTCTCCTTTTTCACTGCGAGAAGACAACACAACACTGTGGACCTGAAAAGATGTGTAGCTGTTAAGAAACCTTTGCTGGGAAAAAGAAATAAATGTATTCAGTAGAACAAAGTTTCTCCATCTGTCGTTTGCGGACAAGCAGTGGGCTGTAAAGTTCCCTCCAGTGGTCCACAGATCTGTACTCAGTGGGCTGGTAATGTCATGAAAACCTACATGATTAACTTAATAATTAAAACGTTTTTACATTATAACCAATGAAGCTGCATCAAAAGTGACCCGACTGAGATTAAATTTTCTATTTCTTTGCAATAAATTAATTTCATCATTCAAGCTTCCAAATCCAGATTTCAGTTTTATTTATTATTTTTTTAATAAATATCATCACAACAACCCTTATGTGTTCATTATGGAATTTGATAAGAAGTATTGACAAGTATTAACTCAGGAAGAAATATTTAAAAATATATATTTTTACTTTATTTACTTTATGTAAATAAATAAAAACTAAAATTATTATTTAAGGTCAAGAAGAAGGTTTTTAATTAAACATTAAATTATGAAATAAACTGATTTTAATAGTTATACCAAAGAGACAGTCAGCAATACATACAATAACATAATAGGAAATGAATACGGGGTCAAGTTTGACCCATGTTGTACATTAGAAGGGGTTTGCTTAGCTTGTGCATCAAATGGTTCACAGAGACCTGCAAATAAAAATGTCACACCACACCTGTGAAATAAATAAACATCATCCGTCTGAGACAAACTCAGCTGCAGGCACTGATACAGACAGTTATCTAGTCAGAGATCTGGACCCACTTCCAGCCCAACTCTAGTTCAGTTCACTGCTGGTGGAAGATTCTACAATCATACGAGGGAGCTTTATCAGTAGATCTCTCTTCTTCGTCTAGCAACACATCAGTGCTGCACTGTCAGCAGAATCTGCCTGTTTTATCGTCTGAGTCTTTACAGACTCTCATATCGTTCCTGCTGCACCAGCTGCTGCTAAACACCAAACACGCCGTAAAATAATATCATTTGATTTTGGCTCCTGAGTGAATTTTTGGCTGAGCACAGTGAGCCGAGCTGTTAAACCCAATCAACAAAAGAAGCAGCTATCAGGTTTATTATTAGTGCTGAATGTGATAAAGCACAGTGGGTGGAAAGGATTGGCTAAAACCTTCTAAAACCCTCAAAACTAAACATCTCTGACTAAACAGTGACCCTAGTGAAGCTCGGTGGAGCATTTTCACCAAGAAGTTGTTTTTTTATTTATTTATTTATTTTATTCTGTGGTTAAGGCAAAATGGATGATCTGATCTTTTACCATCTCTGGTTCTCAGGGTTTCAGTGTTGGCACTGAAGAGAAGAAAAAAAATCTGCTTTTTAAAAAGTTGAGGGCCGCTATGCTTTCTAGCAATGAGCAGCTGGGCCTTGGCGGGGGACTAGAACACCCAAACTGAGCATCTGAGTTGGGGTAGTAGAGTTGTAATTAAGATTCTCTGATAACCAGAAAATGCTACTAACTTCCAAGACTAAGCTTTGAAGAAATACTCCTGCAGAGTTCTTTGAAGAACTGAACTCAAGTCCTAAAGTTCTAATGAAGCCACAGTGTGGGTACAATATATCCTGAAACACTGGACACTGAGTGTACATCCCTCCCAGCATTATTTATGAAATGTGACCTTATAGGTGTCATGCTTGTCTTGTGGAGTTTAGTAATTTTCCTGGATGCCAAAACCTCAATTTCAGGTTTACATGCAAAGAAGTAATTAATTAATAAATTAATCTCATGCCAAAAATAAGCCTTTGCCACCTCCTGTAATAAAATCCTCTTAAATCTTCTCATGTTATCTTGGCTGGCGTTGGGCCTGAGTTCCGACTTCCCAGCAGAATCCGACGCCCGTGTCACGCAGGCATACGGGCGCTACAGGTTACATCTGCGATTTCGGTCATTTACACATAGAAACAACCGAAACCAGGAGTGTAATGTCAGCAAACGTCCATGTACAGCTGTCCATGAGAGGGGCTTGAGACAGTGGTATAAAAGTGAATTACACTCCACAACTGTAGTGGGACCCCCAAGAGCAAAGATTACCAATTCTTGCATAATGCAGCTTTGAAAGTGAAGAAGCCAAAAGAGGCCATGAAAAATAGAAGGCTGGAAAATGGCCATGTAAGAATAAACCATGATTGGCCTTCGGTATATAAAACCACACCAACAATTTAAGATAACGGAGAAATTAAAAACAGAGGCTATATAATTAAATTCAAGTTTCTTTAGGGAACCAAATACTTCAGTTTGGAGAGTACAGTTTAGCTGCCTAGTGTCTGTCAGACCAGCGAAGGCCGTGTAATTGCAGAGGAATATGTATTTATGTGCGCGTACGTGTGTAATTGTGTGTGCGCTCATGCATATGTGCATTCCATTAGAATTTGTAATTCGTCTAATTACAGCAATTAAAAGAGAGTTTGATTAGCTGTCCTGCAGATTGATTTAGCTGTCCCACAGACACGAATGGAAGCCTACAGCTTGTGTGTATTTAGGTGCGCTCTCATGCATAACGTGCATGCGCGCTAAACTGCAGCCGGGGCTGTAATTGTGCAGTTAAACTGTTGTGCTTTCGCACCAGCCCAAGGTCACCCCTTGACCCCGTTCGCGCTCTCGCTCTCAGGCGGAAGCGGCAGCGGCCAGAGCCTGGCTCGAGGGATCCCCGATTGTGCTCGTTATAACAGTTTATTTTAGTAGCCTCTGTTCCTCCGGCTTTCCCCTCTCTGTCTGTCCATCCATCTGTGCACATGCCCGGTGGAGATGGTCATTAAGGACAGGGCAGCGTCCAGCTTGTAGATGGCCTCCATCCCAAGACAGCGTGCCGGTAGGCCCCTCAATCTGCAAGAGGCGAAAGGCAGCTTGTCTTGTTTCCTAATGAGGTTCGAGCAGGACTGTTTGGGCCAACTTTGATTATGCATGCAGGGGTGCTTCATGAACTTTTTTGGCATGGTCAGCTTCTATGTGCGTCCATTCATAAATCAAAGACTTTGTCTTATGCATGCTTATGGTTCAGAAGAACATCTTATATCTATTGAAGTATTGATATGATCTTGCGTTGCGTTGCCTGGTAGAACATATTACTGCTGTTGTTGGTCTACCAGTAGGGAAAGGGAAAGGTTGAGGGTGTAGGAGTTGGCCCATCAGGAGTATTGGGTAGTATGGGCAGATTTTTAGACCAGTAATCTGGACTGTCAGTTGGACCATCAAGGCCAGTAGCGCAGCCATATCTAATCATATGTGAACCAAACCCTCCCCCGCCCCTGTGTTCCTAATCTCTCACGTGATTGGTCTTTTTAAAGCACATGCAATGAATGTTATTAAATCAGGGAGATGTTGTAGAACTATCTGGCAAGCTGGTCTAACCAGTCAACTTCACAAAATGCATAAAACCAGCAAAGAAGGGTGGAGCTGAGAGAAAAAGAGAGGGTGTGACTGGAATAACTAATTTTACAACAGTGTAACAGGTCACCCTCCTCCACACATGTGATCACTCAACCTGCCTACCACTGTAGGTTTCACCCCATCAAGAATTTTGTAGGTTTTTTAATCCCAAAAGTCATATAAACTTCTTTCAGGCCAAAATGCAAAGAATTAAAATAAACTTGTGCCAAAATGTTTGGTCAGTCTCTTGAAAGTCTGAAACCTCCTATAACAAAATACTGTGATACTACTCTACCTCGTAAATCAACATCTTCTCATGTTATGTTTGCCGGTGTTGTGCCAAATTCTGACTTCCCAGCAGGATTCACCTCCGCTGTTGCACAGACATATGGGTGCTACAGATTATATTTACAAAATTTGGTTATCTATGCTATCTACGGCCAAAATCAGGAGTGTAGTCTGTCAGCAAATGTACCTGAAATGCATCGATTTGTATTGTATTGTATTGTATTGTATTGTATTGTATTGTATTATATATATTTCTCAGATGTTTCTGTATAACTGTATGTTATATATTACTATACTTTTAACTATATATAATAACGGCTACTCTGTTATTATAATACTATGCCTTTGATATTATACACATTTTTGCACATTTGCACTGCTGACTGCACAACCGCATAACCATTGAAATACTAAGATGTAGAGTTTTAATTAAACCTGAGTCTAAAAGATTTTTATGATTTTTGATTTTTTATTAAAGGTGAGCTCTAAGCTCGACTGCCTTATAAAAGCTGAACTAAGCTCTACAGTGTAAAATAGCTGAAAGAGTCTCTGCAGCTTTTCTGTGTTTTATGGCATATGGGCGCTACAGATTACACTTGGGATTTTAGGTTAATTTATTTTCATTGGGATTTTAGTTGTAATCTGGCTACAAATGTGCATTGTACATGTACAGTTGACTAATGAGGTAATGACTGTCCTCCTGTCTGTTGAACGCTGTTGGAGGACTGACCCTCAGGGCCTCCTCCCCACCCATCACCAGCCAGCTCTCCTGTCCATTGGTGTCAACTGCTACACCCTCAGTTACATCACTGTACACCATCCAGATGTACCAGCATTGAGATAGGATGGAATTGTTTCAACTCACGCCTACTTTACATAAAGACTCAGTCAGAGACTGCCTCAGCCAGAGACTGCCTCAGTCAGAGACTGCCTCAGTCAGAGACTGCCTCTACCTGTGCAGCTTCCAAAGCTTTGCTATCCAGATTTCAAACAGAGACTCTTTTCTTTTGGTATTTAGTTTATTAAACTGTAAATGCTGTTTGATCAGAGGAGGACGGGTCTCGCCCTGTAAGTCTTGGTCCCCTCCAAGGTTTCTTCCTCCAGTCTGAGGGAGGTGTTCTTGCCACTGTCACCTCTGGTTTGCTCACAGGGGGATATATATGTTGTAACTATCTGTTTTCAGAACTTTTGTAAAGCTGCTAAAACTTGAATTGAATTTAATTAATGAAAAAGTCACTAAAGGAAACAGCAGAGCAATGCATGACAACAGAATATCTGGATGGAATTAAGTCAAAAACCTTGCCGTTCACAAATGCCTGA